>KZ505762.1:371107-641469 GCA_002844005.1 Limosa lapponica baueri | reverse complement strand
AAAAAAAAAAACAAAAAACAAACAAAACCAAAACACGAGAAATTCCTGAAGCAATGTGATTTACCTCAGCCATGGAATACTGGAAGGATGTATGTTCAGGCAGTGTTTTAGCTTACTCAGATATAGGGAATGAATATTCACAGCAAGAACTAATCGTTACTGCCGTGTACTTAATTTAACTTTGCTTTATTAAGGTCATAGAGGATAGTAGTTGATAGATCCCTGGATAAACTTGTCTTTATTGTATACAAAATAATTTTATATGTGTGCTTTAGACACCTGTTCTGCAAAGTCCTTGTCCTTCCAAAGTTCAAAAGATGTGAATAATGTGAAAACACAGTATTACTTATCTCAGTAAAGTTACTCATTTGTTTTTGTACTTTTTTTATAACAAAACGTAGGTTAGCATGGTAACTCATTTTAACATTTTCTATATTGAATGGCTTTGCCTTTAGAAGAACTTGTGATTACAGAAAAGAAAGGTAGTATTTGTCAATATTGTTGATATTTGTAAAACTAGAAATTTAAAACACATTTTACTAAATGGAATTAATAAATAACTTGAGGTTGCATTTATTTTTACTGTGTGCGTGTATCTCATGCATCTTTATGTATCTTAAAATTGAGTTCTCTTTAATGAAAGATTAAAGATGAGTGACAGAGAGGGTTCTGTTTACCTTTGGGGAGTGACTAGTTGTTGGTTTTTTTTATAACTACCAAGTTTTGAAGGGAGGGACAGTTCTAAGTGTCATAGTAGTTTAAAGATTTTTGATGTCACCAAAACAGAAATCCACAGAAACATATTTGCAAAGCATTTCTTTCCCACCCGCCCCCATGATTTTTGATCTTGATTTAGGTTGTTTGACCCTTTTCTCCCCTGCCCCTTCCTAGGCCATATGTTCTTGTCTACCTCAATCACTTTCCTTCCTCTTTTCTTATTTGTTATTGCTCAATCCCGTGAGGTTCTTTTTGGTGTCTTATTTGAGATGCCATCTGCATTTCCATGGATTCGTCTAACCTTCTCAGTTAGCCTCTGCTATAGTAAAGAGCTAAGAAGTAATCATATTGAATTTGGCTTTCAGAATTATTTGTGACACAAAATGCAGCAAAATTATTTTTTTTTAAATAGTGTATGTTATTCTGAGTAAAATAACTCATATCTAGGGTATGCATATAGTTAGAGAATATTCCTTTCAGATATTACTGAGACATTTTTTATGTTTTAAAAATGTACAGCTGCACAGATTTCCTTGCCTTGTGGCTGTCTGTTGAGAAACAGTAAATGGTTTTGGTGGTAGCCTCTAGGAAGCACTCACTGTCTGTGTGAATCTGTGTAAATTTGCTTTCAGAAGTTTTCTTTTGCATTTAAGATAGGTATATGTACATACAGGTGTTCAAATAAGAATTAAACATTTGCATTTAGTTCTCACTCCTCCTCAAAATGCTGTTTAACTTCAATGTATACTTAGCAGTGTGAAAGAAGCAGCAAAAAAGTTGTTTTCATTTGTAACAAGGTGGCTATGTCTTATACTAATAAGACCATTTTGGAAAGGAAATAAAATTTTCTTCATTCTTTTTAGTGTCTTTAAAATGAACTAAGTTGCATTTATTATACCTGGGAGCTGAATGCCTTAAACAGGATAGGTGTTATGCAGTGGCAAATGACAGTATTACTGGCAGTTTACCCAGCCTTGGAATAGTGGTTTAAGAGGGCTAAATACATAGTTATCAACTAGTGGTCCATTCTGTATATTTTTCTTTAATTCTTTCCTCTCCAACTTTTAGCCTTAATGTATCCATATACACTGTTCTCTCTGTGAGAGATGAATTGCTAGTAGGAAAATAAACACATTTTTAGTTAAATGTTGAAGGCATAATGTGGCAACAGTCCCAATGCTTATTTTTACTATTTAGGGTTGTTACCACTCAATGATATCATGTCATTTTCTCATAATTTTATGTGAATGATTAATCATCTTTTTGGAATAATCCTGTTAAGCTACATCTTGATTTGCTCATAACAATTATAAACTCTGTAAGGTTTGGAAGTCATTGATGATGATTATAAACATCGGAAAGTATTATTGTTCATATTGATTTACAAAAGGGAAACCTGTTACTTGTTTATTCTGATTGGAAGGGGTATTTTGGGCATTTTTATTTCAGTTAAAATTTGGCAACCTGGAAGTTGTGATTAGTTCTGTTTAAAGAATGCAATTGAATTCAGACTCTAAACTTTTCGTACACAGTTGCTCGAAGTCTTAAACATAGCTTTGATTTTGCCATCTTGATTAGTGCTCACGTAGTATAATTTTAGCAGTGTTTCCCTGCAGTTACACGTTTTGTGCAGTATAAACGTTGAGGTACAGAACCTTGGCTATTATAAATTGCTAAGGTCCCGTCCTTGAGATTTGGTGCTTACAACAGCTTTCACTAATTGACGAGCAAACCAAGAGCTCGTACATGTGAACAGAACAAAGTGGGCTTTTTAACTCAAACACTAGAATATAAATAAACATTTGAAAAAACATGGCTGAAATAAAAATTGGAAATACTGGGTATGTATTCCCAGTTCTTGTTAATAGTCAGACTGTAATCTCGTAAAGCAATCAAGAATCAGTTATACACTGGAACATGGCAAATATGGATGGTAGCTTTTACATAAACTATACTTTTGCTCCAAGAAGTGAATCTCTTTTCATTTTGCTTATGCCAGTCACCTCACTGCGCATATGTTTCTGTGTCAAGAGTATTTCACTCCTCCTTAGTCACCTCTCTGATTAAACTCTAATTTCTAAGTCAATCCCCAAAACAGCAATCTGCTGCCAATGTATAGATTCAAGTTGTCAGGGCTGTCACACGCGCAGACAGTGCTAGTAATTACCAGGGCAAAAAGAGACAAGCAGAACCCTTTCTTCACTACTTTAAAACAAGCCTAAAAGCTACCGTTTGGACTAGTTGGGAAACTGCGTTTTCTCTGAGCAGTAGTTGCTTACCCTCTGCAAAGGAGGCTCTTCTTTGAAGCTTAAGATTTCCTGACACTTCAATCCAACATGACTCATATTTAATAATTTTTGGCTTTGGGCCATTGCATTGAGCATTTTCTGCATCTTTCATCAGAAGAGTTTTCTTAGTGAGACAGTGAAGTAGCTGGACTCCTTTGAGTTTTTTCAGACTGCATTTTCTCTGATTTATTTCGAGCTAGTTTGAATGCTTTTTTAGTGATGAAGTTTCACATTTTAAACTTGTACTTTTTTTGGCTGACAAAGAAAAAGGTCCTGAGATTGACTGGAGGTTTTTATTTAATTTTCATTTCCTTACAACTTTGTCAAATTTTCCTTCTTGACTACCCGAAAAATATCTAAGTGAATATTTCAAGGAAGAATTCTGTTTTGCTGTGGCAATATTGTTTCATTATATGTTTTCTCTTGACTGCTTGCCTCACTTTGCAGGACAGAACTAACAAAAACTGTGGTGCTTCCTGAGTTAGTGGAACTGGCAAGAGATGAGGGCAGCAGTGTGCGCCTTGCAGCTTTTGAGACGCTAGTGAATCTGCTCGATATGTTTGATGCAGGTAAAAATTTAATTTGGGCTTACTCGCCCAGTTCTTAGTCCTTTAATGCATCTTAGAAATGTATGTAAGTGGTTTTTGTTCTGTCTGCATTCTTCAGACGTTTCTGATTTTATTTTGTTTATTGTTTTATCCTTTATGTATTTCATATCTTGCAGTGCTTTATACACAGTAAGGTTTAAGGAAAGTGAACCAGTTGTCCCTGAAATCAGCTATCTTATTCGAAGTTTTTGATGTAATATGGCTAAATGGAATGAGTAAAATTACTGTATAAATGATAAAAATATTGGGTTATTAGTATTTACTTAATGCTATCAATACACAGAATACAAAATGTTAGCTCAACAAATACATTTGCTAGTGCTTTTTTTGCTATTAAATAGTTTTTGCCTCTTAACTGGAGTAAAGCTAGTCCTACCTACAGACTGCAGCCTGCCTTCTGAGCTGAAGAACCCAGACTGGGGCAATGATATGATATTTGTGTGTGTATCAGTAAACTGTGCAGATTTTAACATCTAGCTATATATATCAAATACATTTGTAAATTTTGGAACAGAAAAAAATTCTTCATGGCCCATGAACTGCAATGTGCACAATTGATTAGTTTTAGAGGTACTAGGCATCAGCAATTACTGTTTAAATACCTTTAAACTGGTGGCTGTATGGCCCGAAAGCTTTCTTCTTTGCAATGAGAAAGCGTGTGTATTTTATAAAGCTTTTCTGTATTTAAAGCACAAAGTGTAGATGCTTGTGTTTTTCTCAATCCTCCATATCTTTCCTCTGATCAACATGCATATTTCATGTTTCTCCAGGTGTAGGGGTGAGTGTCTGTATCTTCATCTGAGGAAGGAGAAATTCTGTGTTGTATCCGTTTCTTTCGGCATAGAGGTGGTGGGTTGCCTCCACACGTGGCTCTTGGGTTCTCATCACAAGTTCAGTTCACCATTGATTAGGGCAAACTTTCAGGAGCGCTACTGTGAGCACTCCAGTACAGGGAGGCATTCAGGGTATCTGCTGTGCCTTGTCCCCCAGTCAACTGCCCTCTGGATTTTTTCAGGGGGATATAGAAGACAATAACAGCCAGCTTTTCTGGCTCTGTATCAATTCTGCTCTGTTTTGGTTTTTTTACAACTGGAAGTGTGCAAAGCAGTAAAGTACATGTATATGTGTGTATGAAAAAAAATTTATATTGTTGATTTACTGTTCATTATTTGCTGCTTTGCTCTTCATACTGTCTTTTTCCGAACTCTTCAGTTGTTTATCTTCATTAGCAACTCTGTATTTTGCACCACATTTCCCACTCCCACGCCCATCTTACTGACTCTACTACTCCTTCCTGATACATAAGTGAGGAGCAAATATTTACTGTATAGGAACTTAGTGATGAGTTACTAAAATACATGATTGCATATAAGCCATATGGGAGGAGTACATAAAGAAAGAAGGTAGTTTTGGGGAGAATACCTAATTGGACTTTTTATCAGTTAGTGCTTATATCAGTAAGTATGATAGTAGGTTATTTTTCAAGTTATTGAGTCTTTGCATTGATGCTATCAAGTTTGTATTTCTTTCTGCACCTCCCAGTCTCCAGACTTCCTCCCCACCACCTCCCAATTGTTGTAATTACTACTTTTAGCTATTGAGAAAAGCTTAGAGAAAGCAATCGGATTATTTACAGGTTTGTAAGGAATGTGTTTCTAGAAATTTGGTTTGTGTAGTTTTTGGTCTTGTGGCTGAACTAGAAAATGAGCATTTTGAAGGTAGAAATGTATTCCAAAATTGTATCCTCGGGTTTCTTTCCCAAAATATCAAAATACTTATTCAGGTCAACCTAAGTATTTTGTTTGACCATAATTATTTGCTGAATTTTGATATTGATTTGCCATTAAAAAATCCTGCTCCCTTGGATTTTTAAACCTTGGAACATTTTAAAATGCAATGGGTTTATTTAAAACAAGTCAAAACACATAAATTTCTTTGAACGTTTATTCCTTTATTTTATAAGGAGGCTTGAATTTGAATTTAAATTTCTAAATGATTTAATTGCTTTCCTCTGCCATTAATTATTTTTTTTCTCCGTGAATTTATTACCTACCAAAAGACTTTCAACCTCCTCTTCTCAGTAGGTTGAAAAATTTCACTTCCAGCGTATCCAGATTTTTCTTTTTATTTTTGTGGTCATGTTCAGTCCTGATCTCCCTGTATTCCTACTATTGTAGAAAATCCTGTTGTAGGAGTACTGCAGTATTCTTTCTTTCTCTGTATTCTTGGTGAATGGAGAAGTCAGTGACCATTTATTCTCTGGCTCATCCTTTACTGGGGGGATACATTTTCTGTAAAAACAAACAAACAGGTAAGGTGTTAAAATTTAGGACCTGTATTATGATAATACATTTTTCATTTTCTATACCTCTTGTTTTCTATCTCTATTGAGTGGCTGCCAAAAATACTCCTATGCATGTTAAATTATATTTTTTGTAACTTATTATGGAAGTCCACTCTCTGTGCTCTTTTTTAGATGTTGTCAAATGGCTAACTTGAAAAATTTCTTTTGTTTTTCAGATGATAGGAGTCAAACTGTGCTCCCCTTAGTGAAATCATTCTGTGAGAAATCCTTCAAAGCAGATGAATCTATCCTAGTTTCTTTATCTTTCCATTTAGGGAAGCTGTGTAATGGATTATATGGTATGATTTAATGTTCTTTTAAAAAAATCTTAAAAATGAGGGAAGATTGGAGAATTGGAAAATAGACACATTTGAATGTATCAAATGAAATGATAGTTAGGAAAGGAAATGTGGAATTAAAAGTCTGAAATCATCTATTGCATATGTATTAGATTTTGTGAATTTCCTCTTTGGGTGTCCTCTGTTTATTGGATTTTTTTTATGTCTAGGCAGGGACAGAGTTTTTTGTTTAGACAGGGTTAGAGATTGAGACATGGTGGTTTGTGTTTACTGGTTTGACTGATTTATTTTGGTTCCTTCTTGGATATTCTGGAGCTTGTGAGTCGAATGACTGAATTTTCAAAACAGAAACCTTTGAAAACACAGTATGATGTTAACTGTGTATGTTCACCTCTCTGCTTGATATCCTTCTTGAGGCACAGAACAGAGTGTGGCCCATAGGGAACTTCAGAGGAGAAAGGGACCTAATGGCCTGTGGATTCCCAGCTGCAGCTGGGGCCAAATCTCTACCCGTAACTTTTGTGGTTTTCATTTCAGGACAGCAGATCTTTGCTTGATCATTCTGCCCACCGTATACCCGCTACACAGAGCTTACCTGTGGAGGGACAGCACAGAATCATGGTTTTACATTAGAGAGAATTTCCTCCTAGACTCTTAAACCCTTTGATCTTTCTTACAGATCTTTAAAATAATCCTTTACGAGTGTGTTAGAGACTGTCAAAGTGACTGTTGCTTCACTACCAGTAACTCACAAAGGCAGTTCCACAGTGTCAAACTCACTTATAGAAACATAGAGCCAGGACAGTCCATCCTGTTTTTGTCATGTCTTCCCAGTCATCTGTTTTTTAGGTTGAATGACTTTAATTGTTGAATTCTCTTCACCTCTGAATTCTGTCTGGCAAGTTCATATTTTTTTCTTGAAATGTTATGCCTTAGGAGAGCTGAACAAAGTGAAAGGGTTACTTCATGTGTCTTGCAAGCTATATTGCTGTTTACATTTTTCAGTAAGAAAAGCTGCCTTTTTATTTTACAACAGTTTGCAATGGTTTGACATTATTTGCTCAAGTGCTGTCTATAAAGCCTTTTTTTTTCATTTTTTCATAAATCTCACAGTTAGTTAATTTTTCCTCTTTCCTGGCCTTGTGCAGGTGATGCAGATTTAGCTAAACATGGTACCTTACCTCTGTCCTAATGGAATAGTAGTCTAAAGTTTTAAGACCATGTCGAGTTTCTGAAGATCATTTAAAACTCTACCTTCTGAAGCATAAGCAGTCTCCCTCCTAGGTTGATGTTATCAGAATATTTAATAAGCGAAATCTCTAATCCAGCATCCAATAAAACAACAAAAATACTGAACAGTACCAGAAGTAGGACAGACATTTCTTTATACATTTGCCCA
This sequence comes from Limosa lapponica baueri, assembly GCA_002844005.1. NCBI lineage: Eukaryota > Metazoa > Chordata > Aves > Charadriiformes > Scolopacidae > Limosa > Limosa lapponica. Next base: position 633,814 of record KZ505762.1, on the reverse strand, counting down.
TCTTGTCAGTGAGCTGTGGGTAACTTTCTCTTAACTGGTTTTCCAAGCAGTTTTTGCAGCAGCTTTCTAGTTTTTCACCTTCTTTCCTGTTCCCTTATTTTGCTTGTGAAAAACATGACCTTTACTGCAGCTTTTGTATTCACAGGTCTTGTTACCCAGTACTAGAAGGAAATGGAATCAGTTTGACAAGTTTTGCTTTTGCCATGTTGGCTGCTACTTGTTTTCTTGTTTTCTTTTCGGTATTGATGAGTAGATTTTTGGATTTTTGCTCCAATTTTTTCAAAAACTGAAAGTAATCTGACTGAGCTGTAATTATATGGCTTGACCTTCCTCTCTGCAACTATTAAATATCAGTGCCACTTCAGCTCATCTCCATTCTGATATCTCACTCATTTAAGATTTCAGCACCTAGTACTTGAAATACTTCTGAACACTGGAACAAAGCACATCTGACCCTGCACATTTTGAAAATGTCTCATGTTTAAGTATTCACTGACTTGATCCTTCTCTGCTTAAAGCTTGAATCTTTGTCACTGTTATTAATTCTTCTGAGCCTGATGATATTAGTGGAATTTGAGAAAGAAAATAAAAGCATTAAGCATTTCAACCTTCTTGGTACCAATCACTGGCAGCTTTCCTCTCTCGTTTGATTAGAAAACTGAGCCTGTCCTTGACTGTTCTCTTATTACTAATGACTTATAAAATTACTTGTAATTTTTGAAGTCATCTCGCTAGTTGTAGTCCAGTGTGTCCTGAGTTTTCTAGTTTTATTCTTATACCTCTATTATCTGTAGTAACATGGCCTAATTTTTCAACTTTTTGCAGGCATGCATTCTTCATGTGACTGAGTTTTATAAAGATCTAAAAATTTAATCAGGAAGAAACCAGTGTTAGTGGAACAAACAAATATATTTACGACCCTACAGTTAAAGTCCAGAGTATTTAAAGAATTATGTAAACAGAAATTGAGATTCACTCTGTTATAGTTAGCTGTCATTTTTCTGTAATCACTTTTTTTGTGTACTGATGTGTACTGATGACACTCTGCTAGACTCAAGGTGGGGGAGAAGGGATAAAAATCAACACATTTGTTGGATTTGTAAATGAGATTTTTTGAGGGGACAGTATAAATAACATCTGTAATGAGGAAAGTAAACTTTTTTTTTTTAGGGATTTTTACTCCTGAACAGCATTTACGGTTTTTGGAATTTTATAAGAAGCTTTCCACACTGGGTTTACAGCAGGAAAATGGACACAATGATAACCAACTACAACTTCAAACTCTGGAACAGGAAAAGAAGTATATTTCAGTGAGGAAGAACTGTGCTTACAATTTTCCAGTAAGTAATTTAAGGTTAAATAATTTGTGTCGTGCCTATAGTTCACTTAATAGGACTGCGTGAGTGATAGAGAAGTTATTGCCAAATTGTACATTGTTCTCTGGATCCTACCTCTCTCCTGGAAAGTTCAAGTTAATGGCTTAAAGTTGAGATTGTCCAAAAGCGTTACCAGGAAAGATTCCCCTTTGCGGAGCCTCAGAAAATTATTGTCAAGTTTTGTCTGAGAGTCCTGTTCTAAGAGGTTACTGGTCTCTTTCTTTCCTACATATTTTCTCCAAACCTTTAGCACAACGGCTTTGACAAAATGGCTGTGAAACAAAGTCTCCAGTTTCAAACCACTCAACGCTAGGGTTTTGCATTTCCTGTGGTTTGCATTCCAGGGAGCTGAAGATTTGAATCTGAATGGTTAGATTCATGTTTTAGTCATGTTCCTGCCTGAGTATGGAGAGTCTTTTCAAGTTTATGTGAGGTCTTTACACTTACTGCTCATGTTTCTGTAAATTTACTTCATATTTTGACATTCTGCATTTATATTTAAAGCAAATATGTTTGTACCAAGAGCCAGTAGACAGTTATTTTTATTCTACCTTTTAAAGACAAGCATGCTGTATATAGGTAGACATCTGTTGGTTTATTTGACCAAAACCAAGGTATGTACACACACAATTATGTTGAAATTCAGATGCTTCCTTTGCTGCTTGCTAAAATTTCTTTGTTTTTGAAGTCTCCATTTGCAGCTTCCACTAGCGTATGGAAACATAAACAATATTTGTAAAACTAAGGTTTTATATCTTGTGGTTTTAGTCTATGGCTTCAGAAAAAAAGCCTGCAGCATGTCTAGAAGATAAGTAAATCCAATTTAGTTCTAAACTCCAGAACTTTTCCGGTGCCTGTGTTTTGGCACACCTATCAAAAATGCTACACTTCTTTAAAATCACAACCTGTTATCTCCCAAGTGTCATGCTGGTTGTGACTCAATGTTTTCATCGGATAATCTCTGATAGTGTGGTCCTTTAGCTATACAATAAAAGACTTTCTCTTTCCACAGGCCATGATTGTTTTTGTGGATCCAAAGAACTTCCATTTAGAATTATATTCTATATTCTTCTGCCTTTGTCATGACCCTGAAGTTCCTGTCAGATATACTATGGCCATAAGCTTCTATGAAGTAAGTCTACAATAGTTCGTTGTTAGTACTTATATGTTTTTATGTTATGTTTATTTCTTTAAGCTGACGTTTCTGACTGTTCAAAATAACAAGACATGAGAAAGCTTGTTGAAACGATTTAGTTTGTCAAAGGTGTTCAATCCCTTCCAACCTCGCTATATAGCCCATATACACACATTAGTCTATTTAAGTTGTGTGACTTCTGGCTGTAAGAACCTACTGCTAGGTGAGGTTTTAAGGAGCAAAAGCTAGGAGAAACATAATAGTCCAGTACTAAAAACATCAGAAATTGTAGTAATTACAATATTTGCAGGTTTTCAATGCTGTTAGAAAATAACGAGACAAACGGGAGAAAGGAACTTGGCACTTCTGGTCCAGAAAACTTTCTGTAGAACTGTACAGTTTGCTACTATGCTGGTGTTCTATGGAGAATATATACAAGGATCAAATCTAAGTTAAATGCTCAATTTAATATGAAACTACTTGGAAATTTATGCAGATGTAAAAGCATACATATTCTTATTCCATTCAGTTTATATAAGTTCCACTGCATTATTTCCTCAAAGTTAAAAAATGTACAACTGCATAGATACTATTAGCTGTATGGGGTGAATTCCAGAAATAAAAAACACTCCCTCCTGATTTTAGTAACCCATATAGGCAGGTCTTCAGGGTTTTTATACTGTTTTACTGGGAATCCTTGTGTTTCAGTCCTCGAGGTAGCCTTTTATCCTATTTTGTTGCTAGGGAAATTGGTAAGTTAAGCAGCTTCCTGAAAACATGTAAATGACTAGTAGAGGCATAATTGGCTTTATTTCCACCATTAAAGAAAGATGGATGGATTTCCAGTTCTTGTTACCTATTGATACCTTGACTGAACGACTGATAATCCAAATTAATTGCTGAAATTATAAAATGACCATCTAATTCTACATAATATTTTGTGTTAAATATCTAATGCTTTTAAGGTACTGCCTGAATGTAAGCAAAGTACTTTAGCTCATTCAAAAAAACCTGTAAAATTATACCTTGGTCTGAATGTACATTTAGTGCTGGTTGATTTAATTTTAACACCATAACTAGGCAACCACGTGACAGCCAAAAATGAATAATTTATGGCATTCACTGCTAGGTGGATTTATTTTTTTATTTATTTAAATAAACTCCCCTTAGCCATTTCCTTAAAGCTTCATCTTGATTGGAAATAAGCTCTTGTTTTTGTTTGACTTATGTAAATGAAGAAAATAATTAAGAAGTATCATATAAATATTCTATATGGTAAAAATCTCCTCAAGTTTTTCTCATATTTGCTATAAACCCTTTTTAGCAGTGTGGAGATGGACTGCTGGTGTTTTTTAGGAATTTATATGTGATTTATGAATCACGGTAAAAAAAAAACCCAAAGTAAGGAGTGAAAACTTCAGATGGAAATGTTGGGGAAACTTAAAATCCAGCACAGGCTAAGCCAATTTTTATATTTTCTTTTTGTCAATTATATAGCAGACTGACTGTTAACTCTCCTAAGGAGCATGAAATACAACATTTGAATATTCCAGAAGGAATTTTTCTAGCCTTTCAGTGCAGTCTTAAACATTTTTTGGTAAATGTGAAATGGGGTTAATTCTAAACGCATGTTTCATAGTGAGGTAATAGGCCGGTTTCTTGACTCATATTCTCTATATAAGCTTTTTTAACGTGATCAATGGGAAAGTACACAATTTTAGATGGCAATTTTAAACAGTTGTTCTGCGTCCCTTCTTGATGCTTGCTGTAAATTAAGCACATGTCGTATAGTTGTTGTAGTGCTGTGGAACTAACGAATGTTTCACCTTGCTATCTTACTGTCATTTTTTAGGTTGCTAAGCTTTTAAATTCTGGTGTGTATACAATACATAAAGAATTGGTTACACTATTACAGGATGAGTCACTGGAGGTAATATACTTTTATTGGAACTTTCTTTTGCTTGTTACGTTGAAGCTGATTATCTTGATGTTTGATAATTCTGCAATGAGACAGTACAGTAACTGTTTGAAATGATCCACAGCTTTTAATTCTGTTTCACAGGCACTACATAAAGACGTCAGCCTTTTGTGAATAAAAAGGAGGAAAATAGGAAGGTGTTTGAATTTAGTAAACCTCCACTGAATTTATTAGCTTTAAAAATATTAATTCTAAATTGTTTTAGTTGCTATATTGTTTATTATCTTACAAATTCTGTGGAAAGATTTGGGTTTGATACTATAATAAAATAATCACTGATAGCGTTCAAGGTTTTTGCTTTGTTTTCTTTTCATTTCTCCAATTGAAGAGATGATGAAAAAGTTCTGTATGGTTCAAAGATCGAGATTTAGAGAAAGAGTTTCAGTCCCAAGATCTGGTACAGAATCTGTGAATGTTTCTGAGACAGTTGGGTTTAGCGTATCTTGGTTTCAACCTGCATAAAAAATGAATCGCTTAGCTGTATTACAGTCAATATAGTGAGAATTTTTGTGAGTAAAAAAGACGAATATTTATGTTTGAGACAAAATCACCATATCCTCGAATACCAGTTATTCCAGTAGTTTGATTTTTTTTTTTTTTCTTCTATCTAAGATCTGTGGATATGGCATTGAAAAGTTTGTTTTGCTTTCAGGTGCTCCTTTTTGGTTTGGTATTCTTTGTTAGACGTTTTCAAGGAAATCAAAAGTGTTCATAGAACATCTACTTGTTTATGAAATTCTGACCCATCTTAAAAGATTTCTCAAGTTGAACACCTGGAAGCTGAGACTCAGAAGTAGCTGGTGATTTTGAAAAATTCCTTAGTTTGATCCCTATATGGTTATCTAAATAATAAAAAAAAAAAAATTGGTGCTTTATCATATATATGACCTTCTTCAGAATTGGTGCCAAAAGATACTTAATTATGTACTTTTCTAGTCTAGCTCCAAGTATTATAACATTTGGAAACAGGTTTATTCTATTAATATAGACTATATATTTTATCAACTGCAGTTTTTCTTAAAGCAGGAAATGCTGCTTTTAAGATTCAGCTGACAAATCTTTTTTATAAAAAAGAAGGTTTGTGTTTGTCAAGTTTCTTACTTAACTGTCTATGAAATACATATTTTTCTTAAGAATGAATGTTCATTTTAAATTATTGTATTCTGTGAATAGTTCAGAAAACACTGACTGTGGTATTCACATGAATAAAAACTACAGTTTGTTTTCCTAAACTGAAACCTATAATACTTATATTACTTACTACATTAAATATCAATTTTAAATCTCATTCCTCATCAATGCAAATATGTTGCAACTTTTTTTTTGTTTAGACATGAATGTGAGAGAACAGTAACATAGGAGATGTCAGCAGGGGTGTGTTGGTGAGAGCTAACAATTGAGTCAAGTTAATTTACAGACATCATTCATGCAGCTTTTCCTTAAATAGGTGTTAGATGCCCTGGTAGGTCACCTTCCTGAAATCCTTGAACTAATGACTAATGGAGGAGAAAACAGTGGATCAGAAAGCAAGGTGGGCATTCTCATGGTTTTTTAATTTGCTTTCCAAATGAAGGTAGTAGCAAATGTGTTCAGACATACATTGTATGAAAAGGCTTTCATGATTAGTTTCTGCTTGTGAGACATATGAAGGTTTTGTGCTTTTTAATGTTGTCTTTAAAAGAAAAAAAAATTTTATAAGATTACACTTAATATAAAATGTACAGTTTATCCATGTTATTTTTCTAATTAAACACATATTTCCTGAATTAGGTCAAATTTTGAAATACAATCATTAAGTTAAAACTTGGTTTCATGCTAAAGGAGTGATAGCTAATACTTAATCTATGTGGGTTTTTTATATTGATGCAGCAGCTGCCCATGGTTGCCATTTTTCAACACAGTTTCTGCTAGAAGGAAGACTATTTCCTGAAGTAAAGGCACTGAATTAGGATTTAAGAGATGTGTATTCAGCTCCCAACTTTGCTAATTTAATTGTATGTGGCTCTGGATGATGGTTTGTTCAATGACCTGTAAAATGGAACATAAAAGATCATCTCCTGCTTCAAGATGCAGTTTCGAGCATGCTTCCTAAACATAGAGAGAAATTGAGAAACTCCAACAATATAAGAACTGAGTAAATTTACTTTCTTGTATGGACAAAAATTGAGAGTATAATTTCAATTGTGACTTTGTCAGGTGTTTACAGCTGTAAATTTATATAACATAACAAGTACGATGTCAAGTGTGGCAATCTGTTTCATTTTGCTTAGTACTAAAGATAATTTAGCTTGGCTACTGTAAAGCCTTTGCCTCCTACTGAGAAAAGGTGTGTAATTCCTACTAAAATTAATTAGGGAGCTGAGAAGAACTAGGGCAAAGATTAAGAGGCTAGAAGTAAAATGGTTTTTATTTGGTTTGAGAAAGAGAAGACTGAGGAGGGTTCTAAAGGTCTTCATACCTGTAAAACGGTGTTACAGAGAGAACAGTCATTAGTTTTTCTTTGTCAGGAGGAGGAAATGCGATGTATTGGAGTTGGAAATGAAAGTGTATTTAGTTAAGGAGCGGAATAGCTTTTTGACTGGTTAAGTGGAATTTACTGGTTAGGGGACACTGCTTAATCTCGATCACTATATTTTTTTAAGAACAAGTTAGACTAATATCTACTGGAAATGGTCACAGCATAGCTGATCATGCCTGAGGAGAAGAATTAATTGACCTCTTAAAATCTATTCCCTTTTTACATTGTTGTGATGTGCTTTTTAAGCATAGCAACATGACATACAGCTAGAAGATGTAAAATTATTTTGTTTATATTTTTATTTCTAGTTATTGTCTATTCCTGACTTGATTCCTGCATTAACAACAGCAGAACAGAGAGCAGCAACTTCTTTAAAATGGAGAACTCATGAGAAGTTACTACAAAAATATGCATGTCTCCCTCATATCATATCAAGTGATCAGATTTATTACCGTTTTCTTCACAGAATGTTGACAATCATTTTGACAAATGTGAGCCCTCCTGTCTCTTTGCCATTTTTTTTTTTTTAATTTGTTTACGCCATTTAGAGCAATGACTGCCAGATATTTGCTGTCTGTAGTACTTCATATATTATATCAATCTTAAAGTACTATTTCTCATTGCATATGGTATATCAGGCTGTGGTTTTTTAATATGAGACTGAGAAATTGCTCTGAGAACTGTCCCAAATTTGAGGAGCAAAATGTGAATGGACAGATTGTCATGTTTTTCCTCCCACCTGTCTTCTTTCCTTTCCTTGTGCTCATTATCAGTTTGTTTCTAGGTAAATCCAAAGTTTTTCCTCTGAGATATGCCTCCTTCTTCCTGATTCCATACGTTACTTTGCATTGTGTTCCATTCTTTATGAAAGAACACTTTATTCTGAAACTGAATGATGATTTAGAGCTAGTAGTCTGAAATTTTACTGAATTAATTCAAGAGTAAAGCTGTCTGTTGTAAAAGAAGATGTAAGTTTTATCTTCTACCACCTATAACATAGAAGGTGTCTTCCAAACATGGAATACTTTAAGATATTTATGAAATAGTTGAATAAGCAAGTTAGGCAGAAGGGATGCAGAAGTAGGTGTCTCATGAATTGGCCAAACTTTTTTATTCTCCCTTACGTTTTGCCAATTATTTCAAAATTTATAATGTTAGGCTAATTTTTAGCTATTTTTTTCTGCTTCTAAAATTTTTATATGTTTTTAGTCATAGTGCTTCAAGTATGTTTAATTATGTTCCCTTTATTTTTTTCAAGAATGTCCTGCCAGTCCAAAAAGCAGCTGCTCGAACTCTCTGCGTTTATTTACGTTACAATCGCAAACAAGAACAGAGGCATGAGGTTATTCAGAAACTGATTGAACGTAAGATAATTTTTCCTTGATTAGTTAGAGATGCAAATTACTTTCAACTGAAGATCTATTTGTGGTTATATTTATTCAGTGTAACTTCCTGCCATCATTGGTGGGATTATGCTTAGAAGACATTCAGTTGCTCATATGATCACCAGGCAAAACATATTGTGCATATGCGAGGAATATATGTGGAGCTCATGCAAAGAAATTGAAAAAGATGCAATGTGGAAAATTGATAATATGCCAATACCCCCCCAACCCTACTTCTTGAATCCAAGATTGCTCAGCTGTAGGCGCTGCAATATACAAAGCAGAGTTCCTCTATAAAAGTAAAATTCTCTGGCTTCAGCATAAGAAGTGCTGAATAAATACTCTCAGAAATTGATTTATGAACAAGTTAGTCACCTGTTGACTCTCTGATCTATGCTATGTATTTTAAAGAAAGATTAGAGGTTTGAATAGTTCTTATTAGCAATCCTTAATGTTTACACGGTAATTTTGATACACCTGTGACACGCTTTGAAAGGCATACAGGGCAGTGTTCAACACGGTAGCTAGTTCACTTGCTACTTTTGCTTTTTTCAAATGGTTAAAGGGGCAGGTTGTGTTTTGGAACAAAATGCTCATTGACAGATGTGGGCATTGAATTCAGAAGGTTAGGTTTTCACTGAAAAAAAGAATTGAGAGAGGCTGAGAAGGTGTGCCTTGTGATGAGTGTGCTTATCATCTTTGAGTCAGAGGTTAACCTTTGAAATGTTTTCTAGCTCGCACTGAAAACTTAACAGGTAATATCTGTGGATTTTTACTTTTCAGAACTGGGCCAAGGAAAAAGTTACTGGAACAGACTTCGTTTTTTAGATACTTGTGAATTCATTATGGAACTGTTTTCAAAATCATTCTTCTGTAAATACTTCTTTCTACCTGTGCTTGAGCTTACACATGATCCAGTGGCAAATGTGAGGTACTGTACAAAGAGTATGTAGCAGTGTACAGGAAAAAAGCTTTAAATAATATATTAAGAAATGTTTTTACAGATTTTATGTCTTGTTTAAATAAAGGGAGACTTGAGTAAAAAGGTGCAGAGCCTTCAGGGTGACCAGTATTAAAGGTATAGGGGACTACAGGAATGATGTTGGAAAATCACAGGAGCAGGTCAGTGTCTGGGGTGTCTGGGGACTGATCAAAATTGTTGCGTTTTGGGAGTGAAAGGAACAATGAGACAGAGGAACAAGCAATAGATGAGAAGAAAATAATACTCTGTTTCATGGGAGTAGAGAGAGAAACATAACGTCACAGTCTCCATTAATTTCCATCCATTTCAGCTTCAGTGTATGTACAGTAAAGCACACAAGCAGTTTTTTCAGTGGTCTGAGCTCAGCAAGTTAGCGTAGATTTTACCTTATGTAAAGTGTTCTACTTCATTGTTAAAGTAAATTGAAAAAGAATAGAAAAATATACAGGAAGTTGGTATGTTACTCATTTTTATACAGTGATTTTTCCATTATATTTGTAGTTAATTTTTTTCTTCAGTAAACTGATAGGAACCAGGCAGTTTTTATCAATAGAAAAATAGTTCCTTTTTTCTTTTTTTAATCATGTATTTTTGATGTGTATAATTCATGTTATCCTCATTAACATGTCTGGGCATCTAATACTAATGCTGCATAGTGATTTCCATAAGCATTATTTGCACATACATATGTGCATTCAGTAAGCTTCACTAAGTACGGTTTATTACCAAGTGAAACTGTTTAAATAGAACAGATCTTGTGTTTAGTATAACTCCAACATCTCAATTCAGCAGGATCCCAAACCGAAAAACTGAGCCCTCGTGTGCATGTAGGTTAACATTCATGCCTCGTTTCCTGAAGAGGATTATACTAAAACAATAAACCAAATTTGTGTGTAGTCTGAAGTAGCCAATTGCTTTTAACAAACATGTTAATTAAAAGCTTTATTGATATGTTATTAAAATTTAAAGGAAACTTGAAATAACTTGCAATCTTAACTGACGCTAAAATTAATTTTGTCATATTTCTTTTCTGGATTGTTCCCTAAAAATTCTTGCAAAAGGAATGCACTGTCTGTATTGGACTGAAGTTTAGAAGTCAGACATAGTTGTTAGCTCATAATTTTCAAAGAAACTTAGGGAGATGCTATTCTAGCTTTCTACAGAGTGGTATAACTCTTTCTAATGGGAAGTTTTGAAGATTAAAATATTTTGAAGGTATAAGAACAGCAAGATGAATTCGTTAAGAAAATTTTTGTAAATGTTATTAATCAGAAAGTTACCATCTCTGGCACAGAATTGTCTCTGATCACAAGCTGGTGGAATCTGAGAACAGAGGAGAATATCACCACGTATTGTTCTTGAGGGTTTCGCATCCTCAGTCAATAGAGCAGCTCACAGCTTCTGAAACATCATAGCCTGTTACTGCTTTTCTTTCATCTTGATTCCTAACCATGCTGAGACTTAGGCTCCTTTGTACTGATGGACCAGATTTCCAGGGTGTTTAGGTACCTGATAGAATTAAGTGTGTGGATAATTTTGAAAATCTAGAGGTCTGCTTATCTTTCTAGGTTAACCCTCCCCCCCTCAACCCAAAGAAATCTTTATTGACTTGAGATATAGGACTGTAGTCCTGATCTATGGAGAAGTTTTGAAAACGTTACAGTATGTCTGGAAACAAGACAAAAGGGACAATAATGCCTGAAAAAATAAGACCTACTAACTTAATTATTTTATCTCAAATGCTAGCAATACAAAAAATTTAATAATTCTTATTAAGCATTGGCATCAAAAGATGAATATTTACTTTTGTTTTGTAGAATGAAGCTATGCTATTTGTTGCCAAAAGTTAAATCTACACTGAAGATTCCCACTGATAAACATTTACTTCAGCAGTTGGAATTATGTATAAGGAAACTTTTGTGTCAAGAGAAAGACAAAGATGTCCTGACTATTGTAAAAAGAGTAAGTATTTTTCTTTTCCAGCAGCATTTTGTCTTGAGGTTATCATTAAAAGTTAAGGTGATTCAAGTTACGATTTCTGTTGATTCTCTTAATATAATAACAGGAGACTAAAGAATTCTATTTCTGTTATGTAATTTTGAACAATTAATAGAAGATGTAGTAAAGTGTATTCTGTCAAATTTAAGAGAGTTGGTGTTTCCTTGGTTACTTATACTGCAGTTATTTTCTAGTGACTGGCATTCAGGATTTTGGTTCAATGACCATTTGTGAAAAAATAGATGACTAAAGATAGGATTAAAGTTTGACCCTGGTAAAAATGATCAAGTCTTTGAGGTAGAGATATCTTGTTAATGTATTTATTTTACAATGTAAAGATGTAGGATTTGCAGGAATTTGAAATGTTAAAAATGTCTTTGTAATACAGATATTCACGGAAAAGTACACCTTTAAGGGGTGCCCATGCTTATTCTCAAAGAAGCCATGAAGTGAAATAGGTAAAGGTGACTTTCTCATAAGGCCAGTCTGCAGGAGAGGTTGGGGGAACGCCTGCCTGGAGCATCCTGGCTTATTCACAGATTCCTGAGTTATTTTTTCAGTCTTGGTTTCTAGGTCCATGGTCCAGCCCTTCATGCTCCTGTGCTTTCCTTGAGTGTATTTTGAGTTCCATATAGATAGGCTATTAGTCCATCCTTGTGAGTCTCCGCAGGGCTCTGAGAATACTCTCTTGACAGTTTTTAACTGCAGTTATAGCACAAAAATGCAACCATAGGCTTCAAATGCAACCATAGGCTTCAAATGTTTAGGTAGAAAAGGCATGTTTAATTTTGTATACCACTATTCTAAGCTGCTTATCTGCATGATTTTTTAGTTAAGTGTGGCATGCTGTTGAGTAATGATAAATAAAGTTTTTATTTTTCTTTATAGACAGTGTTAGAATTGGACAGAATGGAGATCTCTGTAGATGTTGTAAGTACCTCCTAACTTTAATACTTGCCAAGTATGTTTAATTCCCATTTTCATGTAGTGATTTTTTTATTATTATTGATTTTATTTTGAAGTTTCAGAAAAGATTTTACGAAAATGATTTATTGGATCAAGAAAAAGAGAGACAAGAACATCTCCTTTTGGAAATGGTATATTTTATCAGTACAATCTGTCCTTTTTTTAATAGTTTGTAGCTAAATATTATTGAGGCAATAATTTTAAGGTAGGGAAAGTGCATATTATGGAGAGACCTGGTAGGTTCATAATCTGTGTGTGGTTTCATTTTACATGTAACAATAGGGTTAAGTCCTTCAAAGTAACACGTAACTTCCTTTTCTTTACTACCTAAATTTTGCTGTCTCAATTAGAAAGGCAAACTGAAATTTCTTGAAAAATACTTACGCTTGATGCCTCTACAGTTCTAAAATCCCAAGCCCTTCTGCACACCTTTATGAAATCCTTTTGAGGGAGCTTAGCAATTTGTCAGGTGTGTATAACATAATAGATTGAATAATGAAACACCTCAGAATTCACATACAGCTTCCACAGGCAAAGAAATTAATGTTATAAGTTCTTTTGTGCCAAGGAAGCCGAAGGAGGCTCTGTGTGTTACAAGCTTTCCTGTTAGCCAGAGAAAAAGGAACAAGAAAGAAAGAAAGGCCGTTGACACCTGCAGCCTGGCAGGAGGGAGACATAGTGCAGGTTGTATAAAGCAAAGGGAGCTACAAGTTAGAATTTGGAAGAGAAGTGTGCAGAATACTTTTCCAGCTTATAAAACTATTCATTTTCAGTCATGGCTGTAAGAAAAAGCAGCAGCAGGCGCTTCACCACGTAGCCTACTGCATCCTCACAAAGCCTAGATTACATTACTGCAGTCCTCTGTTCTGCTGCCTCCTCCCCAGCCTGAGGTGGGAGAAGCTAAGAAGCTGATAGGATTTAGAACAGGCCGAATTCAATTAGCACAGTTCCCGTGACTTGTAGTAATTGAGCTTCTCTGTAGTGAACCAGATCAGATTCAAGATTGTCCAAAAAATGTCACTTTTCCCTCTTTGCTACAGAACATACACTTGTGGCCCACTTTGAGGACAATAGGTGCTGCAGTTCATGATACCTGTCCAGGGACTTCCTGCCACCTCCCATTAGCTTCCGCCTAAGGTTCAAGCTTTGTTCTCAGGACCTGCTTACACATATTCAAAGACCTGAACTTAGCTTTACCAGTTTTTAGATAGATACAATTAATGTTTTTATAGTGAAAGCATTTGGTGCTGTGGTACAATAGCCTCCAGTGCACATTGTGTTACCATGTATTGTGTAATATTAATTTTTACCTTGTTTCTACAGCTAGACTTTAGGAGAGCACCTGTATTTTTATGATGTATCCCACTGATATGGGCATACCTTCTGTATCACAAAGGTCTCATTAAGCATTGTCAGGGAGAGGCACGCTTTTGAGGAACTGGAGATGTACACAGTAAATTGTGACATGTTGCAGTCCCCAATAGATGAGGAGCCGTTGAACCCAGTTAAATGTATCTGACTGCTACAGATTTTAATACAGAATATCTTAATGAGTTTCTTTAATTTTAGTAATTGACTTAGTAGACACTATATTCCAGCAACCTTGACCTGAATTAATTACCTCATTCCTTTTTTTTTAAACTCTGATAGTAATTAGAGTGAAATGAAGAAGATAGAGTAGAACAATTACGGTTCACTTGGCACGTTTTATTATGAACATTGTACAGAAAATAAGCTAATAGCTTTTTGAAGTTGGAGTGGTATCAATTCACCAATAATCCTGAAGCAAGTACCAGTGTTTGAAATTATTGATGTAGCTGTGTTAACACTGTCTTCTGTCAGTGGATGTACTCTCAAAAGGTATTCTAAGGCTGGCTAAATCACAGAAAGGCAAATAAATTCCTTAAACTTGAAGAACTGTAATACTTGGTTTTGTTTTGCATAAAGGTTTATCAACTGTAGATGTTAATTTCAGACCTTTAAACATTTTGAGCATTTGACACACCCTAGCGTTTGAGAAAAACATTTTCATTGAATTTTATGTTTGAATTAAAGATATTGCCAGTTCTATTATAAAAGTATCTGTGTAGCACAAAAATTTTACATTGTAAGTTGCCAGTTTCTGTATCTTTTTAATTTAAAAAAGAAAAAACAAACTGGCATAATTTTAATAAAATGCAAACTTCAACTCTGAGCTTTCTTCATAATTAAAGTCAACATTTTTTGGTGTGATTTTCATATAGGCTATGTACCTTGATTTTATTCTGTGCTATTAGTTGTTTCTCTGGATGTTCAGTAGGAGTTGTGCTACTAGTAGGGGAGAGTAGAAATTAACTGTTATTTTGATGATTGGAAGCAATCCCTACTATTTACTTTTTTTCTGAGTAATACCTAAGAAAATTATTCATTTTTTAGGAACAATTAGAAAAAGAAAAGCAGCAAAATGAAGGAAGATCTACAAATGTTAATGATAAAATGTTTGAAAAGAAGCGTAAGTTTATTTATTTATGTACATATTACTTGTGCATGCATTCTACTAAGGTAGAAGAGAAGGGAGCAGAAATTTACTTTATACAGTAAATAGCAAAGTTTCAGGAAGTGGCAATAAAAGTTTTTTCATATGTATTTCTAAAGATGTTAATGAAAACTAGCCCCATATTAGAACGAAGATTTTTTTGCTTCATTAATAAAATAGATGACAGTTTTAGTTGTCTGGTATTGTTCATTTTGGCATGTAATGTAACTACTTGTCTGTGGTATTTCTGAACTGCTGGTAGCACTAGAGTAGTTATTATTACTGTTTACCTCAGGACGATTATGTGATATGTTACATCCTCTATTTAAAGTTAAGCTTTAAGAGAGAAGTATTTATACTGGAATTTTTTTTAGGTAGAGATAGTAAAACATCATCAGTGTTGGCAAAAAGTATCACTCTCTCTGTTCCTGCAATGTCATCTGGAACATCAGCTGGTAAGAACTCTATAAAAACTCTTCTAGAATGCTTTGATCTCGCATCAGCAGGTTAAAACCCAGCAAAGCTGCTCTTGGCATCTGTGGGCTAAAGTTTCACCTAATGCATGTAGGAAAAGATTCCTAGAACTGAACGTGTTTTCTATGGTTTTTAGTTTTATTTTATTCTTTAGTATGTAGATAGGTGATATAAATAAAACTCATTGATGTATTTAAATCAATTCCTTCATTCCTTCCTAGCATAGGTTGAAAGAAAATTATATTTAAAAGTCTTCTTAATTACTGAGGAAATGCGATGATATCCATGTTAAAAAATTTTGGTACTTACAATTTTAGGCAAAGAAGACAAGAAATCCAAGTTGGTTCGGAGCCAGTCTTTCAGTACTCAAGCACTACATCCAAAATACAGCAACATAGACAAGTGTCCTAAGTATCTTTATTATCTTCATTGCTTACTTGATAGGCAACTCTTTACCTAATAAACAACTATTGTGAAGTTATATGCACATGAATCTGTGAAAGTAGTGATCCGCTCACTGAATTGTGACCTAAATTTTCAGTTTTCTAGTTAATTAAGGTGTGCAGTTTTGAACTGAGCGAAGAAATACTATTTTAAGTCATTCTAAGGCCTAGAAATTATGAATTCCGTTTAAGTTAATATATGTAATATTTTATCATATATTAAAAATATTTTTCAATATGAACTGCTAAATCTAAATTCGTATGTTTCTAAAAGAAATTTAAGTGTAACTTTCTCATTTAATTTTTTCATGTAAACTCAGAAATAACCTCCAATATTATTAAACAGCAGGATGATACAACTGAGAAGAACACTTTTCTGTATTAAACAATTTTATTTTGTTTTGTTTGTTTTTTAAGTAAAAGCTCTGCTACAGGATATACATCTTCAGTATCAGGAATGGGAAAGAGTTGTATGTTATCCTTTAGTGGTAAGTTACTATATTTTACATTAGTTTTTTGTGAGGGTGCTGAATATTAAGAAGGCATGCTCTAAGGTACCATTCTTCTAAAGAACATAGAATAATGGATAACCAATATGTTTGAGCACTTAACTGCTAGCCTAGTCAGTAATTTTTTCAGTTTTTTTTTTTTTTTTAATTACATGTTCATTTAAAGTTACATTTCAAAGTAGTAAAAGTAAAATGAGTTTGGCATTTCTTGATTGGCATTTTGGATGTCATAGAAAGGTTGGTTTTGCAATTTGCTTCCACCCATTTTACGTGAGAAAAGGGATAGTATATAAAACTTCTGCTGAATTAGGGGAGAGAAACTGCTGTCTGGAAATGACCTTCTCTCCATTTGCTGTTGAAGAGTTTGGATGATTGAAGATTAGAATAGGATTAATTGATTCCTAGAGGAACCTGTCGTTTTCCATTCACTAACAATAGACAGTAGACAAGTAGCTTAGATAAAATAGCTAAATTTTAAGCAGCTAAAGATTGGCCAATTAAATCCCACTGTTTGCATACAATAAATGTATTAATCTTCTCTTCCAGTATGTGTCTTCTAGTTACTTTTGTTTACTGTTTTTTTCACAAAAATATTAGAAGAAATGTTAAGTTGCAACCATTCCCTTACAGAAAGTTAAACTTCTGGATTGTTGCCACAGGAAATATACCACTATTACCACAGGAAAAACAGCTCATTCTGTTTACTCTCTGTGTAATTTTTTCAGACAAAATGCTTTGTCTAAACTGCAACTCTGTATTTCAGATGATTCATTCCGGACTCATTCTACTGGTAATAGTGGGAATGCTGCCTTCCCTTCT
Organism: Limosa lapponica baueri; assembly: GCA_002844005.1. NCBI lineage: Eukaryota > Metazoa > Chordata > Aves > Charadriiformes > Scolopacidae > Limosa > Limosa lapponica. Next base: position 616,716 of record KZ505762.1, on the reverse strand, counting down.
AGTTCTTCTTCTCGCAACTTATTTAGCTCAGCTGAGCAGAAGAACAATGGAAATAAGGAGAGTCAGTCCCGAAAGATGAGCATGTAAGTGGGTGACAAGTAGTTAAATCAAGCTTATGGGTAACATTTTCAGAGGGAACTCAAAAGAGCTATGTAAAATTAAGCCTATATTTATGATACTTCTGCACCCAGGTTTTGAAATACTGAAATAGCAGGGTAGAAATGTGAAGTGTGCAATTACAAGTGTTTTTAAGATTGCATTCCCTTTTAATTAGTCTTTCACATTGTTACTCCTGCACATGTTTGCATTCAGCTGGTACATTATGGGGAGGGTGGAATGGGACAAAGTCAAGATTAGTGCACTTGATATATAATAACTACAGTCACAGTGATTTAGCTGCCATTAGTTGGAGAAATAGAATGTATGTATTGTTAGAAGACTTAATTTTTCCTTTTCCTTCTTTCTATGTGCTTATATATGTTTATGTATCATTATGTAACAATTTCTTGATGAAGTTTGAGAGTTATGATGAACTGGTACTGCTACTTGTTATTAAGGCTGCTTTCTTTGCCTTACCTTAACCACTTAGATAAAAAAAATTAAATGCTAGGCACAGGCATCTCCCTCAGGCTAGTTTTCTTTACATCAGCCTAAACTGTTCAATGTTTTGCAGTAACAAAATCGAAGATGAATTTGTTTGTTCCTGTGATAAAAGTGTGACAGTCTTAGAAAATCGCTGTGATGTGTACTTACTCAGTCAAATCTCTGTAGACTGTAACAGCTAATTCCCTGCAGATTCCTTTTACACTGTAACTTGTAGTCATTACTGTCATTGGACTAGCTGTAATTTTGGGGGCTCAAACTGAGATTCCTCTGCTATCAGAGATTTTCTTCCTTAGCTGAGGCAGAATGGAGAATGGAAAGGAGCCAGATATAGCAAGAAAGCGAAATTGTTTGGGGAAGTTGACTTAAGTGTAATAGAAACTAGAACTAGAAGCTGAAAAGTATGTGGAAATGCAACTTGAGCCTTGGAAGCCTGAATAGGTATGAGAGATCAAGAATGAGAGGAGAGTCTGGTATGTGAGATTATGACTTGCTGGTCAAAGATAATGGAGCTGAGATATGGAGCCTACACCAGATAAGAAAGAGGAAACCTTACACTGGTTTGCCAGATATAAACAGAAAACAATAGTGATAGTGATATCTCTTGAGTGGTCCTTTCTGGAGAATTAAGTATCTATATGAACTCATATTTTTCCACTTCAGTATTTTAAGGTTCCTTTAAAAAACAAACCAAAACACCACATGCACACACACACACACACCCCCACCCCCAGCTTTACTCACAGATATAAGTTAATAAAATTCCTAAATTTTAAAATAAAATACTCAAAAGTTTAACAAATGTAAACAGATGTTCTCTGAACAGCTTGGAGTCAGCTACTTGTATACATTATATTAAGATACAATCTCTTGCTGTGTGATCGCATAGGATTCTTTCTACTGGAATTTTACCACCTTCACTGTACAAGATAAATTTATTCTGGAATGAAATCAAGCTTGCATAGTGACCTATTGTTTTTAAAACTGCATTTTCTTTGGATAAAATATTGGAAGATAAGTAGTGAAATAAAGTGGACTGTTTGTGTTGAGTCAGTGGTTTCACAGCAGAAGTACCTTAAGGTGCCAAGTCAAATTGCACTCTATCCTTGCCTTTGCCAGAGTCTAATGCCGTCTCTTAAATATTACACAAAGTACTTACTTCAGACCTTTTTATAAGTGATCATTAGGTGGTCGCTTATTTCAAAGTGCATGATTTCAAACTCAACAGTTAGATTAGTAGACATGCTGACATTTTCAGCCATCTGTAAAGTAAGTGGGACATGTATCTTGAGTACATAAAATGACATACAGTGCTACATACTTTGAAATATTAGGTGTGCTTGGAACCCCATGTGCTTTCACCCTAATCACTCCATACCTCTGTTCCCTCTCTTTAAAACCAGAAAATTAGTTCAAATGTTGTAATTTTTTTTTTAGCAACCATTGTAGAAGTTCCAATTACTCATCCATTTTACAAGGATTTGGGGAAAATAAATGGATTAATATTCATGAAGCAGCTAGATACAAAGATTAGTTAGACATATTTTTTACATCGCATAAAACTTACCCAAATTTCAAAGGTTTTCCTGTCTGTCGCTTAAAATAAAACTGCTACCTTTTGTTTGAATACAAAGGGACAGAAAAAGACTCACACAGAGCAGTTTGTGCCTTTGTCTTCAGGCAGGAAAGTGGAATGTAAGAGTCTCAGCTTCCAGTCTCGATGTACCATTCCCAAGCGAATACCTTAACAGCAGACTATTGGAAAGTAGGTATCTGATCAAACACAATGATCTGGATGCTCCCTCTGGTTCAGAAAGTCCTCAAAGTGCATAGTGCCAGAAGGATATACTAGGGGAAGAAAAACATTTTTGGATAAAGAGGAGCAGGCTTAGGATGACCTACATTTAGTTCTGAATAAGAGTTTTAATGTTCTATGTTCTTCTGGGAAAACACATCTCTCAAGCTGGTGTAATGTCTGCTGCACTGTAGATTCAATTTCTCTTTTGTAATCTGTCCCAATTCTTAATTGTTTTCATAAGAAAATGGAGCAGCTCTGTAAGGAGGTATTAAGAGATACAGATACAGGAATGGCTGGTAGTAAATGCATTCATCTGCATAACCTTGTTGACCAGAGATATGTTCAGGTGTACCTCTTTTATCTTTCTTTTGTTCAGAAAGTCAGTCCTGGTGCTAAATAAACACATACTAAAAATGAAAAAAGTCAGTTTCAAGGAAACATTATTTTTGAAGTTTAATGATGGAAAAAATTGATATCCAAATATATAAGCAGTTGATGGAAATGACTCTTACTGAGAGAAGAATTTGAAAATTGTACAATGAGAGGTGCAATTGAATAGATGCTCATGAATGAGTGTCACCATCTATGGGCTCACTAAGGCAGAAAACTTGTTGAGAAAATAATAATTGTGTATATATTTAGATTACATCATCATGTAAATTTACATATATGCTGGTTAAGCATTGCACTGACCATCTTAGTTCTGGCAAGTCCTAGCTTTTCATTTATTGGCTTTGCAACATGGATAGGGTAACTTCTCATATGTTTCTTTTTCTAAGAAATTATGTGTGTTTGGGAAGAATGGAAGATTGGGCAGTAATATGTTGTTTAATAATTAAAATGGCAACAGATATAATTAAAGATTCTTAGTTCAAAGTGATGTAAGTTTGGACAAAATATTATTTTATTGCTTAAGTGTAATCTTTTCCATAAAACTACTCTACTGAATATTGGCAAATGTTCACTTTTGACAATATAGTGCAGTTTGTGGGTATGAAGAATTTCTGATTGCATACATTCATGTTCCAGGAATTTTTCAAAACCCAAGGTTATTTTGGTGGAGAATGGGGGTCTTTACTTACCATACTCATAAATTCAAACATTTGTCTGATTTCAGAGATGCGTGTGCCAATTAAAATATTCTATCTTTTTGAAAATAATGTAGATGCAAGAAAAAAAAAATACCAGTAAGTCTTGATCCAGTGCTCACAAGCTGGTGATAAGAAAATTACCATTAACTACAGTGTCATTTGCTAGACCTTAGGTAGCACTCAGGCAATAGAAAATGCAAGAACTATGCTAAAGATGCACCTGAAAAACTTAATGGTAGAATACAAATTAATATTTACAGGGAGTTCTAAAAGTTAATTTCCATTCTTTGAAATATTTCTGAACAATACAAACAGTTGTTATTTGACATAGCTACAACTCTGTGAAGTTGAAGAACATATATGAAGATTTAAAAAATTAAGGCTGTGAAAAATGCAGAAATTGCCCAGGTAACGTGATCAACAGAAGGCCTAGAAATAATGCTGAAAAGAGCTTTAAGTTTCTCTCTTTTCCCTGTCTCCACTTTCCCCAGATTTTTATCATGGGTTAAGCTGGAAACCTCTGGCATTATTTGTAGCCATGAGTAGACTTGATGTACTACCTTAACCATCTCATTTAGAGCAATCTCTACATGACCTTCTGTAGAAAACTTAATGGAGAAATACACCCTTCTTGTGAAGAATGCCCTCAGAATGTGTCCTTTTGGCTTTTTCAGTGGGTACAATAGAGCAGCTTCTAATTTTTAAAGTACAGCAGCTAATTTATATTACAATGTTACACATAATAGCGGTTTATTATGTTATTTAATAATATAGCAACAACATATTATGTATGTTTCTTCTTTTGTATGAAGAAAAAACAGAAAATCAAACTCTTAGATCTTCTGACAGAAAAAGAAGGGAAGCAGAGGCTGGTGGAAGCAACTTTATGGTGCCATAAGGTGGGAGCAGCAGATGGGACTTTCTAATGCCTGGAATGAATAAAATGCATCTTGCAACGTTCAAACTTTTTATCTTTTAGTTAAAATCCCAAGCTATATAATGTGTTCCGATAAGTAATGTGACGGTTGCAGAATTCTAACGTTGTAGTGAAATGTTACGAAATATAACTTCAGCTATGTGCTAACTGCTGCAGCTAAAGAGAGGGTTTTGTTTTCTTCAATTATGCCTTTGTAGTTCAAATTCTTGGATTTAGAATGCACATATCCATTACTTAATTGGCTTATTTACAATTTTAGCAATTCTTAGCACCCATGTTTTATGCAAGAAATAGAAGGAATTGTTATGAATATGAAAAAGTAATCCCACATTTTAAAGAATATCAAACCTAATGTAAGACCAAAGTCCAGAACCATTGATCAGTCTATTAAAAATATAAACTTTAGTAGCATTGTGCTGTGAGTTTGGAGGTAATGTTTTTACAAGTACTCAGTAAAGTTCATAAAAATGCTGTGTAAGTTTCAAAGCAATCTAAAAGCGGATGTCTCAACATGATATTAAAAAAAAAGTTTTATTTCATAAGTTTTGTTGTATAAATACTTGTTTTAATTTTTAGTATTTCAGATTGTATTTTCACTTTAATAATTTATAATGATGAATCTAGTTTTTAATCAACTGCTGTTGCAAGCTATCATGCTTCAATGATGTCATCTGCATCTGTTTGTATTAATGCTAATGTTTCTATCAAAATTTGTCTGTGGGAAAACATGCAATTCTATTTTAAAAAGTTCTATTTATGCCAATACTTGGGAGAGAGCCTATGAAGCTATTGTCAGCTTCTCTATTTCAAAATGGAGGCAACATAAATATATTGATATCAGAAATATGTGGTTTTTAAAATTTATTGATGTATGATAAAGATGATCTGATCTGTGAATGCATATGCGTGTGTGGTTACTTTTATAATGTAAAAATATGAATGAAGATTTACTCAAAATAAAACCTAGGACAATGCTGTACATGCATGTTCTTGAAAAAAATTTCTCAGGGCATCTTTTATAATTAAAATAAATAAAAGCATTTAGCTATAGAAGGTATTTATTTCAAATAGTAATAATGCTGGATGTATGCTGTCTTGTGTGAAGTACAAAATGTGTCTTTGGATTTAGCAGTGTTTTACTATCTGAATTCTTAACCTTCTTACACTGCAGTTGGATTTAGATGTATCTTCTGTCCTTAGTCACAGACATTGTTTGGATTCTGTGGAAATACTCAAGTTTTCAGTTTGTTCTGCAGCCTGGAGTAGGATCTTGTAAATCACAGATTTCTTTAAAAGCTTCTTCAATTTTTATGATGTTTAACGTGCAGTAATGATACAGGTATATAGAAACCTACACCAGCTCCTCCTGGGTTCTGCTTTTGTCTCATTAATGAAAACAGCTACAGCTGCTTACCTGTGGGCCAGAGGAGACTGCTCAATCTGTTCTTAGTCTGACCTCTGCCAGGGACCAAACTCAGATCAGCAGTACCCAGCTGCAGAACAGGACTCAAAACTGTGTCTGACCCTCCAATGCCTTTACTAGAGAAATGCAGAACAGCCAGTAAGTTCAGAAACTTGAATCCAAGCTATTTCTCCCCTTAATGAGCATGTAATGAGTTCTGTATACGGTCTGTCTTTTGTTTCTTATTGGCTGCTGTTTGTCTGTCATTTTTAACTGATTAATTTAATGCTGATAACACGTTGCACTCAATAACCCTACTATGTATTAAATTCCTGCTCTGTAATCTTTAAATACTCTATGTAGATATTTTTTGGTCTGCATGTCTTCCTTGTACAATACTCCTCGTGTCTTGTGTATACTTTCATCAGTCCATTGCACCACGGACCTCCATCCCAGCAGTCTTTTTTGGGGCTGCTTATTTCTGGGTTACTTCTGTTGGACGTCACCAATACTGCTGAACCCTTCATAGCGTTGTTTTTAGCTGCAACTCAGAATAGCAGCTGGAGGTCAACTGTACAGTTATAACTGGGTGGTTCTCATCTAGAGCAGCCTTCCTCCTATTATTCATTCAGAGGCAAGGAGGAGTGATTCTCTTCTTTCTGGGTACATTCACACTGCCATGTGGAATTAGGTTAGATGCACCTTCACAGTCTAGTCAGATACCAGAGCCTGCCTGCTAAATCCTTTTCTGAGTGGTTTACACCAGTGTCGGGCTGCTGTATGTAGACATCTAATGGTAACTGGGGTGATTTTTAGAGTTGTTTACCAGCTTTACCCTGTAACGTATCTTTTGTATGTTCTCTTGCGGATGCATCTGTGTATGTGTGCTTACTGATGGACACCTTTGGAGCTTCTGTGCCAAATGATTGTGAAAACTTTTCTGCCCCCTTTTGGGCAGCTATTTTGTGAAGGCTGTATGAGCAAGTAGAGTAATGCATGGATTTGTTAGTTATATATAGCTAGAGGTAGCTTTTTGCGTTGTTTCATACTTTATATATAGGTCTCTGCTGCTAATTAAAATTTAGTAAATATTAAAGATCTTGCTGTTTCGTTGGAATCACTGCACCACTTGAATACAGTGAATTGTATTTAGATAATGGAAATATTATTCTGAAAAATTTTGGCCATGCCATTTGGATTTTAGGATCAACTCTGTGAAGAGATTTATTCCACTTTTATGGAGGTATGTTTTTTCCCTACCAAAGTCTGTCTTAGTTCAGGCATAGAGTCCTGTTACATAGTTCACCCTGATATCTAGATGATAATACATGCAGAAGTTCTGCTTAAAGGAGGGGAACAGTTTGGTGTTACGAATTAGTATAAATTCAGATTTTCCAGGTTCAGAATACCTAATTTTTTTTCCAGAATTATTTTGTCTTTAATAGAAAGACCATTCTAAAAGTACCATATACCCTGAGAAAATGAGTTGATTTGATACTCTGAATAAACACTTTGAAAGAGGTCACACTCCCAGAGGACAGAGACTTCATGGTAGACTCAGCACAATTTCTGCAGTAATAAAATAAAGATCTCTAGGCAGAGGCTGTAAATTCTCTTTTAGGGCTTGATCCTGCTTCTGTGTTTGTAAGTGACAAAATTCTGCTAACATTGAGGTCAGTAGGCTCTTAAGTCTCATCACAGCAGAAGATAACATTGAGGAGTATCAAGCCTGCAGTGTTTGAGAATAAGCTTCCTGACTATTTTCGCATATCAGTCTCTGGTTTTCATTCAGATTTATCACTAAAATGTTGAATTTTGAAAGTTCAGTTCTGTGGGTTTTTTAAATTGGCATGGTAGATTTTATGAGACATTTTTGTCACTTTGTGCCTTAGTGAATTTAGCTCGTTATTTGGGCATTAATAAAATATTAACAGGATATCGTACTGCCAGCTGGAGAGACAAAACAAGTTTTCACATATTCATATTTCACTGTCTTTTTATTCGAATGTAAATAATTAATAAAATAGAAATAAAGCCTCTTACATACCCCAGAATAGAAACTGTTACCTTTATTCACATTTCTGTTGGATCAACCACCCTGCCAATGAACAGTAATGTTTTAAAAGTTTCTTCAAAAATCATAAAGAGGAATGGTTGATCCACTTTGATGACAGGAGGCACTGTAAAGGCAGTTATTTCTGACCCGCTGGCTGCCGTGGCCTCAGTTCCTTCTTCATCCACTTCAATTACTGCCTTCTGGACAACCTGAAATGCAATGTAGCAATAAAATATGTGACAGAAATAAATATAAATAAATAAGCAAATAAATAAAAATACATAAACAAACAGTTCTGAGCATAGGCCTCACTTTAGAGATTTCTTCTTGCAGCTGGTAGCGTGAAGGAACCATTGCATTTGTGTAGAGCTCCTCATTGACACCTGACTGTACGAGGGAGAGTTTCTCAAAGGTGGGAGGTGTGTTTTCATCAGACGCAAAAACTGGCTGGGTGTGTCACCCACAGTTGATTTTGTGAGAGCTTAGGCAAATGCACCAATCCTGGCTATTTTCCTGTATGTTTCTAATCTGTACATTTGGTAGCAGAGTGACTATGTACAGCAAGGAGGTACAATCCTGGACTGGTCTGAGGACCTTCCCTTCCCCCTGAAATTGCAGCCTGGCAGGATCTGATCCCTTTTTGTTCTTTCAGCCTGTGTGTACCTTTGAGTTCTTCTGTATTTGGGTCTGTATTGGTGAACTGCCTAGTCAGGTAGTGCATTCCCAACTCCCAGATTCCTAATTCTAGGAATGACTTATGTGGGGACAGTTGAAGGACTTCACCAGTGTTGAGCTCTCTGCTAAACATGCTTAAATAATGAAGCTGGCTTTCAATGATTCACAGGCACAGGGTGCTCCTCTGACACTTTGTAGCTGATGCACATATTGCTTCTAATATCAGTTAGCAGCTACTATTCAAGTGTGATTATTTTCATAACACAATAGAGTTAACTGCTGAGAGTCAGCATGAAATAGCTAGATGATCAAGAGGAAGGGAGAAAAGTGCTGCAGACTCCCAAAAGTGAAACAGTTTATACAAAACTGAAAATCACTGCAATTTTATCTGTTAAATATTTATTCTGAAGATGTTACATTTTCCTGGAAAAGTTATTTCGTTAAGGCAGCAAAATTTTTTAAAACTGTAGTTCAGGGCCTAGAGTTTTTGAAAGTTGTATAGAAGTGTTTATCATACCGGCTGTTAACAGTTTTGGCAAATCACGGATGCTTCTGTAAGGGTTTGGTGTAGGGACACTTGTAACACCAGCATCAGTAGTTTAGAAGGATTCTTTGTGATGGGGTACAAATACCTGAAGGGAGGATGGAAAGAGGATGGAGCCAGGCTCTTTTCAGTGGTTCCCAGTGACAGGACCAGACCGGAAAAACAAGAGGTTCCCACTGAACATCAGGAAACACTTTTTTTTCACTGTGAGGGTGTCCGAGCACGGGCACAGGTTGCCCAGAGAGATTGTGGAGTCTTTGTCCTTGGAGATACTCAAAAGCTGTCTAGACGTAGTCCTGAGCACCCAGCTATAGGTGAGCAAAGGGGTTGGACCAGATGACCTCCAGAGGTCCCTTCCAGCTTCAACCAATCTGTGATTCTGTGAAGTCTCTACCAGAGTTACGTTCCTAGGTTATTAATGCTACACAACCACAAGCAGTTGCATTATAGACAATCCTTACCTAGGTTTATAAAGCTATGTTTTTAAATCCTGTGACAAATTAATCTCATTTGAGTGTTGCTTTCCTCAACTATTGATAAATCCAGCTTGTTGCAAAATTTTGTTACTTTTACTCTGATGTATGAATTTTCATTTAGCTTTAATTGTATTTAATCTTGTTCCACACACTCCTATTCTTGAGGTCACTAGTTGTGTGGTATCTCTTTATCTTCTTTCTTTGATTATGCTTCTTGATTCTCTGTCACCACAAAGTTCTTTTTTGTGTCAACTAGCTGTTTCTTCTTCATAGGTCATCTCTGGTCACATAGACCTGTTCCTTCTTGATATTGGTGTGGTGTCTTCCATTCTTTTGTGCTTTTTATTCTGCCTCTGTTTTCTGCCAGTCATCTGAAATTCACCTTTGCTCTCCCTTAAATAGTGTTACTGAGTTACCTTCTCCTCCTCTTTTTCCATGGAGCTGTGTTCCTCTTTTCTTGACCATTCCCCACCCTTGCCTTTGCCTGTTTAAGTGATGATCTTTAAAAGTTCCAGTGTTCTAAGTGGAACATCAGTATAAGTTGGGATGCAACTGTGTTGTGCTACGCTTTGCTGTGAGATTTTGTTTTTTCTCTGCCAAGGTGTGCAGAAGAAAAGGCAAGACTGCTGTGACTATTCTTTCTCTCTGATCCTTTTTGAGATTTCATTATTTGAGCTTTCTAAAGTTCTTTATTTATTAAGAAGAGTGCCTGTTCCTGTACTGTGTGTAAGGGATTCCCTTTCTAGGTTTCCTTCCTTGCTCTGGCTTTTGCCATTTAACTGTCATTTACAGCAGTTTTCTGGGTCATAGTTTTTGCTTAATTGTACTCGTTCCCCCCCCAAGTATATTCTTGAGGCAGAGCTTTCCTCCTGTGATAAGCTGGCTTTGGAAGGTGTTGAGCACATGTGCAGTGTAACCACCCCTTACTTCTACACACCACATACTTGAATGATATTCAAGAATACTTTCTTATTTAGTGTCCCTATATAGTCTCTTGGCTGGGACCTTTATATACTATTACAATCCAAATACTAAATAATTTTAGAAGGCTTACCTGTGAAACTGCTACATATTTTTCATCTGTGAGATGACTAAGATTCGCTGTACGTGTAAAGAGATTTTTAATTCCAAGAGCATGAAGCAATTTCTTCATTTTATATTTTTGTTCTAGTTTGAACTTCGGAAATGAAATATCCACTTTTCTGTTGGGGAAAAAAAAATTAATGCGAACTTGGACTATGTAGTAGATCAATTGACTGCTGAAATGCACGCTACTCAGGAATTAAGCTTGATGCAGTAAAAAGAAGAGGCAAGAATTAAAGAGTCTCTGCTGGAATTTATTTTGGCAGAATATCCTCTTTGACCTCTTGACTGCCAAAGATGCTAGAAATAATTTTCTTCTCTGTATAAAATATTTCCACCAGCACTTCCACTGCCCTGATACCAGGGTGACACATGAATTTATTGACCAGTGGAGAGAATTGTCACTTCAGGAATCACATTTCACAGGAATAATTTGGGTTTATGTTTTTGTACTCAAACTATCTATTACTCTGGGTTTCCACTGGTAGGAAAGGTTTCATAAATATACTGCATATCTAGATTTATTGTGTGCTTCGCCTGGTAGTGCTAAATTTACAGAGAGAGAAGGGAAGGCCTAAGGAAAAATTTGGAAAGACTAGTTTGCCTGTGCCCTCAGAGAGACATTTCAAACTGAGATGAGTCACAGACGTATCATCTCAGAGTAGAAGCTTTCACATGCCGCTTGGGCTGTGGGTAGGCCATTAAAAGCCCTCTACTTTGTAGATACCTAATGCCACAGAGACACCAGCATGTGAAAAGGGTTAGGAAGATGAACTAATCTTTGTTGTGCTTTGTTGCTTTGCTGCAAGACATAAAATACATTAAGGCCACTGGATGTCAATGCAATACCTGATCTTCATGTTTCCAAGCCAGGATTCCACAAGCTCTGCAGTTAGATGGTCTTCAAGTGAAATGTAATCTCCCTCCTTTTCTGGGATGACAATCAGCATGTGGGCTTTCCCTTTGTAGGGCAGCTTTATCACAGTGCATCTTAAGTTCTCATCAAAAGTTGAGTTAACTTTATCTGACTTGAACATCATGGGTACCTGTACACTTCTGTATTTGTTTATGTGGAAAGTCTCCACTTCTGTAAATTTGGAATTAAATGGATAGATCCACTTGCCTGAGGAAAGAAAGAAATTAAATGATTATGTGCATTCAGACTTGTTCAGCAGTATGTTCAGAAACCCTTAAAGTGTAGGATGTTTTCTGTATCTAGTTGAAGTGGATGACAGTTGCTGTATATTTATTGTATGTGCTTTAAATTTTTTTTACAGCAGGAAAAGGAAGTAGTCCACAAAAACTCCTTTGTTTGCAGGGAAAGAGAATAATTTTGTCTAAGGTTGATTAGCTGCCAGTCAAATGCAGAACTGATACTCTTTTTGTTTATTGAATGCTATATGAGCATCCATCTTTTATTAACACATTGCCTCCTCTGAAATTCTCTACCAGCTGTTCAACATCCTGTTTTTAAATTAATTATACAATCTTTTGGAAGGGCTTTCAGCAGTGCACTGACTTGTAAGGTGCACTGGAATGTGCCCTCTTCTATACTAATGATTCTAATCTCTACCGTTGCTTTCAAATGTAGCCACAGCCATTTATCTCTTTTCTCTGATTTTCTGCCAGGGGTAGTAGACCTTGGCATTGGACAAACTGCACTTCTGTAAATACTGAAGAATAAACTTAGTCTGTAGGGAGGCTGTGTGGATGAGGGGTAATTTTTCTTTGTTCTCATATGTGCATTTATTTTAGTGGGGGTTCCATGAATGGCATCTGCTGAGTGCTTTGGGCTTTGGAGTAGTGGCTTTAGTCGCCCTAGCTCTTTGTCTTTGCTTTTTACCTAACCATGTGTCTCTGGCTTCTGTATGGTTGTTTCAGAGTAAAAGGTGGACTCTGGCTTCCTGACATTGTCAGGACCTCCTTTTGGAGCCCCATATCTGTCTTCTAAGCCAGCGATCAGAAAGACCCCCACCATAGAAAAAGGGGTGTAAGGTATTTGGCAGTAGAGGACCTCTCCACAGAACAGTTTCTGCCCATCACAACTATTCTTTCCCTCACGCTGTAAGATAATACAATGGGGTACTTCGGTTCCTCTGGGGAAAAAGGTTCTTTACTGAAATAGAGAAATTATTTTTCATGATTTTGTGTACTGTGTAAAATCAGTCAGTGATTTTATGCCCAGTATCCAGCATTCAAAAGACAGTCATGATTAAGAATTTTTCATTTTAATTGCTGAATGAAAATTAAACATCCTTTTTAGTCATGAAAAGGGATCATTTGGAGACAGATTGAGATAGGTTGATACAGCATTTTTTATTCTCTTTGAAACTGTGTTGTATGGAAGAAAGCACAGAAGAATTGTAGTTCCCTTTCATGAAAATAATTTCCTATTAAATAAACCTAATAGAAGAAAGTAAATCTAGATAGAGATGTAGAGAAAACCAGACACCTGAATTCATTTAAACTTCCCCTAATATAGCTGAAGTTAGAGTCCTGATTCTTCTAATAAATAATCGTTTTACAAAATGAAAACAACAGTTACCTTTAAAGACAATGTAGTCCACAAGTAGCAGTTTAGTATGGCGGTCAAGCTCTTCAAAAAGCTCTGGGATTTTTCCTTTGGTCCTTTTGTTAATGTTTTGATTTATTACAGATTTTGCCTGTGTAAAGTTTTGAAAGTCCACTTTCAGGAATTCCATATCAAAGTACTGCTTAGATAAATTGAGGAAAGACTCCTTGAGTCTGAAGTCCTCTTGGATAAAAGAAAGAGTACCTTGCTCAAGGAGAAGTTGTTCATTCATTGTGATGTTATCTTTCAGTTGTTTAAACAAAGCTGGTAGATGATGGAGATCTACTTTGTCCTTCAAAGCATGGAGATTTAGGCCTTTTACTATTTGTCTGTGTGTTTCCCCTTTGGCTGCCAGCATATATGCAGTCATGAGAGCTGATACGGAAAGGGGAGAGATGATTACATTGTTATCATGTGTCATTGCAATTTTTCTGTAGAGGTTAAATCCAAAATTTGCAGTATTTTTGGTGAAGTTGTAAAGAGTGAAGTCTTCAAGACCTCGCTGTTCAAAAGGCTCGGAGATATTTTTATGAGAATGCCACTCTTCAGAAATATTGACATTTTTATTTCTTTCAATTAAATTATTCTCTTTTTCATCCTTTGGACTTTCAGGTTTGATGTCAGCCTTGCTGATTTCAACACATATTTCACTTAAGAGAAGTAGAAAAATTCCTGTTTTCATGTTGACATCCAATAACGAGCTCTTTTTTTTCTAGTAAAGAAAATGAGAAATAAAAAAAAAAAGCAACACAATGAATTTTTAGTTTGTTCATCTATTCCCAGTGCAAAAGGTTATAGATGTAGCAAGGTAGTCTTTCTCTGTCTTCAGTGTATATACCCTAAACTTAAGATCTGGTTCCTATATGAAAGGTCATATTTAGATCAGTGAAAGAGAGAGGTTTCCAACATCATTAAGTGAACCCAGAAGAAACATCATCATCTTCTGGTATTGGTGGCTCACATCAGAAGTATTTCACTGATTTTCCCTTGCTAACGTTTAATTCCTTTACAAAACCCCAGATTTAAAGTACAATATACTACTCAAAGATGAAAAATCAGCTTGTTGGACCTGTGTTGCAGCTTTTGCTCACGTGAAATTGATATCATCTATACACACAAGAATTTTAGGCAGCATGTTGTGGAAATGAGATTTTCCCTGGAGAGCTCTAACACAGAGTAATCCTAGAAAACGTGGATGGTGATCTACTGAAAGCTGAGTGAGCTGTAGCTCCCTGGCTACACTTCACTGGCAGTGGTGGGTGGATTTTGTTCTCCATGGTATTCATGTTAATCATGGATACCATTCCTATTGGATCCATCTTTTCCTGGATAATGGTAGTGGCCTGACAGTTATCATCCCTTCTGCAGAAATGTTAACCCTTAATATTTGTAACCTTACATGTTTTATATTAGTGTCATGCTGTTTCAACAAGATTCAACTCCTTAGGAAAAGAAACCACTTGAGAAGCACAAAAATTGTCTGGTTTTCCTAGTATGATAAATGCTGACCCAGAAAACAATCTGGTTTTGACAGTTGCGAGAGTATTATATTAAACATTGTCTTTTTAAAACACACTTAAGTACCTCTTTGTTGTACACAAAAATCAAAATACAGCCACTAGGTTTTGTCCCAGAAATGGAAACTTTGAAGAACCATGCAGAAAAATATTTATTTATGTAAATATTTTCAAAATATTTCAGACGTGACTGAGAGAATGCTGGAGTTCTACACTGCAAATTACTTTTACAAACTTTGAAAAGCAGAGCCTTGCCATGTAATTTATGCCGTGTTTTCCCAGTATTTTTTTTTAGAAGGATGTATTTATCTGGTTATATAGAAAACTAAAATCGGACAAAACCAGTCTGTCTTTAACGAGTCTGCCTTAAGCCAAACTCACCAGAATAAATCAGGATTAACTCCACTGACATACAGGTTGCACAAAACTGGTCTAAGACAAGGCAGACTATACGCCTGTGGGACTTTTACCTATTCTTTCATTTTACCAAGTAAAACACCCAGTCTTGAAATAGGTAGCCATGGCATAACAGGGAACCACACAGTAATGTCACTTAGTCAAGGTGAGCTATTTTCCCATGTGTAAGGAAAACAAAGATCCTAATGTTAATGTGGCACCAGTAGCTCTTTGTTGAGCAACTATTCTTTCAGGGATACTACTATCAAAAGGTTGTTGTGCTCAAAGAAACCCAGAGTTAAGTGCTTTTATACTTTATCTTCCTCTTTGGTTCACTTACAGAGAAGTTTGGGGAAAAAATGAGACACAGTGCAGATTGTAATGGTATCTGTAATCATACCTCTTGCCAGGTTAACTCTTCCATTGGTACCTTGGGTTTGTAGGTTGTTGGAGAGCTGGGCTTCAGATACTCTCATGACAAGTATAAAAAAACTCCTATCTAGTTCATTTTTAGTATTGATAAAGCGTCTAGAGCTTAGTATAGAAGGAGTAGGTGAAGCATTTCTGTAAATGTGAAGGAGTGTACTGATGTGACCCTGGAGAAACCGGAATGATTTAGACATAGGACGTTTTTTGCCAGTGAACCTGATTGTCAGTCGACTGCCGAAAGCAACCTCAGAAAAAACATCAAAGTTCTGTGAAAACCTAGATACGTATTGTTAAGACATACCAGATTTTGTATGCAACGTACACAGCAGTGGTCAAGGAGACATTACGGTGACTGTGTTTGAATCTCTGGGGATAACATCATAATATATGGCTGCATCAAGAGGGCCAGCCTCTAGCTCAGCAAGAGAACAAGGCTGAAGTTCTGACCTCAGTATCTGTAAAGAGCAAGGTGTTGCAGCTGCTAATGTACTTCTGTCAAGAGCCTGCTGTGTACTGTTCTTTCTAGTAAGTCGATGTGAAGTTTCTATGTTACTGCCTGTACTGGCCAAGCCCTGGAAAGATTATGGGGCCCAGGACTGAAAATACAGTGTAACTGTGAGGAATTCTTGCCTTTCATCATTTCATTTAACTTCTCATCCTTCTGCTGTAGCTTGCTTGTTACTCCATTCAGATCGTTGTCCTGATCACATGCCAGAGGATTCCCTGTTCTTTTGTACTTCACTGTCCAGCAAATGCTGAAGGTTTGTCAGTGCCATCTCCTCCCTGAAAATGCCGTGCTTCAACATCACATGGCACGAGGATGAAGCAGTTGTTCTGTGCTTAAAGATACAAGTTGTACCCAAGTTGTGATTTCTGAGCAAAGTTGATAACGGTCTCTTCATCTGTCCAACAAAATGTTTGGAGAGAATGGGACACATCTTACAGAATACCTCAGGCAGACTTTCGTGTCAGACATTGCTTGTGTGAATTTGCACGTGCAAATGCACTTTTAGAGCATAAAGCGCAAATATACTTATCATGCATCTTTCCATCAAAGCAGTATATTAATTTGTCTCCCATACAGCAGTGTTGAATTGCACCTTGTGGAAAATCCTGAATGGCTGTAGTCTTTGGAGACATGCTTTCCCATTGTAAATTAAACAGGATGTTCAAGACCACCAAGCCTGCACAGAATCCTTTTGTATAGCAGTGACATGCAAATGGATAAGTGAGATGAAAAGATGGATTATATGGCCCATCATTAAAGTAGTAAGTGATTCAAGAATCTAGAAAACACATGGCAACTATTAACTACTCCTTTTAAGTTAAGGATCTGTAACAGCAAATTACGGTCCTTGTATAATTTGTGATTTGGCATATGGGAAAGCTGGTTTTATTTGATTGCCGTTTATTCAGAGTTCAGCTGAATTTCACAGTTGCCTGATTCAGGCTGTGGGAGTTAGTCCTGAAAAGGTATGTTGATGTGAGTACTGAGACATTTGGGTGCCAAGTCACAGGGTGTTTTTGGCACTCAGGTGGTGTGCTATTTTCTTTTGAGATAATAGGTCACGTTCTGTACTTGGTGCAACACAGATGGGCTGTAATGACTTAATCGGGAGGCAGTGAGATCCCTGAATGTTATGCCTCCTCTCAAGTGCATGGCAGCCAGGGAACAGAGTAGAATATGCAGCACACTGTGGTTGTGAATATTTTTTCTTTATTTTTCTTTCCCATTAACTCTTGCTTTATTTTCAGTGTCTAGATTATGCAGGGCTGGCACAGGGAAGGGGACAACCTGACTTCAGCTGCTGCCTTGCTGGCCACACAGTTTTGTATGATTTTCTGCAGGGTTGAGATGCTTACTCTCCCCTGATAGACTGCAAGCTGTGCTCTTAAGAGCTATTACAGTAACTGCAAGGCATTTCTGCTCCTTACGTAGTGACCCACTTCTGTGGGAAGTAACATAGGCACTGAGGTACTGCTACTGCCACAATACTGTGCCTGCCCTGGCAGCAAAGGAGGAGGTCCTTTCCCTGGGGAGTCATCCCTGCTTCAAAGAGGTATCCTTGGACTCTGCAGAGTCAGGGGTTGGAAAATTTTGCTTTTGGTTGCATTCAGTCACAGCGAAAGGGCTTTCCGTAACAGCAGCAATCCCTCTAAAAAAGCATCAAGCCTAATTGCTCACTAGATGTTGCAGAACACCAGCTCTTCCCCATCTTTTCTGGGCATAGTGCGATTCCTGCGCAAAACGTGAGTGTTGCATTTGGCAGATGTCACAGTTGTGTCTCTGAGAGCTCTGGGACAGTCCTCGGCTCAGGCGGGCCACGAGATTCCCCCTGGGAGAAGTGAAGGGACTGAACGGGGAAAGCAGTGAGTTGCCTTCCAGAGAGCTCTGCCTTCCTGACACAAATGGGTTTCAAACTGAAAGGACAGGGCAAACACAGAAGCCCGTGTTTGCAGGCACATCCCAGACCAGACCATTCAGCACTCGAGAGTCCTGCATCCTCAGGCAAACACAAATGCTACTGGTAAGAACCTCACAGTTGCACTAAGCATTCACTGCAAATTTGAGATTGCACAAATGAAAGTTAACATTACAGCAGCTTTATCGTTCACCTTTAGTAACAGTTAGAAATAAAGTATGTCCTCTAAGACTAGGAAATACAGTTCTGGAAACAATAAAGTGATATTTTTGCACATTATAGGCTCATATTTTTAGACCTGAGTGAAACTTATTGCTAATTTTACAGAACTCACTTTATGCACATAGTAGACAGTTCAAGTGTTAAAGCAAAGTAAATGTTCTTTCCATTTTAAGAAATATTTGTTTCTAGTAGTCTCAGATATCAAAGAAATAAAGTTTCTTGCTCAAATGCGTTTTTCTTCTGAAGGTGTTAGAGCAAGAGAAAAATAAAATACATTAGAATGCTGATTAAGATCTAGAACCATTTAAAACATCACATCTAGAAAATAGCTGATAAATATATATAATTATGTATATATAAAAACATAATAATCCTTCCCTTTAGAATCTAAATGCTTCATATAAATCTTGTCTTACCTATTAGGTAGCGCCTCTGTTACTTTTCTCAACCAACTACGTTTAAAAATGAGATGAAGATGTCTCTCCCATATAGAAATCTTTCAACAAATATTTGCTCTTCCAAAGAGTGATAATCTGGTTTTGTCTGTTATAAATTAACTGCTTTATAAACACTACGTGTTGTGTTTCCCATAAATGGCATAATGAGAGAGGGTTTTATTCCAGTAAATAAGTTATATTTTTAATGAAAAACAAGAAAACAGTAAACTCTTTGCATCCAGCACCCTGAAAGGATTTGGCCCTGCATATCCGATTGCCCATGAGAATTATTTTACAGGCAGGCTCTGAGCTACTCAGTGGTGGAAGCAGTATCCAATCCTGCTTAAAATACCACCTTTCGTAAAAGAATAGGTCACTGTTCAAGGAAGCAGGAGGGAAGATGAGGGAGGGAGAGAGGGAGGAGGTACAGAGCATTCGTAGGGGTGTTGTCGGCTCCCTCGCCCTCCAATTCAGCCATTCTTTTTTGGAGGAGAGACCAGGGCTCCACTCCCTGTTGCAAGAGCCAGCTATTCAGTGACATATCAGTATGTCAAAATTAACTGACTGGTAAGCACTGAGTGATGTTACTCCTATAAAAGACAAAATGGAGGAAGCTGACATTCCTGCAAATGTTGTGCAGAGCTATGAGAAATAAGAATAAAATTTTTAAACTTTGAATTGATCATCCTTGGACAGATTTAACAGGCTTGTTTTGGGTCTTGAGCAGACAGAGTAAAGATCTTTCGATCTTTAAGACAGTTTATTCAGCAATTTCTCTAATTTGGGAGTGATCTAAACTCTTCACTATTGTAATCATTGGCCTAATTCCAAATAAAATATAAACATGGAACTCCTTATCTTCCCCTCATGTTCTTAAATTACTTTTTAAAATACTCCCAAATTAAACAGAATGTTTCATTCTGATTTGGATTGTACAAGAAAAAGAATTTTGCCTTAAAACTTGAGATAAGGGGACTAGTCTCTATTTTTTGACTGAACTGAAAAAAAGAATTACTATTTTCAATCTAAGTGGAAGCATTGTCAGAGGAAAGGATGACATTTTAGAAAGCTCATAAAGGGCTTGGGCATCCGGGACTCAATGCAAAAAGGCTTTTGGTTTTTGCTGATGAGTATTACTTCTATAGAAGTGACAACAGTGCTTGCTTACCAAGTGCAAGGTTTGCTTAGGAAGTGCTTAAGACCTGAACGTAGCCCCTCCATGGTCTGTCCGTGTGTGCGTCCACATTGCAAGGACACGTTACTGGAGAGAGCTTGTGGGAGATGTGCACTTTAGAAGTTCAACAGAGACGTGAAGGGTCGCAGGCTCTATGTATCTAAATTCTTCCTTGGTTTAGTTTCTTTTAAAATATTCTTCCTAATCCCTGTCATAATAAGCCTCAAGTGTAAACATTGTGTTAAAGAACGTAGGAACATAAGATGGAGTTACTTAATTAAAGTCCTAACATGATATGGCATATTCCCTAAGCATAAAAAGCTCTGCTGTGAATGCTCCAGTGACTCCAGAACTTCAGTTCTCTGTCCAGATAACTGGATATTTTCTTTCTACTTCCTAGTCTATATTTGTTTCGGTTAATTGAGTTGGACTTCAAATTTATTTTCATTACGTGGAAGGAATTTGTGTCTGATTAAGGTTGAACAAAGCTGCATTGCTGCAACGTGCTTCTGAATCTTTGTGTCTTCTGGAGAGTGTCGTACAGTGGTCGTGGCCCAAGGAGACAATAGAAAGACAGCCTGATTCATACAAAGCCATACCTGGCTTTTGTGCTCAGTAAAATTAACATTGTTATTAACAATGATAACAGCAACTAAGCATCTTCCTAGCCCTCGCTCCAGGACCCTGACATGCATGGTCACCACTGGAAGCCCAGGCTAAGTTAAGAAGTAACAATATTGGTATTTAATATTCAAAAGGTGAAGTCTTGCGTATAGATGGTAGTGAAAAAAAAGATTTGAAGAAATATTAAAGTCTTTGAATCTCTCAAGTAAAACTTTTCTGGACCAAAAAACCCACATCAATCCCATTTTATCTGGAAGAAGGAGGCTGCTATGAGATGTATTGGTTGTGTACAGAGATCTGAGGGAATTGTCTTCCTCTTTAGTTACGAAGCCCTTGCTTGTTTTTCATGCTGGGTAACACCTTGCTGAGAGTATCTTCCAAATACTATTGAGAGTAACGTATTCCTCCCACCAACTACTATTTATATTGTCAGTTGCCCCTTGGATTTGACAGAGCTTTCTGAGCAGTAAAACACCACAGAGAATATGGGTAACACCCTGCCAAACTATACATGTTCACAGAGTGATTTACTGGGAGAGGATTGCCGTTGTGTTACAGTGGCAAAATTGCACTTTTCCGCTGTTTAAGACAAAACCACCCCTGAGACCCAAACAAGTGAGGGCAGTACATGTGTTTTGGTGTCCAGTTCCATCTCTCTGGGAGCTTGTGTTAGGACAGTGCTGAGGCTGGGCACTGGTCTGTCAGCAGTTGAGCTAAAGACCGTCTGTTCTCTAATAGACAAGCTTTTTTTGCATGGATATACAACTCTGCAAAACTTGGCAGTGATTACACGGTCCAGGTTCTCCCCAATCTGTTTGTAAAAGTCCATGTGACTCTTGAGTACCTGGGGGTAGGTACTGCAGAGGCAGGCTCAGCTGCTTGTTCCAAATATTGAGAGGATTTCTGAAAAATTATAAGCCCTTTACATTCTTTTACAGTTCTTCTTGGGCTGGCAACACCTCTGCTTCAGCAGCTGCTTTTCCTCTTATTACTTTCCCCAGTCTGGTGTAGGAAACCTTCAGTGACTGTGGAGCAACCGGTCATCTTAATATTTGCTTTGTTTTGGGCTTAGGTTCCCTGTGCTAACTATGGTTCCTTCCAGTTACGAGCTCCTTGGTACAGCAATAGTGCTTGCTTAGGTAATGCCTCTGTTTCACATGCCATGCCCCGTTTTAGCAATGTTTGTGACTTGACCACAGCTGAGCTTCAAAGTGGGCTATGAGATACGATGGGCATGACTGCAGTACCAAGAGATCAGGTTCCAGAAAGGAAACTGGCGGTTTAATTAAGTATATCTGTACCAGGTTCCCAATAAGAGAATTTTTGGAACTGAGTTTCTTGCCTTGCTCAAACAAGGTAGTAACTAAATAGGTAAGTTTTACTCAGGGCCCTGTGAATTTTTGTCTCCAAAAAGTGGCTACCCACTTGGTTTCTCAAGGGCAGACACAGGGTATGTACACCTGTCTTGATGGAGCTAGTTGAGATCAGTTTGAAATACTGTCCAGGCTGGAGGCTGATGAGGGGAATTCAGGTTAAAAGTGTTAATTTAGGAAAATATTTGGGCTGAATGTGATCCAACCTCTTCCACATTTCTTAGACTAAACAAAATACCAGTGTGCCCTGATTAGTGCAGGAGATAGATACACAGAGATGATTTTTTTATGTTTCTTCTGAAGTCTGACTGTGAAATGACTCGTAACACATAAACATGCTCTAACAGTGATAAAACAGCTCTTTATACAGTCTCTTGAACATACTTAGTTTGTCAACAAGATGATTCATCAAGGTGGCTGCTGCTTCTCCCACTCAAAGAATGCACAGTCTAATTGAAATCAGCTGGATGCAAACACCCTGTTGGCTCCATACCTACACGGTTCTGAAGCCCGACCCTTTTCAGAAATAACTAGGCCTATGCAGTTGTTCATATGGGAGGATTCCTCTGATGAAAGCATCTTTGAAAGGTGTGTATTCCTGCATCTCACCTGGGGTGGGATGAGCGAGTTACTGTACAGGATGAACAAAAAGGTAAAGCTGTCATATTTCATAACACAGGGCGGAAGTATCTCCTTTATATTTTCAGCTTCATAGTCAGGTGCTGTCTAATTGTCCTTGAACACACAAATAAAATTATAGTTGACTGTTAATAGGACATCTTACTATGGAAGCTTTTACAGGGAATGCAAAAATGATGAAACACTATAGTAGTGTGTCCAGAGAAGTACTATCAATTTTCAGTAACAGGTAAAACTTTCATCCATGAGGTATGATGGAAGTAGCATGAATCCTGCTTTGTTCTAGGGGATGGAGTAAATGACCTTTGAAAGTCACTCCCAGCCTTGTTTCATGTGGTTCTCTGACTCACAGCAAAGGAACATTTTCATTCCCTATAATTTATTTGGCCTGCGTTTTTACATACAAGAATTCAGGAGCTGCAGCAGGGGTAGCTGGTGTTTGCCTAGTCCCCGTGGAGCCAGCAGGTGTCATCAGAACCTTTACTTCTCTGATTGGAAGCAGGATAATTTTTTGTGTTTGGACATCTGCCCTTCTCTGTGCCTTACTAAGTTTGTAGCATGAGGCTGGACTTAGGCAGGCAGGAGAACACAGACTTAAACAACCAGCACTGGAAGATATTTCTGTTCTTCTGGGAGGACATCTCAAAGTTTCTCCAGTAGATGTGAAATGGAAGTGCATTTCTGTTTTAAATTCCTGAAAGGCAGGAATTCCAAAGTGTCTAAAAGATTGGTATGTCGAAGGGGAAAAAAACTCATTGTTGCAGCTTCAAAGTGGCAGAACATGCTGACATCAATGATCTGATCACCTGAACTTGGAATATGATGTATTTTCCCACTATTCCTTACCCGCATTCCATGTGTACATGCACTGCACGTGCATCTCCTTACTGCTGCGATAATCAAGTAGAGTTTTGTGACCTGCAGTCTTTGACTGTCTGGCCCAAAGCAATTACCTGATGTAATGAAGAAATCTCTACACTTTGGCCTGTGTAAAAGACAAGCAGAAGATGCCCTCCTGCACTTGTGAAACATGCTGAGGTTTACTAAGTACCAGATGAGTGCAAGTTAGCGTTAGCCACATTGCCCAGAGTGGCTGGCAAAGATCTCTGCATTGTGGGGTTGGTTTTTTTGTTTGGTTGTTGTTGTTTGGTTTTGGTTTTTTTCCATTTAAACATGGATATGAATACAGTAACCTACTACAGGTCTGGGACTAGTTCCGGTGGCTTGAGCGTGGGCTTCCTATAGGCTCATGTGGTGGGTATTCAAAAGAAACTCTTCTTCGTAGAGAAAGTATGTATCTACCCAGCTGTACTTTCACAAAGTATTTAAGCAGGGGTCAGTTTTCATACAGGACTCCGTGTCTTTGTTTAAACTGCTTCAGCACTTGACTCTACCTGGTCTTCAGTGAGACAGGTCAGTTTGTTTGCTTCTATTCATTTCTGCGTGCTGGTCTTGGGATTTTTAATCTTAAGATTTTTAAAGACAATATCTGAGTTTACCTGAAAACAATAAAGCTAAAGTGAGGAAGCAAGGACAGATAAACAAATCTTTAAGAAGACGTGAACATTTTCGTCAAACACCGTATGAAGCTGTCATAAGGCAACAGCATAGTTCTTGTGAGTTTGAGTTAAAAAGGATAATAAATTACACTCTGCTACATACAGGAGACACCCATAATGATCAGTCTCAAATGTAAGGCCAGAGACATTGGATACTTTTGTCTATCACTCGATCTCATATATATATAATATTAATTTTCAAGAAACAGACATATTACACTAAAAATCCACTATCATTGCAAATTTGTAACTAATATTTCCATTGTTTCTTTATCATAATGAAAAATATTTAGACAGTGAAATAGTTAAAAGAACAGCAAACCTGGTCTATGAGCTGTCTGGGGACTCAAATATAGTTTTCTTTATGTTTCATAAGAATATTGCATTTAATATGTGGGCAGTGCCAGATGTGAGGTGTTAATTATTCATTTCCTTGATTTAAGCACTAATGTCACTTAGCAACCTTGCTCATCTTTGAAATGGAACTTTTTAAGGATGCACATACATCGCTACTGAGAATAAAATTTATATTAGAAAAATGATTTGAGAAATGGAGTAAAGGCACGAATCTCTTTTACTCCTGATGGGAATTAGGTGAAAAGTTCATAGTTCTTTCGAGAGGTTTCCTTTAGACCACTACAGCATTTGGTTGCTCTTCCCAGTTCCTGATATTTTCTTACTTAAGTGCCATCCAACTTTGCAATCGTGATTCAGTGAATCTTAAGCTTTTTTTTTAAAAGGAAATTGAGGTTATACTTTATCTGTCTCATTCTCTTTCCCTTGCCTTCATTCCATTTTATATATTTTGAAAGTATTCTCTTTTTGTATCCAATCTGACAAAACAATAAGGGTCTGAAACATACCAAATTCATACAAATTTCATGAAGTTTAATGACCTGATCTAGGACAGAGATGCTTTTACAGCTTGCACTGTGGGAGGAGCTAATGAGCTAGACATCAGACAATCCACACTAGAGCAGCTATGGAAACCAGGTTTCACTGAATTGTAGGCTAGATAACTGTCTTTTTTTTAGATAGACAAAAAAAAAAGTGCATAGGTTTGCTTTTGGATATTTCTTTTTATGCTGGTAAGTTAGGGCCATCAGTGTGTTGAAGGTAAACGAAACCTTAATACTGACTTGCTGGATAACAAAGTGCATTGAGGTGTGTTCAAGCTGAGCAATTTTTATATAAGTATCTGCACCTAGACTGTGATAGGACAACTGGAAGGATGGGAGAAGAAAAGGAAAACAATCAAGGTAGCAGGAAGCCGAGACTTTATCAAACAGTGCTCAGAAGTAATAATGGACCTTGGAGACACTCAAAACGTGGCCCAAGATTTTACCAGTCCATGAAACATAACTGGCCATTCAAGGTCTGTTACTTGGCTAGTGACAGCATTTTGCCACATGGTTGGCCCTGGCAGTGCACTTTCTTTGGATGCTGACTCACTTGGAGTAGAAAGTTGTGTTCCCACAGGACATGGACCATGGGCCAGCTTCAAGCACGTTCGCCGTTAGGGCCTCTGTGAAGATTCATCCCTAGGTTAGTCTTGCTTTTCTGTGCTACAGCCATAAGCACAATATCAGCACTACTCTATATCCCGTTTCTTGGAAAGATTCCCGGTCTCCTACAGTCAGGATTTTGTGCCAAACTGAAGGATTTAAAAGCCTGTAATACACTGTATTATATATTCCTTTAAAGAGGGTGGTGTCTCCAGCGTGGGAGCTGGAGTCTTCAGACACTTCCCGGGTCTGTGGCCAGATCAGAATAAGTCACTGAACACATCGAAGACATCCTTCTTACCTCCCAGAAGGCCTCATCTTGCATCTTCAGTTGTTCCTTCTTAGTCATTTTGATTGAAAGCACCTATTTTCCTCCCTGTATAATGAAACAATTTTTGGATCCTGCTGAAGTCACTCCATACTGAATGATAGTAACCTTGGTCAGCGGCTGATTATAGAATGAATATGAGATTTCTGCATCATATAATTTGCCTTTGATGGGGATATTCATTTTTCTTTTTGGCATTGTAATAAGCATGGAAGCATTTGCATTGACAGGAGGTTTAAATTACAATTCACCACCCATTCTTCTTCAGTGAGTAGTGGTGTTTTCAAGTTCCAGTCATTGTCCTTCTAAAGGACAGCCAGTCCTGTGGTCAGACTTCTTGTCAGCCAACATTTCTATTTAGTAGAAGATAAACGTAGGGTGAATATGATATTTCAACTACATTTTATTGAGCGAGTGGCTATATTTAACAAGACTTTCCTCTCTCTGACCAACCGGAAAGCAAGTGCTTTTGTGAACACCAGTGTGGTAATAGCATGGAATTGAGGACTCTGCATCAAGAGAGACCTTGAGAACAGACTTTAGTCTTTAGCACCGTGGTTCATACACTTGCCACCCAAACTCATATCTTCAGCTTGACCTTAGTTATCTTATAGTTTAGGTATATCATATCCATAATATGCATTGGAAAATCTAAGCTGGACACAAAGATGTTCTGCAGTCCCTTTACTCTGTAGTAAGAATATAGTTATTGGACCTACTTTGATACTTGTGGTAGGTCAGACCCACTGATAATCCACCTTGTCTCTACTCCATACAGGTTGGACTGTATGGAGTCTTTGCCTCTGACTTGTTCCAGATGTCAGGTCTCAACTCCTTCTTAGACTCGTATATATATAAGTAACGTAGACCATGTGTAACAATGTGTCCAGATGCTCAGACTCCTGCTATTGTATACCAGACCAAATTGTTCTCCTCAGGTAATATGTAACATGATGGGCTACAGAAAGAGGGGCGTCTACAGAGACACATTGGAAGCAATAAAAAAACATGAAAAATAGAGAACTGATGTTTCTCATCTGAAGAAAGAAACCTGTAAGTTACAGACCATTACAATAATAAAGAAAGGAATAGTCCTTTCAGTATGAATATGTTTTATCTTTGCATCAGTAAAATTTAACTGACGTAGGGCTGTCTGCATGAGGAAGTAATTCAGTGGAACTGTGATGGGAAAATCTTACTGCCCTAAATCCTTGTATGGACTTTCATTCCAGCATAAGAGTGACTTCTTGGTTCAGCTTGAACTCTTTGCCATGTGACAAATTTAAAAGGATATCTTATACCAGAACAAAAGTTTTGGTACGGAACATTTTGACTCTAGAACTATATTGCTTTAAACAAATCCTTTAGATCATAGCAAAACCTTCTTGTGTGCACATAATTTTAATGTGAAGGTGGAATTATTAATCAAATATAATTTTTGGAAATCAATGCAACTGCTTCTGCCTTTTTGACCAAAATTCAACATATGAAGCCTTGCAAAGCTCATAGCATCCACTGCTAGCTGGCACCACAGGAGTAGATGTATTGCCCACCCTGTCTCTGTCTGACTCCCATACTTCCCATACCCCAGGCGTGCCCTGACTGGCCATGGTGTGATGGGTTTTGAGTTTTCACTGAGAGCTGAGCCAGTGCAAGAGCCCCTGTAGGAGCAATTATACTGGTGCAGCTGTGCTTATAGCAGTACCGCTCGTGCTGCTCAGGGGAAGTGGCATAAACAGTCTCCACATGAAGCAGTTGTATAATGACATAACTGTATTACTTCACTGAGCAGGCGGTGGGTTTAACTGCCCTTACCCAGGCAAGGACCAATTTAGTAATTAGTTATGCACATGCTGCAGTTTGTGTTGGTAAGAGCACATCTGGTTCAAGTAGATGTGATAGATGCAGGTGTTGAGGCCAGTCTCCAGCATGATACTGAAAGCCTGCAAGCAAACAAGCTCTAACAGATGAGGTTGCAAAAGCAAAAGCTGAAGCCAGGCTGGAAATTTGGTCCTAAGCACTCATGAAATGTAGATGCCTCTTCCCTTTTTCGGTTCTGCTGAAAAGAAAAATAAGCTGTGCAATGGAGTCTTTGCCCAGAGTTTTATCTCCTAGTTTAAAATCAAGTGATAGGGCATGGGGGTGGAAGAAGTATGCAAAGTCAGCATGCTCGCTGCAATGCAAACATGAGGGTTATCTTAAATTTACCCTGAGAGACTGGAAAACAAAGATATAAGCTAGCAAAGCATTTTTTCATAGAATCTCCACTGCACATTGAGAGTGTTTTAGCCACAATCGCCTGTAGAGTCATTTGGTTTAATTATAATAACAGCAGTTAACACTTTTGTGGCCACAAAACGTACAACAGAGGGCTGTGTGTGTGTTTGTGTGTGCATGTGCATATGCATTTGCATCAATGCATCTGTAGGAAACAAATACAATGACACTGAACATAGCTAAATGCCAGGACATCGAGCAAAGAAGTGCAGAGTTGGCAGGACCTGGGCTGTGTCCTTTTGCCTGTTAGCCAGGGTTTGCTCAGGAATGGTGGCAAATTGCAGATCTGGGGAAGGAAGCTGAGAAGGAGTCGTGTGTTGGTGGACACATTTGAGCTGGGGATAATCTTCTGTTATAAAGTGGTATCATCACAGTCTCCCAGTAATCTCAAAAATGTCCAGATTTTGTGCTACCTTGTCATATGGTCCTGGTCACTTCCCTATCTGCATGGGGTGTGAGATTCACCTTGTCCTGAAGTACTTAACGAGCCACTGAGATATGTCCCGTGTTGGTAAGTGTAGCCTGCATTGGTTATGGTATGATATACATGGTAGGCAGAACTACTGAAACACAATGTGCTAGCTGTCTGGAAGTGTCTGTTTTTGATTCTGCAATGATATGGTGATGCCAGTTGTCACATCCTAAAAATGTGGGGTTTGCTCACATCAGGTTAAAGGGAACATTTGGAAGTCGGTACTTCTTCTGCAGGGGAATGTGGCAGCAAACACACTTGTACTTCTGACTTCAGACTTCCAGCTTCATGGAATTCTCTCCTTTCCCTGCCATCCCCATCTGTGCTGCCTGTGGAAGGACAGCACAGGCAGGGGCATGGGGCAGGTGACACTGGGGCTCTTGCACCACAGCCTGTGGCTCTTCACTGGGCTGTGAGGCTGGGAGCCACAACCCCGTGGCTCCTTCCACCTGAGCTCCTGTTTATCCTCAGCCCCCACCATAAGGATACCCCTGGTTTCTCAACCTAAGTGCCTCACATGTAGCCAAGGCTTGGCTCCAGCACCATCAGTTCTGGTGGCCATGGACAGAAGCCAACCAAGCTGAGCTCCCATGCTAACCAGGGAGGCTGAGCTTTTCTGCAGCCGCCAAGTTAAACACACTCTTTATTTCTTGAACTTTGCATTTGTCTTTCACTAAAATCTGGAATCATTAGACAGTTTTTCTTGTGACCAGAGGAAGTTGACTTCACAAAGGAAAACACATCTGAGATCTGCCTGTTTGGGAAGGCTACTGACTCGGACAGGGTCCCCTGACTGATGCTGGTGGGCTACGTGGGACGGCATCACCCTCGCTGCCCAGCGTGACGGGCTGAGCTCGTTTCCACTGCAAAGCTACTCCAGAAGTGTATCTTTTCCCCACTTTCAGAAGTGTATCTTTTCTCCACCGCTGTATGAAGAACTCAGGATATATTTTGAGAATATATGAGAAATAAATCCCTCTAGTATATATTGCTAAAGCTTTTGTTAAATTTTTGGATGTTGTACAAATATTAAGTCATGCTAGACTTTTACCTGTGGCCAAACATGTTACATTAGTTAAAGTTATCTCCCCCACTTTGAAGCCAGCTATTTCAACACACTCGGTGGTCTGATAATCTCTTAGCTGCATCATTTAACAGGTAAATAGCTTCTCTGTGTAAAAAAACCACAGCAAACCCAGGAAAGGATAGAACTAGATCAAGCTGTAACACAAGAACTTCAAATTCAAATACTCAGGTTGCCTGGAGTACAATCACAAACACAATCAGATTTTCATGCTGGTCTCCTACAACCAGTAAACCACACCACCACATTTGTACACGGCCTGCAACAAGCTATCCTTAAAAAAGCTGGCTGTCATCAGTGCCCCAGCATCAACAAAAGTGTTTAGGGGCTGGATGCTCTGGGAGTGGTGATTTTTTACATACATGAATGAGCACACAGGGGTTTTGCCACAGCAACTTCTGTGTAGCTGTCACACAAGGACAGTCACAGTCATTTATAGCTGGGAAGATTTGTTTTTAAATAGTTTTTCCATGTAACCATGAAGAAAGCAACCTCCTAGAGTTTTTAGCTGTGATTTCAACTCCTCTTAGTGAGCTGCTGTCCCTTGTCAGTGAGTAGAGGCAAGATAAGACAGAATAAATAATGATGAAATCTTATTTCTTATGGCTATCCGGGGGGGGAGGAGGGAAGGGAGTGGAGAAAGGTGCTTTTGGTCAAATTGCTAAATACCTAGTGACTGAATAACAGAGTGTATCAGATAAGATAAAAGGAGTCATATTGATGCCTGTTGGACTGCCTTCCTCGGTTTCCAGACTAACAAAATGGTTTGAAATACTGTCCATGGGACAGGTCTCCTCTGACCACCGCAGCAGAGTGGAGGAGAACCTGTTATCCTCAGATTGGTCAACCAGAAGGTCCCTGGGGTGTGAGTCACAGCCTCCTGCCTGGGAGTGTTCCCTTGCACCCAGAGGGAGTGGGGGCGTTCGGGGTCTCTCCGGGCACCCACCCAGATCTTCTCCCTCCAGGATGTGGCTGGCCCTATGTCAGTCTTCCCCTGCGGTCTTGCTGCCCAGCTGTGGGGAAGAGCTGGAAGTCCTGTGGTCCGACACGCGGTGGGGGGCTCAATGAGAGGGCTGGCCTGGCAAAGGTCCTTGGAGGAGGATGGGGACCTGGCTGACACCCAGGGCTGTCTCCTTGCTTCGAGTCCCTCTTGCACCAACTTTTGCCTTTTGTCCCGTATTGATCCATGAGGTTTTACGCGCTCGGCAGAGCTCACTGACTGACTCCAAAGGGATATTTTTGGGGGGGATGTTTTCTCTCCCAAACATCAGTGTTCTGTGCATCACCATTTATGTGCCATCACCTAGGCACTGGGAGAAGGGACCTCTGGGACACTGTTATCACTCTGTGAAGCTGATCTTGTGCTACAACACTGCCTTTTGAGTAAACCCATAATGTATACTCCTGCTCCAAATACTACAAAAGCTGGCATCCAGGACAGATTTACCATTCCTTTTCTGGACTCAGCATATGGCCACATGTGCTTCTGCTCCCTTTACCTTCTTGGTAACATCCGGAATCATCCTCTCATGGCTGAGGCACTTCCTGGGCTATGTTCTCTGCTTCCCCATGGGCGCTGGCATCCTCCAACTTACTGCTGAAATGAGGACTTTGGTGCCACAGCCTCGGTGCTCCCTAGGGCTGCTCACCCGCTGCCTTCCCCTTTTGCCAAAGAGATGAGTTGGACAGTTCTGTCGTCACTGATATATCACTGCATGTGG
Source organism: Limosa lapponica baueri (assembly GCA_002844005.1). Lineage (NCBI taxonomy): Eukaryota > Metazoa > Chordata > Aves > Charadriiformes > Scolopacidae > Limosa > Limosa lapponica. The sequence continues at coordinate 585,299 of KZ505762.1, read as the reverse complement.
TATGTCAGCCCTTCAGGTGTCACTTGGCAGAGGGAAGAGAAGCTATAGACAGTCGTGGGGTAGCAGATACTGGTGCCTCTGTGTTCAAAGCTTCCATTTTCCCCAGCCCTGGGACTCTTGCTTGGTATCTTGGACATCCTGCTGTAATTACGATGACAGAGAGCAAGTGGGATGTTAGTCATGCTTATTCCCATCTGTGGCCTGCAGCAGCCTCCACCTTGAGTGTCAGTCAGGGGAGCACTATATTTTCTGGCAGCACTGTCTCTTCTTGAAAGGCCGGGACTCTGGTCATGCTCCTCCTCCAGATCCACTCATTTTCAGGGATTACCTTGCACTGTATGGGGTATTTTCATATTGCATATAGGAAGCAAGAAAGCAGTAAGGCTATTCTGTCCTTCAGCTCTAGCCAAGTATGCTGGGGACTCACTTCCTAATATTACCAATTTTTTTCCTTCCAAGTAACAGAGTAGGTGGCTTGAATTGTCACCAGGTTCTTATACTCAGGATCCTGCTATGGTGAAAAAAACCCATGCCTTGTATGCAAAGATGAGAGTTTATCAGTAGTATACTTAAAATCTTAACAGTCTTACCCAGGAATTATTAATCTGGTTACAATACTAAGACTTATACCTCAGGTTATGTATAGTTAAAACTAATACACACAAACATTTTAGTGTTTTCCCCATTCTCTGGTGTTTTGCTCACCCTTTCTCTGCCCCACTGGTTCTTCAGGTCGATGGCTTCAGCCTGAAAGGAAGGGGACAGTAAGATGGCCATCCTGCATCCTCGCTAGGAGGAGTACAAGGGCGGTGGGTGCAACCTCTGTGCTCCGGGGTCTGCTTGGGGTCATTTTTATCCACTTGCTCACATGCTCTACCCCTTGCTCTTCCTTTATTGGTTCACAGGTCCACATTACACCCGAGTTTACTACCTGTGCTGTGTTTTGCATAAACTGGGTACTCAATCTCTGTTCTCCTAGTTGTCCCCTAAACTGGTTTTACCCAGCTCCCAAGGCAGCAATGCTGTGATGACCAGTAAGTGAGTGCTGGAGAGCTGATCATGGTCCTGAGTCCTACAGTGTCATCCTGTGCCTGTACTCTCAAGTCCCCTGCTATCATCCTGCCATGCTTGTGCTCCTTCATTTTTCATTTCAGGGCCATAAACACTTCACTCTATGCAGAATAACTACTTGTTCTTAATAGCTCCTGGTTACAGAAATACCTATATGTGTAACTGTGTGTAAATGTTACACCATACAATCGTATAAAGCTACGGAAAAAGTTAAACTAATTAGGTAATAGCACCTGAATGCTGAATAATTACTGTTACAAACAAAGAAGCTAAACCAAAAGCCCAGGCAGGCCAGGAGACAAGTCCAAGCAAAGCCCGACAAGAGCAGAGAACTGAGGCTTGCACTGTTTAACACAAAGCAGGTAGCTGTGTTACAAGCAGCAACGCTGCTGTATTTACAAGGCTAAAGGCTATGTTGACCCATGTCTTTCTTCATGCTGAACAAGAGCTACCAGAATACACTTGCCTCAAGTGTAAATGAGGAGTTTCTCCCTTCACTTCTGTTTGTAAGGGGGCTGAAGGATGTGGGGCAGGAAGCGAGAGGAGTTTTGGTTCCCTTCCTTCAGGTACAGCCTTGGATGATGGTGAAAAAAGAGAAAAATGTACCCCAAAACACTCCTTCAAGAAACAGTGTCTGAGCCAGGGAGGCTGTTGCAGTCTTGGGACGTGATACTTATCATAGAATCATGGAACAGTTCCAACCCCCCTGTCATGGGCAGGGACACCTCCCACTAGACCAGGTTGCTCAAAGCCCCATCCAGCCTGGCCTTCAACTTGGCCTGAAGTTATGAATGTCTTGATGGGGCATCCATAACTTCTCTGGGCAATCTGTTCCAACATCTCACCACCCTCACAGTGAAAAATTTCTTCCTAATATCTACTTTAAATCTACCCTCTTCCAGTTTAAAGCCATTAACTCTTGTCCTATCACTACACTCCCTAATAAAGAGTCCCTCCCCATCTCTCCTGTAGGCTCCCTTCAGATATTGGAAGGGGCTATAAGCTCTCCCTGGAGCATTCTCTTCTCCAGGCTGAACAGCCCCAGCTCTCTCAGTCTGTCCTCATAGGAGAGGTGCTCCAGCTCTCTGATCATCTTCATGGCCCTCCTCTGGACCTGCTCCAACAGGTCCATGTCTTTCCTGTGCTGAGGACTCCAGAGCTGGATGCAGTACTCCAGGTGGGGTCTTGAAAGAGTGGAGCAGAGGGCCAGAATCACCTCCCTTGACCTACTGGCCACACTGCTTTTGATGCAGCCCAGGATGCAGTTGGCCTTCTGGGCTGTGAGAGCACATTGTCAGCTCATGTTGAGCTTCTCATCAAGCAACACCCCCAAGTCCTTGGAACATTTGGAGCACTTGGAGGCTGTTGGGCTGCAGCCAACGGCATGGCCCTGGTGCAATCAATGAAACGGGGCATTCCATCTGGCCAGGGAACAACCAGGTCACCCAAACCTGGGATCACCACAAGCACAGCTGTGAGTCCTGCCCCCATGCTCATTAGCTGTGTCAGCTGTGTCAATGGCTAACGAACCTGGTCATTAATTGCTCCCGAGATGCACCTCAGGCTCATTTATATCCACACACTGCCTGTCACACTGAGGGGGAATAACTTAGTGGTCTGAAGCCCTGTCTTTTTGCCTGGCCTTCCCTGCTTTGCTGTGAGTGCCCTTGAGGCGCTCTGCAGGAGGCGGGGAGTCCTGTTGCCTCCCGTCCTCCATTTCTTGGGAAGGAGGAGAGCAGGACCCGCTGGTGGAGCGGGCGCTACAGCCGAGCTGGCAGTGTCCACCTCCTGCATGAACAAACGGCTCGGGTGGGTGGGTGGGAGGGATAAAATGTTAGTCTGCAGGAGGGAGAGTGGGAGGCTGTGAAAAAGATCTGGTGCAGAGAGGAAACGTGAAAAGCGAGCGTAATAGGGAAAATCTGTTTGGTGTTGCTTGCAGCGACGAGAGCAGGATTAGGAGAGTAGGACTTGGTGGATGGAGGGGGGAGGGATGAGAACGGGCCACGTAACAAATGGCGCAGCACGGACGTAGGCAGGGAGCAAGCTGTCTGCTGCTCTTTTGTGCTAAGTGTGGTGCCTGCCTCTTCTTCAACACTGTCTCTGGCAGATCCTGCAGTGGAAAATCACAGCACGATGTCAATACACCCGGAGCTGTTGCCTGATGAAGCAAGTCTGGCAGATGGCTCCCAGGCACTGATCTTAACATTGGGAGGGGATCCTCCGTGGGAATGGCAGACACCCCTCGTCACCACTGCTCTGTTTTCCCATGGCCAGCGCACAGGTATTGTGTCACACATTGTCCCCGCAACCTCTCTAACACATTTTACAAACACAGAGGGATCATACAGGAGATGCAGTGAGACTGGAAACACAAGCTGTGAAGTGCCAGTTCTGCGTGGCAGCATTATCTGCCCCTGCATCTCCCTTCTATGGCCCTGTGGGCTTATTTTCCTGGAATATGGGAGAAAAACAGAATTCCCACATCCTGCTTCTGAAGGGGACATGTGTCTGTGGGTGCACCAAGATACTGAGGGTAAGAGAGAAAGGAGTCTCTTTCCCAAAATATGGATTAATAGCCTGCAAAAGCTGATTTGGCTAATGTGAGGGATTCTCTTGATCTTCAAATCTCTCCCAGAACCACATGGGGACAACCTTCCTCCTCCTATGCTGCATTTCTATGTATATGTCTCCATCCACTCAAAATGCTTTACAAGGGAGCGAGCAATATTTAGTCTTGCAGCTGCCACAGGTAACTGCATCTGGGATCTCTGTTTCTTCCTCATTTCTTGATGTAAACTGAAGATCACTCTACTAAAATCAATTATGTCAGTTTTTCAACTGGTGCAAATTGCCGCACCGCAAAGGAATTCAATACATAGCTAGCGATCCCACCTCTTTGAGCTCCCTCATCCCTAAATGTTTTAGTGTTGCTTTGCTGAATGCCTGTTCTTTAACAGCAATTAACATTAGGAGCAATAACGGCTAAGACTGACCCTATCGATGCCTCGCTGTGCGGTCCTATTTCAGGAAGACAAGAAACTTGCAGTCAGATATGGTGCTTTGTGAATTATTATTGACAGGCCACAAAGCCACCCAAACAGATGGACGTGAGTGCAGGAAGGAGCCAGGAAGATGAAATAGCACACATGCATCTCTTTCACTGGGAGTCCTGCCATCAATGCTTGTGAATTGTTCATACGCTTATCAGTACAGAGACTGTTCCTATTTAGTCAAAAACCACCATCAAGCACCATGTTTGAGAGTTAACAGGAGCTTTTTACTAGGAATAAAGAGCAGAAAGGGGGCTTTCCTTTTGACTGTGAAAGGGGAGACAGTGCTTCGTGCCAGACCGATGAAATCACATTTGCTCTTAATTTCACAGAGGACATACAAGACCTTGCTGAGGCTGTGTTAGCTTCCCAAGCATTTTGACTGCTCCCAGTGTGATTCCCAATGCTGTGACACGGTTTCATCTCCTTCCAAAAAACACAACTGTAGGTAAGAAAGGGGCAACTGTGCTCTTTCTGGTACCTGTTGCCAAGAAAAGTATGTTGAAAGTGGTTACCAGCCAGCCCTCAAGCTACCCTATGTCCTACCTGGGTGCCTGCCACCACCCCCTGGGTCAGGAGATCTGCTTATTGGGTGCTCCCTACTTACTTTTTTGGCTGTAAAATGACAATGCTTGAAATATCTACATTTTTCTACATCCTCGTTATACATTTTCCGCAAATCTCAGCTGATGGTATGGTTGTGTAATTGCCGTCTAAATAGCTCACCTGCCCATCCAGCTACATCTTCCTTCTGACCACTGGTGGATACACCTGTGAGAAGTCAGCTACTCACATGGGCTAAGTCTGTCAAATTGGCAATATGTGGTTGAAAGTCTTCAGGTTCAAGAGCAGATTTGATCCTCCTGCTCTGTTTTGAGCTGCAAGAAACTCAGGAAGATTTGCTGCTAGATTAATGCTAAAAATGATAAAAGGTTTCTGCTGAAGAAAGCAGATTTCTTTCTGTGTTGAAAACAGCTTTTCACATTCCCAGTGCTGTCTCCATTAGAAGCTTCAGTTTCCCATGACCCTGCATTGTTGATCCAACTCTTCCCATCTCTTGTTTACTTACTTATGGTAAGTTACAACCACTTCTGCTTTGTTTGCAAGACTGTTAATCATTTTATCTGCTCTTCTGGTTGACAACCACATATTAAGCAGGAGTCTTCAATTGTAATACAAATGCCTCTCTCTGAATGCTGGCAATTGGTAAGTCTTTCCTTGGCTTTCAGTCAAGTGAAAAAGACATTCTTTGCTAGCTGTATTTAAAACATTTCCCTTGCTTCCTTTTAAGCAAGTGTCATGGTCAATACCAATAGATTTTTATAATGGCATAGAATGAAAACTCTTGCTAAAAAAGAACCATATACTAAGCTGGTACAAATGGAAATAAATCACTTCATGCAGTTTTGCATCTTCTTTAATCAGTAATAGCAAGCAGAATTCATATGTCACTTCAGCTAGTCATAGTCGGGTTAACTATTTTTCCTATGAAGAGGGTACTGTTTGTGTCTCTATCGAAAATCAGCATGAGGAAGGGGCGGTTGAATTCAATGATTGGAGGAAGAGACGTTGTCATTATTTCAGCAGCGGTTGCTGCTGCTGCCTCAGTACCACTCTCATCAACATCCAGAGCAGCCTTATGAACAACCTGGGAAGGAAAAAAACCAAACAGTCATCCTGGGCAGACAACAGCCACCTGAGAGGTGAATAAGAGCCCTTTTAAAGCAGCCCTGCTTTGGAAGGATCCACTGACGAGTGAGTAGGGGCAGCAGAGACGTGAGCTGTGTTGCTGTTGTCATGGCTGCTTTAAATGAGGACCAGGGCAGAGCTACAGAGATCTCATCAAACACCAAAATAGTCCCAGACTATTTTTCCTCTGCCCCAAAGATTGGATGGAGGCTCCACTTGTAAGAGTTTGTCTGCACCTCTGAAACTGAGTCTCCAGGGTGAGAGGACAGGCTGTGGTGTTCCTGGGAGAGTTAGCAGCTCCCCTCAAGGAGCTGGGATTTGATGTTCCTCTCATATTCCAGGTACCATCCAAGAAATCTTGGCTGATACAGTCTTGAAAAAAACCAAACAGATGTGCAGTAAACTAATCAGATCTGGTGACCACTGCCTCCAAGGGCCAAACTGCTCTTGTAAGCTTGCAGGCTGATGCCAGGGTGAGCCTAGCTGCAGGCAAACTGGGAAGCTGGGAGCTGTATTTAGCTGGTGTTTCTGGATGCTACCACAGAGGGGTTTTCCTGCATGCTTGTGAAAGAAAGGAGAGGGGTAACAGCCATGGACTTACTTTAGAAACCTTCAGCTCTGGGGCTCCGGTGATGCCAGAGAGATCTGCCTGGTCAGTGAACACGTCCACAATTCCCATCTTGCTAAGGGTGTTTGTTATTTCATAGTTCCCAGAAATAGAAAATTTGGGGAAGTAGAGACTCAACAGTCTGTTCGGTAGAAGAGAAACACAGAAGGTCGTGAGAAGGATTTTTCACCAGGTAAACGACAGTAAGAAAGCTGTTCTAACTCCCATGGGGGGGTTAGACCCTAATTGCACAATGAGCGCTAATTCAATTGCTGGAGCTTCTCACGGTAATACCGGCACAGTAATGAGATTCCATCTTTACAGCCAGAGAAGATGAGGTATGGTGGTGACAGCCTATGTCGCTCAAGCAGGTGGAGACCTCAAGTGGGACACAGAATCTGCCTGGGGAGATGTGTGGCAAACCCTAGCAGTTCGAAGCAAAGCAGTGGTTTTGGCACAACTGTAGCATTTGACGTGGCTCCAGGGAAGGTCTGTGCCCTGCTGCCTGTACCTTTGGACACCCTGTCCTCTAAATGTCTTCCTCCCATGGCCTGGCCATGATCGAGTTTGCTTTTGACTGTGGGCTATCTGTAGGCAGCTCCTGCTTAGTATGCTTCCTGGTGGATTTCTCTTCATGCCCTGCCTAGGGATCCTCAGAGCTTCCAAGTCACCTACTGCAGTGATTTGTTGTCTCACCCAGAGACAGTTTGGGTTGAACAGCAAAACAGACGCGATCCAAACCTCACTGCTGTAGCCTTTATGTGATACTGCCCAGTGCACTGGAAGATGATGGGATCAAGTGTATTAGCACTGGCATCAACATAATAGTAGAACTGAAATTGCCATTTGGTTCTCACAGCTTCTTCCATGAAGAATTTATTCCTATGTTGATCTTGAAGGACCTTGCACCAAAAATTCATTTAGATAGGGATTTTCCTGACTTGCAGCTGAGAATTATACATTTTTATTTTTCATATTTGAGGTATCACGTTATTAGCTCATATCCAATTTGCTACTCATTATTTTTTATTAACTGTGCTGGCATTTCCATAATGATGCACCAAGAATTATGGGTGTGAACTGCACAGCCTTATTAGTTGTGAATCAGGGCAGAGCTTGGTAAATTACGCACATATTAACTTGATATTACTCATCTACTGGTGCTAAGGTCTCTTCCCTCCCAGACAAACAGGGTTGTAAAACGTGTTAGCTGATGCTAGTGTCAATGGTAGGAACTAACAGAACCTCATTAGATTTTTATAGTTTCAAAAACAAAATGCCAGAAAATCAGGACACCCACAATTAATCACTAGCTGGTTCTAACAACCACTGTGTGCTGCAAGGGCTCTTGTAAGGAAGATATTTGTGTAGGACATATTACGCATATATGCATTACTACAAACTGTTTAAGTTATGGTTTATTTAAGGTTTAGACATAGATCTGAGTCACAGTGTGTCAGTGACATATGAGAGGTAAAACACATTAGCTGAAACCTCAGTGTAGGAGATTTGCCTTAGAATTGCCACCTTCCCATTCAGTCAAGGGGCTGTTTTAGAAATGCCAATCTAGGCTTGCTATTTGGGAGTCCTGGGAACCCATTGGGATGGTCTCCGCTCTGCTGGGGGGAGCAGCAAGTCACCCAGACATCAACAAGAGAATAGTTAAATACCAACCAGCTGCAAGATTTTTACAGCTAGGGTGTACAAGCCAAAAATAACCCACTCAGTTCCCAGAATCAGCAAGTTCATAGTGTTTGCATTCCCAAAAAAGAAAGAAGACTATAAATCTAGGTGCCACTGCAGCTGACTGGCAGAAGATTACCTCTGGAAGAGATGATCTGACCATTCCTGAATGATTTCCTTGACCAGAGTTTGCTCTAACTGCTTCATTTTCCCTTTTGCTGGCAGAACCAGAAATACAGTAGCACTCCCATTATAATGAAGCCGTACCACGGTGCATGACAGCTCCTCGTCAAAATAAAAGTCGAATCTGCCTGTCTGGTGCATCATAGGGACTTTCACAGTAGTTTCAGCATCCACACAGAACTCCCTTTCTTCGGTGTGCTCTGGTTTAAAAGGCTTTTCCCAGTTTCCTAATACAAAGAAGGAGAATGCAGCTGAATGTCCCATGTCCCATCCCATCATAAACTGAATTATTTATAACTAGTAACTATATTCTTCCTAGGAATAAAATTCCTCCATTTGTTAAATTCAGAATTTTCAAACACAGTAAGGCAAGAATCGTTTACCTGATCAAAAGAGTGCATTAGACTCCAATTTCACTTTATTTTTCAGATGTTAGTAATGAACTAATTAGGCATTTTCTTTGTACATACCAGGACTTTTCTGTTCAGGTGATCTAAGTGGCCTTTGTCTAAGTCATCATTTAAGGGCTTACCTGACACCACCTATGTACTCATATACTGTGTGCATTTAATTTCTATTGACTTTAATCATAAGCCTCAATTTGTAGATAAAATTAATGTAGGATCTCATATCTGAGTGCTGTTGTGTTTGGCTTAAGAGCACTTCATCTAACTCATATCAGAAATGCACCTTGTTTCCACTTTGTTCCTTAAAATGTCCTCCCCTGTTCATCACTAGCTTCTTCCATATATAAATATGTTAGTGTGTATACATAAAGGAGACTGACATAAAAAAAAAAAGGAGTATGTAGTAAATTAGGCCATTGAATCATGCAGACTTTTAAAGAGAGGCATTAAAAGGATTAGGTCATGCATGTGTCTCCGCGCCTTCACTGAAAAAAATGAAGAACATGGGGCAATCAGAGTTACAGCTAAACCCATGAAAGTGAGCTCAGGCTGCATAGGAGGCTGTGGCTTGAAGCAGAGCTCGCATGGCTGCCACAAAGAGAACGCAAGCCTGTGGGGCCCCTGGCTGCCTTCCCGTGCCGAGCAGGGTCCTGCCCTCTCTCTACCACCTCCAATATGCCATTAGGGGCTTCCTCGCGCAGCAAAGAGCATTTGACATCTCCTCTAGAGCAATTTCCAAATGAGGTAGCTGAAGTTAGATCTGTTGATAAGAATGAATAATGTGAATGTGAATCCTAGAGGACTTACCTTTAAAAAAAACAAAGCTAGTCAGAAGCATTACAGTCTGTGGATCCATGTCCTTGACCAAATGAGTAATTTTCCCATGTGTTTTCCTCTCTATATAATCATTGATCTGCTTCTCAGACTTCGTGGGATTGTTAAAGTCAGTGGTAAAAGCCTCCAGCTGATACAGAGCTTTGGCATCATCTAAAAACTTTTTTAGAGGTTTCAGCTTCTCTGTTAGAAAGATGGCATTCCCCATGTTGAGCTGGACCCCATTCTCAGGATGGCTCAGCATGTGGATGAGGTTGTGGAAGCCTTCATGTATCTCTTTCTCCTGAATCTCTGTAAGGTTGAAGCTGAGTCCTTCCAGGATCTGAGTCTGAGTGGTTGATCTAGCCCCTAGGGCCAGCATCGCAAATGCAGTGGAGATGCTTACAGGAGAGAAGAAAATGTTCTTATTAGGTGCCTCCAGTGTAACCTCTTTAAAAAATTGAAATGCGAAGTCAGCATTGTTTGGCACTAGTTTGAGGCAAGCGATCGCCTCACCTCTGTGATGCATGCGGTATTTGTGTTCATTTGGATCATGTCCATTGTGGTGGCTGGGTGGGACCTGACCATGGGCAACAGCATGAAGCCCAGCCAGCAGCAAACTTATGTAGACTGTGATCTTCATCTTCTTGTATTAAAATCCTATGGAGAAAAGGAGAAGCTATTACTAAGGTAAGTAAATTAATTAAGTAGAAATAGTTAATCTGTCATTCCCACTGAATAAGAAATCTTATCTCTTTCTTTTGTCCTCATTTTCCATGTTCTCCAACTCTTGCCAGATTTTTTTTTTTAATTTTCCCAGGCCTTCTGGCAAGTCTCTGCTAACTCGTTCTGCCACCCTCACCCTAAATACCTGCAAAGGCAAAATTCAGCATGGATTAGCTGAATACACAGCACCCTCAGCAGGCCAGAGAACTGAGCATATCCCATCAGAAAACACACCATGGCTAATCCCTGAATAGCTGCAGTACCACTGTGCTTTTGACACTAATGGTCTAAGGTAATTGCTGGAAAGCCCATCATAGAAGAAATTTGGATTTTTTGTGAGTAAAGGGAGAAAGAGGAAATACATGCAAGTGGGCAGCAATCAGTAGCTACATTCAAACAGAGTTTGAGCAAACAGATATGGAGGAGATCTTCAAATAAATTTGGTCAGGTTGATAGGGCACCCTATTTCAAGAGAGAACAAATGGCAGCAGCTGTTTTTTCAGTAGCAAACTAAATATAAAGCCCTTTCTGAATAAAAATGATCTAACACTTTAAATATGAACCTGAAGTAATACGTTGAATCTTAAGAGACAAGGCAAATCATTGGAGTGGCTTTTCTTTCAGCACAGCAGGAGTCAATGTCATTAATAAAAACAAAGCCTTATTTTTATCAGATGCTCTAGTGGTCAAAGGGCGATACATCTATCAACCTGTTACACTTGGCCGTGGTAGCTACATTCCTTTGCAGAGCTGACACTCTGCACTGTGTAAGATCCTACAATGGGACCTTGGCAATGTGGATATGAATGTCCCAGTGGGCCTCATTTCTGAGGAGGAATCTAGGGCAAAGAAAGGGTGAGAGAGTTGCAAAGGATTTGGGGAGATAATGAGCCAGAATTGCTAAAACTTGTGCAAGGAGAGACATATTAAACCAATTGCACATTTCTGCTCTGCCATGAGAGACTGTTGTCAGAAAATGCTATGCTCACGGTCCTGCTTTCTCCATAACAGTTAGACCTGCATAAGAACACCAAAACATTTTTGAACTATAATCAAATATTCAAACATTTACGTGTTTGATATAAGTATTTATACACCTACTGTGTTACTGACAAATGGAAGAACCATAGGGGTTCTTGGTAACTACATTTTTAACTATTGTGCATAGTAGTTTTAAATTATAGTTTGGCCTCCTCTGATTTTGACATCGAAATGATACTTCTCAATATATCTAGCTACTTATAACTCAACATAAGAGCTCCAGTTCTAAATATTTAAAACCAGCTATCAGTGAGCCAATGTATCAGTCAGACTTTGGAAAGAAATCAACTCCCAAACAAAAGCATCAGAGCTAAGCCTAAACTATTTCCACATATCCAGCAGGCCAATTCAGAAGCTGCCTCTGGATAAATTATTCACTGTGAACTATTTACTCAGCTGCAGTCATAATTTATTAAGAGTAACATGAATACCAAAGAATGAAACATTTCATTTTCAACATAAGTCACCACCTGTTCCCTATCTCATTACATTTAATATTTATAACAAAACACAGAAGATAGAGGGACTTTTCTATATACACATTGAACTGCCAATTTCTATTTAGTTGGAATGCAAAGTAGGCATGGAATTTGACTGACCTGTCCTCAAAATTATGGCTAATGGATATAGCATGGTTTTACTGTAAGGATTCTGTAAAATATAGGTTACAGTTTTCTAAAGGATTTTTTATTATATGGGTATTTTTGCTCTATGTAGTTATGACACGTTCACATTTTGTGGTTAATTTATGTACTTTCATGGAATTAATTTCATTTTATTACAGCTCTGAGTTCACAGATAATTAAATACAATCTGAATCTGAATCATTCATCTGTTACTCAGTACTGTCCAATCACAAACAGTCAAGACTCATGAGTCAGCCCTCACAAAATCTTGACAATGGTTGATATTAAAATCATAAGATTACAAAAGACTCAGCAGCTCAAATTTGTAGAGGTCTTTTTTGTTGTTTAAGCCTTGAAGATACAAGTGGCCTACTCTATTAAGCCCCTCTTTGAAATGTAAAGGTATTATTATAATAGAATTAATCCAGTAGGTCTTTAGAATATGATTGGGGATTGTTACTTCGTATTTGATATTTACTATTCCATTTGATATTATTGTGGGTTCTAGGTTAGCAAGTGCTCAGCCAGTGTTAAACTGACAACAGAGACCCTTTCAGTATGAAGCAGATGATGCAGAGTCTCTTATGGTCTTAATGATTGAGGGATTTTCCCACCAAGCACACTCACTAACAATTTATTAAAAAGCAAAGAGTTGAAAACCTGTGCTAAAAAGCCCTTAGAGAATTCCCTATGTGCAAGGACTAATTTTGCAGAAAGCTTCCTATCTTCTCCAGAAAAAGTTTGTCCATAAACATGGAAGTAGAAGTGAAAAGCTCTTTGATTCTAATTCTGAATCTACACTGACGTGTTGAATAGCCTGAAGGAAACCCGTTTACCTCTCTGCCCCTTTTCTTCTCTTTATCTGTGTTATGCAATGGCAATATATTTGTGGTATTCAAGAAAAGGTTGCTTACATGAAGAGCTTTCAATCAAACCAGACAATGGCACAAGAGCGTGCCAACACTTAGAAGACAGTGTTCCTTTAAGCAACTTATCTGTAATAGGCTTGGTGATAACGCTTGTTGAATATATTACCTCTTCCCTGTCACACAGTCTTCCCTACCGCACAACCCAGAATGCCAGTGTTTATTTTGTATATCCTAGAAAGAAAACAGACAAAACTGGGATTTGCTGAACTTACCCATGAATAATTCCACCGGAAGACTTGGAAGTGAACTGGACTAAGTTTTTTGACTGACGGAACTTGCTTCTTTGTGGATATAGCTAATTTGTCCACTTTACGGCTGATTTTTCTCTGTATAATTTGAGAGAAAATTCTGAAGACAATTTTCTGCCTTTAGAGTCCCATGTAATTGTCCAGGAGATGAATATTCATCCCATGCTACTCCCATAAGGGGTCCTCACTGATAATCTCATTTCAGATAACATGAAAATTTCCACTGCTCAAAAACATATGCAGGCATGGAATAAAAAAGCTGTTTGCTCACCAGATGGTGCTGCTTCCCTCCTGATTGCTTTTAAATGAGGAAATCTGAGAAATCTGTTTCCTGAAAGCTGCACTGTGAGGGCACCAGGCACATCAAGACATGACCCCACCACCAGTGGTGGTGTCTGCTGAACTAATCTCAGCTACTTAGGGCCATATCCAAAAAAAAGCACCCAAGCATACAAAAAAATCACGAAAGAAAGACTTGACTAGCCACATCTGTGTGTGTGAAAATGATCTCAGAAGTCTACTGTCCAGGACTGCCTATTCACAGGAGCACCACAAACTCACATGTACTTTCCTGGCTGTCCAGAAAGCTCTCGGTGTACCTCATTGTATGTGCCTGGACACGCTCAGGGGCTTTTCCAAACTGATCAGCTAGACATTTGCTTCTCTTGTGATTCAGAGTTTTGATGCCTTTGTGTCTGAGGTCCCTGAGAAAATTGCAAGCCCAAGCCAACGGCATTGGATTTGGCAGAGAATCCAACCACTGCGACTATTTTATTAAAAGTAATTCCTTTTGCAGCAGAAACATGGAAGCCAAGATTACACTGTCCTTCAGTAAAGTATGTGACTGTTTACAGAGCTGTTCCCAGTGTCTTCTATCTTCTGTAAAACAGCTTAACACTGGAGAGCTCACCCAGAAATCGCACCCTCCAAGAGAATCCAAGAATCACTCACTTCTCGGCCTCCTTTTACCTGGAAACAGATGAACATGAGCTCTCACCCTTCTACCAGGCCCCATCAGTATTTGCTGTTGAACCTGAGTTATTGCACATACTCAGGGATGAAGCCTCACTGAGGCCAGAGGATAAAAAATTATAAAAAAGAACTAGTGCAGTGGTTAGGGTAATCAGATAGGACAGAGGAGATTTTCTCTCTGCAAAGCACCAGCAGTCCCAAGAACAGATCAGACCAGGTTCCATTTCTGCTTTCCAGTGTGCACCTGGCCATTGCTTGGTCTCTAGCTCTATGAACATGTTGGCCTCACTGTGATCTTAGCTCCCCTGAGTATGTGGAGAACACCATTATCTCTCCTTCCCTCTCAATGGTCCTGTAATCTGATGATTAGAATGTTAAGGGGAAGTCTTACCTAAAAGGGAAACAGACCTTAGATGTCCTATTCCCTAAGCAAAGATATTTCATGTAGAACTTGCATATAAAAATCTGCAGAATTACTTAAAAAGAATCACCAATACATTAAAAAAAAATCTCTAAACACCCATCCTCAGGCTTTTAATGGAGCAGAGCCTATTTCCTCTAGCAGGAGGTACATCTGATAAAGACCCATTTTTTAGGTGCATATGATTTGCTGGCTCCAGAGATCACTTTGCTTCCCTGCAAGGCAACTAGACACCCCACTCTGACTTTTAGACTCTTACTCCTCCTGCCAGCCACCTGGCAATGTGCAGGCAACTCCATGCCTAAATTGTGATGTCTATGTCCCTTATATCCAGCTGATCCAATAAAAGCCTCTTTATCACTGAAACAATTGCTTTAACCAGATTTCAATATAAGATACAACCCCATCAAAGACTTAAAATCAATTGCATGTAACAAGAGGATACACTTTTGAAGTCTCTATAGGAAAAAAAAGAATAATCACAACTTACAGCAGCTTCCAAGGATCCTGCTGTCTTCACTAGGACTACCCTGTAGCTCACTCTCTTATTTATACTGTTAAATAACATTATGAAAGCAAAGAGTCCTCTAGAAAACATTAACTAGGGCAGACAAGTGTTATTACTTTAGGAATGGTGCAGAGTAAACAGTGAAGACAATTTTTTGGGGGAGGTACCTGATTTTTGCTGTATATGCATGGCCAAACCCTGCCTTTGCTTACAACAGTCATAAGAGTCCTCCCACATTTCTGCACACTCTCCTGCTGGGAATCCAGCCCTTCACTCTAGCAAATACTTCACATGTGTCATTAAGTTCTGTAAACTGCATGAATTCCTAGAGAAGAAGTACTCAAATGAGTAAAATTAAATACATACATAATATAGACAAGAGCCTAAAGAAAAGACAGCTGGATGCATGCTGCAGCCAGATCTCATCTTAGTGTGTTGCACAGAGATATTTTAGTTCCTCTACAACAGACTTTTAATAGCTTTTATTTGACATATTCATTTTAAATGATTCACTATTTCTTAATTATCTACATCGCCATTAATAAGGGCCAATTTCTGGGGACATCACTAGCAAACTTAAGATTAAAGCAGTAGTAATGATGTTTGTAGTGGATGAGGGTTGCTATAGGGATGGTGACATGGTGGCAGAGATGGGCACTCAGAAGCCCGTGGTACCCAGCACTCCCCAGCCAGATTGGTGTCACCTGGTTCATCATGCAGCAATGAACTGAAGGATAAACTGTTGCCCTGTGCTCCATGAGTGTGGGTTGGCATGAGTTTCAGGCACTGCTGAAATGCAGGCAAGGAAATGTCGGGCTGGTACACCAGAGCATGCTTTCACACAGAGATGGAACCATGTGGTCAGGTTACCTATGTTTTACATGATCCCCCCTTAATGCAGGAGGCTGTGCTCCTACAGCACCCGTGCAGGATCAGCCACAGTGGCTGTGATAATGTGGGTATAACTGGGAGACTGGAAAATGCTCACAGGTTAGCGCCCAGATGAACACCTTCCACCCAGGAGGAGCATCCCCTTGGGAGGCAGAGGATTGCAGGAGAAAAGGTGCTATACTTCACAGAATCATAGAATCATTTAGGTTGGAAAAGACCTTTAAGATCATCAAGTCCAATCACAAATCTAACACCGCCAAGTCCACCACTAAGCTATGTCCCTCAGCATCACATCTACATGTCTTTTAAATACCTCCAGGGATGGTGACTCAACCATTTCCCTGGGCAGCCTGTTCCAATCCTTGACAACTGTTTTGGTGAAGAATTTTTTCCTAATGTCCAATCTAAACCTCCCCTGCTGCAACTTGAGGCTATTTGCCCTTGTTCTATCCCCTGTTACTTGGGAGAAGAGACCGATCCCCACCTCGCTACAACCTCCTTTCAGGTAGTTGTAGAGAGCGATAAGGTCTCCCCTTAGTCTCCTTTTCTCCAGACTAAACAACCCCATTTCCCTCAGCCACTCCTCATAAGACTTGTGCTCTAGACCCTTCTCCACCTTCACTGCTCTTTTTTGGATGCACTCCAGCACCTCAATGTCTTTCTTGTAGTGAAAATGTCTTTTCTTGTAGTGCACTTTAAGGGAAGAATCTTTCAGAAAGAAAAGTTTTACAGTAACAGGATAACTGTTTTGGTGGGCTTTTCTCCTCTGAGCCATTCATCAGGGGTCAGGAGCAAATGGAAGCATTTATTCTCCTCTGTTCTCCAACATTTCCTTTGTTTTCTCCTCTGTGGGTGCCTTTCACCCCTGCAAAGGTAAGCAGAGCAGTTCAGTATGAGTTTTGATCCAGGCTGGTAGAACGTGTGTTTGAATTGTTTACCAGCTGGTAAAACAGCATCTTGGCACATGCAGTCTGTTCCTCTGTAACGTAACAAATGAAGTTACGGACCCTGACCTAGAACATGTGTGGTCTGAAGATGAATAATACATTGATTAAGAGACAAATGAGAACAACAACTAAAGAAAAAAGTTCAGCTATGAGTAAAGTTACTAAGAAAAGTGAAGAAAAAAGCAATTGACTTTGCATGAGTTTGCTTAAGAGCAATTTAGTCTTGCAATTGAAAGTGCCCTTGACCTGCTGATGTTTCTATGGGAGTGCAATAGGGGAAATGGATGAAAAAAATTTAATCCATGTCAATCTCCAATGTTAAATGCAATGTGATACCTGATTTCTTTTCCCTCATGTATACAATAGTTTCATCCAGTCATGTAAATTATTCTGAAATTTGCAGAGACTATCTTTCAATATTTGATAACAGAATATGTTGCATATGAACTTATATCTCTCTTTTTGTGCAGGCAGTGGGTTTATGTAGGCACTTCTGTGATATTTTGAAAGACAGCTTGTTAGCAACAATGCTCTTGGGAGTCCTCTCATTCACTCCTCTTGGTCTGGAACATTAGGTGTCTTATTACTTTGAAGCCCAAGTTACTTTGGGTTTTTTAAATTATTATTATTATTACTGGAAGTTCTTAATAATACCATTTCATATTCAGTAAGTTGGCAACATTAACAAGAGTCATCCAGAATGAATTCCCTTGGAAACAGGCTGGATGTAGTCCAAAAGGAATTAATTATTTAAATTAGAAGAACTGTATGCTTACTCCTCTGGCAGAGAAACACTTTCATCTTTTTAAAATATTTAGCTAATTACCCTGAAAGCCATTTTAAAACATGATGGGTTGTTGTTGTTCTGACGATGCCCTCTGGAGTACAGAGAGCACACGAGCCCCTCCTACGGTAGCGCTGAGATTAGATGTCAGCGTGGGGCTGGTGAAGCCTGTGTCTTTCTCTCTGCTGCCAGGCTATGTTTAATTTGTGAAGCTCTGTCTCTCGCTGTGTTTCAAGGGGAAATGCACTCGTGGTTACATAAACAGTTCAGCAGTGACCTGCTGGAACAAGTCACCCGCAGTGCCAATACAGACCAGATACAACTGTGTCAAGTATCTGCTACAGTCCTTCCAAGCGAAGATACAGCAGACCTTCACCTTCAAGTTGCTTCCTTTATTTTGTGCCGTACACTGGCCTTGCCCCCTGCCAGCCCCACACAGCAGGTCTGGGCTCACTCCAAGGGGGAGTGTCTAACTCATATGTTAATTCCATCCCCAATAAGGGAACACACATGTAGCACTGTCCCTCGAGCCACTGCAGTGAGTCTCTACTCTTGCTTTCACTCGAGCACCAGTTTCTTTCTGCAATGCAGTAAAGACCCTCCGAGTCCCCAAGGAGACTCCTACTTCCCACCACTTCCAAAATCTGGCTTTGAGTCTGCTTTCTCCTCTTCTCAGGCTGTGTTTTCACAATTGCTTTAACCTGACCAAAGTGCAGGATGCTCTGCTAGAGCTGTCTCATCTTCCTGCATCCCTGTCATCTCTCCAGGATGGTCAGGGGGCTGGAGCCCCGGACAAGTGGGGAGTTGCTGGGAGACCTGGGCTTGTTCAGCCTGAAGAAAGAAAGGCTAAGGGGGAAGCTGTACATGCAGTCCTCCCCTACATAATGGGCTGCATTAGAATCATAGAATGGTTAGAGTTGGAAGGGACCTTAAAGATCATCGAATTCCAGCCCCCCTGCCATGGGCAGGGAAACCTCCCACCAGAGCAGGTTGCTCAAAGCCCCATCCAGCCTGGTCTTGAACACTTTCAGGGTGACAAGATTAAGCCAGAGGTGCACAGTGGTAGTACGCAAGGCAGGGGACGCAAGCTGCAGCAAGGTAAATGCAAATGAGATATAAGGAAAGTAATGTTCACAGGGAGGTGAAACACAAGGGCAGGTCACTGTGTGAGGCTGTGAAACTGCCATCCTTGGAGGCATCCAAAATCCAGCTGGACATGGCCCTGAGCAACCTGAGCTAGATTCCAGGCTGATGCTGCTGTGAGCAGGTGGTGAGATTGGATGACCTCCAGAGGTGCCTTCCAACCTAAATTATTCTACCTTTCTAATGAATGACTATGAAACCATGCTCTCAGAAGTCCCTGTCTTTACTCGCACTGCAGGTTTGCACCTCACCCTGCAGAAGAACCTCCCTCTGCTTCTCACTGAATGACTCCAGAGGCTTTTCCCCGAAACACTCAGCCCACAAGGAAGGTGTCATCTCCCTTGTCCTCTGGCATGCCCTGGCAGAGCTAGCACAAGGCAACCCTCCCTCCCGGCTGCCCAGACGCAGGCTCTGCCAGAGCACAGCACACAATATGCACACCGGGAACAAACAAATCTGGTGGACCATCTGCCATGCTCCCAGCACGCCACAGCCCCAGCAGGTGGCATGCACCCCTCTGTGATGCCGCCTGGTCTCATGCTTGCAGCACTGCACAGGGCTGTGCTTTTCTCCTCAGAGACTTCCAGAATTCCCAGCACTGATCATCATCTCAGTTGGGATCCGTGTAGCCACCTTGACTTCTCTAGACCTGCCTGTAATGACGACCTGCTAATGATATGCTTTTTAAAAGCCCATGTGGGAGGGGAGAAGGAAAATGGCAAACCTTGGAACAGGCAAACTTGAATGAGCTATTTCAAAATTAGAAGTAAGTTGCTGCCAAAGAAACACAATTGATACTGTCATATTCCTTCACGTATCTCCATTAAGATGGTAATTTTTTAGATGTGTCCTTAGTGGAGTGTTCAAGGAGTTGAAATTTAACTCCCTTTGCTTCCTTAGAGATGCACGAATCATGACTGTGGGTGTCTCAATTGGTCTGACTCTTTGCTGTCTAGTCTCAGGACAAGATAAAGCATCTCCAAAGATGAACTTGCGTGATTGCAGTGGGGAGAGCTCTCTCTGATTTTTCACAAAATCTTTTAGCACAGAAGAACAGTTTGGAAAATGTTCAAATGCATGCTAATTTGTTTTCTACATTTGTATTTTTATATTTTTTTATTATCTGAGTAGAATTATGTTCTGCTTTCTTGTGCCATGAATAAACAATCTGTATGAGTGGGTCTGAGAACAAATGTTGACGATTCTCTACCTTTTATCTGGGCAAATTTAATTTTGCTCTGTTTCTGTTTGCAATTGTTCCCTCTGGAGAGCCATAGGGAAGAGGAAGATTCAGTGAACATGTTGCTTCTATGCTCTAAAATTATGTGGTCTGAACACACTCAGTGTTAGAGCTTTATTTTGATAATGGTTGATTCTTTCACCAAAGAAAAGCCCTAGGTTTCTGCAGGTTTAAAATGTCTGCACACCTCTTGCCCTGTGCTGTGAGACAGATGATCCATAAGAGATTTAAACCCCATAAGCTGCCCAGGGGGCACCAACTTTTGCACACACCCTGTGGTAGCACTTCTTTCAAATCCCTCCTTAGAAAGCACATCACCTCTGCTAAGATGCCTTTGGATCTCTCTGAAATGTCTAGGAAATTGGAGACTGGCCACTGACAGAAATACCCAGTGGACTGAAAACTAGTTTATTGCTTATCTTGATTTTAAACCCCATAAGCCTACCATCACCTGTGTGTCAGGCTGATTGCTCCAGCATTTGAATTGTCTTCTCTTCCCCCAGAATCTCATTTTTTTTTGTCCCATCCACCATCCGTAGTGATTGTTGTGTACTTAAACACCCCCAAAACAGGTAGTATGGGATACTGCAGGTCATAAAAATCTGGGACTCTTGGATGGGCTGCCACATGCCAGTTGCCTCGCCGGAACATATTAAGTGCAGACTCCTGCAGTTAGGAAATGCCAGGGCAGAAGTGACTGTGCCGTGCTTTTTGGCCAGAGATGGGACTGCTGGAGTCCTGCTCCACTGACTCTGATTTGACATTACATTTCTCCAGAGGCAAAACTGGACCCTCCCTGTTCCTGTACCCGGCTGCTGCATCCTGTTCCTGGGCTGCACTCTGCCTCCCCTCCAGTCAAACCTGGTGTCTTTATACCAGCGATAATGAAAATACCAAATCAATCTGCACCCAGAGCACACTCCTGAGAAAGCCCAATTCCTCCTTAACGCTGGAGCACTAAAACCTTTGAAAATGTCTTCCAATATTCCACCAACCTTGTAGTGCATATTTCTGTACCTTATGTAAAAATATGTGATGTAAGACAATAACGCCTTACTAAACCTAAATATAACCTAGCTATTGCTTAGCTAAGCTGTACTTTAGCTCAACTATTTCCTAATGACAAGGCTTGTTACTCTGACATTGCAAGGGGTTAGGTTAGTCTGATGTGGTTTTTTTTTGACAAAACCATTTTCATTTTGTCATCCTGCTTTTTTTCTTGCTATTTGTCATCTTGTTATGTTCTAGATGCTTTATTAATATTTCCAACATTTTTCCAAGAACTGGAGTTGTGCTGAGTGGCCTATAATTCCATAACTCTCCTTTTCTCTTTTTTGTTTTTTTTTTTTTTTTTTAAAGAAAAAGACTTTTTATCCTTTTCCAATGCTCTGAAAATATATTGCTCCTTTTTTTTTTTTTTTTTTTCCTCCCCTAAGGTTGGTTTGTTTTCGCTAAGAAACCCACAGTCTTTTCTGCCCCTTTGGAGTGGCTGAGAGGGATTTGGGGAGCTCAGAAGGGTTATGGGATGCCTGTAACTGGGGTGGGGAACTGGGGAAAGCTGTAAATGGAAGGATGTCTGTGTGATGGTGATCCCCACACACACACTTTTTGTCTCCACTTCCCCAAACTACTGCTTGAGTAGGAATTATGCACGTGTGTAAAGACAAAGTTGTGTCTGTTTATGTAGACCTCATTATAGTCAATGCTGGCAGTGCTAACCCCTCCAACTGAAGGCTTTTAATTAGTAACAGATTAACCACTGTGGAAATACACCTTAATATCCACCTTCTGTTGTTGATGTGAACGTGCTTTACTGATCCACTGTAATCAATGAATCAAAGGTAAATAGTAGGTGTTGCCAAGTATAGAGTTTTCCAAGGGTTGTACTGTTTCCCCCCAGATCGAGAGTGATGTTTGTCAGCCCATCAACAAACAGAGGGAGACAGAGGATGATCCGCTAACTGAAGGGGGAACTGTTCCTGCTCCTGCATGTATATGAGGATGTTCTGCAGCAATCATCATCTCTCCGATATGGAGAGATGACAGCCTTAGGAACAGCTTGCAACAGAAGAACGAGAAGTAATCCTAACCTTTTGAATGGGAGACATGGGTTTATGAAGTACTTGTAGATATGGACTGTTTTTAAGAGCATTTTCCCCTGAACAGACAAACCATGGACACTTTTCACTGAGCAAACAGGACTGTTCTTGCATTCTTGGCACAGGAAAATATCTCCCAATACTGTTGTGGAAAGACCACGCACTATAGGGAAGTCCAAGCAGACTGGCAGGCGTGTCCTGCACACACTGTCCCAACAGACAGATAACAGGCATAGCGGTTCACTCTCACCTTTGATTAAAAAAAAAGCAAAATGAAATAAATCTCGTTCTGGCAGACAGCGATCTATCCTTGGTCTAATCCAAGCATCCCATGAGATGTTGCTATAGATTGTGTGGGCACAGGAGACCAGGAATTGTCTTGTTGAGCTGAGTTTATGGCTGGGGTAGGAACGGGTGGAGACACTCGCACCAAGCAGGCAGAGAGAGAGAGAGGTCACAGTCATCCGTGGAGCATATGAAGGTTCTTAGCTAGGAATGATGCATGATTAACTTATTTTTCATCAAAACAAGAAGGAATTGCCTGGGTCTGGACTGATGAAATGCCTTGAAGGGAGGCAGATCCTCCTTAAAGTCTGTATGGGATATACACACAGGTATGTCCAGGCATTGCTAACCTGCTTGGAATAGCAGTTCCAGTCCCCAGTAATTCCCAACAAACATGGGCTGCTTTGATGAATACTTTGATCCCATCCATTTTCCTGAGCAGGGCGACACACTCATGCCAATTGGACAATCTTAGGCTACACAAACATTTGCTGCTGCTCAGAAAAAGAAACCTACAATAAAGCATTTAAGTGACTATATTTTTTAAAATATTGTAGAATACTTTGCATGCACACAAAGTCTTTATTCACGACCACTAAAAGTTGCTGTTTGTATTGATAAGGAGACTGGTGGCAATATCTGGCACTTGTACACATGATTTGGGTAACCAAGTGAAGATTTTGGCACCAGTTCAGTTTCACTTCCTTGTATTTATGACATACTTAAACCAGTATCATCTTGCACACACTCAAAATTGCCCATATACTCTGGAAGGGCTGTAGAGTGAAAGTTAATAGTTCCCTGCCCTCAACTTCAAGCTTAAAATACACTGTGGTGATCTGTTAAAGCCACATGGGAGAGAACGGGAAGAAAAATAGCAAGGTTAAGTCTGAAAGAAGTGTGAATAGTTTCAGTGGAATTTAGTATGGAAAAGATTCAGCATGAACTGAAAACATAAATAGCAATCACAGAATCATAGAATCATAGAAGATCAGGTTGGAAGGGACCTTAAGGACTGTCTGGTCCAAGCTTTCTTGGCAAAAGCAAAGTCTAGACAAGCAGCACCCTGTCCAGCTGAATCTTAGAAGCGTCCAATGTTAGAGAATCCACAACTTCCCTGGGGAGTTGGATTTGATGGGTGGACTGTTCAGTTGATAAGGAATTAGTTGGATGGTCGCATCCAGAGGGTAGTGGTCAATAGGTCAATGTCCAGATGGAGATCAGTGACAAATGACATCCCTCAGGGGTCTGTACTGGGATCAGTACTGTTTAATATCTTCATCAATGATATAGACAGTGGGATCAAGTGGACCCTCAGCAAGTTTGTGGATGACACCAAGCTGAGTGTGTGATTGACATGCCTGAGGAATGGGATGCCATCCAGAGGGACCTGGGCAGGCTCGAGAAGTGGGCCCATGTGAACAGACTGCCAGTTTGAAAAGGAGCTATTTAACACCACCCAACATGACTGATCAATCAGCAATGATTGATGACTGAATATTACTATCTATTCCATTTCCCCATGGTGCATGAGACTTTTCCCAGTAATTAAGTAGAGTAGAGGGGTAGAAACACCTCCCTTGACCCGCTGGCCACAGTTCTTTTGATGCAGCCCAGGATGTGGTTGGCTTTCTGGGCTGTGAGAGCACATTGCCATCTCATGTCTAGTTTTTCATCCACCAGTACCCCCAAGTCCTTCTCAGCACGGCTGTTCTCAATCCCTTCATCCCTCAGCAGTGTTGATACTGAGGGTTTCTCATATTTTCTCTGGTCCTGTTGTGACATAGAAGGAATTCGCGTCCCTCTAGTAAAGGTTTTTACTTTTGGCTGGGTGCCTTCCTAGGCTTGGGGAAAACTGCTTCTTAAATTTCTATTCAGCTCATCCTGCCATCTGTATATTCCTCTGCCAAGTTATCAGCTGCCTGTACAACCCATGACTTCTGTCTTTTCCAACATGACTCTTAAGTTTTGACTTTAAGTTGTATGGATAGAAGGTGGAAAAAAACTCCACTCTGAGAACTCAGTCTCACTTCCAACCACAGATACTCATGTACTTGACATAAATAATATCCAGGTAGAAACAAGGTGCCTTCCCAAAAGCAGATCTAAAGATACATGCACAGGGGGTCTTGAGACACATTTGTCAGTGCCACATTAACTTATGTATTTCCTAATACCTAAACAGACAGTTGTGCAAATTTGACATTGACTTAGCTTGGGTTTTAGCTGATATTGATTATATTTTGTTTGCTACTATTTACAGAATAGTGATCACAGACATGTAGCAAACAGACCCAGCTGGTCTTGACCATCACCACAAGTAACCTAGGCATACACAGGTACAGCCAGCACAATTTGGCCAAAGAGTGCCCAGTGTGCAGTGATATTCACAAGCAAGAGTTACCCTATGCCTTTTGCAGAAGAGGAGTGTTCTAAAATACCTCTTATTCAGTAAAAATGCCTTTTTCATGCCTATTTTCTTTGTTAACGTTGTTTTGCTTATATTGAAAAGAATTGTGTGGATTTATCCAGCCTCCTGGCTTTATACTTTTTACTTTTTTTAATGACATTTCAGAAACTCAACCAGCTGTTGGGAGATGGTGGCCTTGGAGGTGACTGGGATGTTTCAGTTTGTGGAAGATCTGGTGCTCAGTATCTGTTTCGAAATCTGGCCATTTGTTGGAGGCATTTATTCCTGCTTTAGTTGGTTATTTCCAATGCACAGAGATTTCCAATGCAGAGCTCTTTGGGTCTGTCCTGTTCCTCATTTTCCTTCAACTGTTGAACAGTGTTATAAATCCAGACTATATCATAAGCATTAACCAGACCAGAGACAGATAATCATTCCTGAGGAACAGCAAATAATGTAGATATTTCCTGCATTTCTTTTTTCACAAATGCCAAGGGACTTTTTACTTAGAGGGAGGTCAGCTCCATGGTGAAGAGGGAAGAGCCTCTGACAGGGTGAAATCCTCCTGTCAAAACTTGTCTTTATCCAAACATGTTGTCAGGTTGCCCAGAGCAACTCCTGAAACTTTTGCTGAATCTACTGAATAATTTCTCCCCAAATACTTTTTAGATGAAAAATGAAAGCATTTAGTTTTGACAGTTTCTGAACTGGAAAAGTATTTTAAAAAACTTCTTTCAAATTTTGCCTGACTCTTACAATACCTCCTCCAGCTCAGTAATGCACAGCTTTTCAGCTGGAGTTAGACAAAACATGCTGATCACTTGAAGAACCTTTCAGCTCATTTACTGAGAAGAGTGGTTTTCTGGTGATGTTTTTCATTCAAAGGGCAAATTTGAAACTGGTTGTTAGCACTTCTCTGGCATGGTGTTTTAGTCACTTGGGAGCAGATCTGGGGATGAGGGAAGGGTGTGGAAGACTATGAACAGGCACCAACTTGCCTCCAAGGGGAAAGGCTCCCATCCCACGCACACTCACTTCAGCAGCAGCTGAGTCCTGCTTTTGGTGGCTGAAACTCCTGAATGCCATGAAAGTGCAAGGAATGGATGGCACAAATGATGCACAGAAAATTCTGGTAATCAATTGCTATGTAATATTATTAATATTGTTACTCTTAAGAAACCTGTTTGAGTTTTGCTTTTTTTTCTACATTCTTCATGTGTGTTTAAGGGTATTGATAGATATGACAGAGCAGCTGGTCCCAGGTCTGAGATGCAAATCAATCACCTCAGTCAGAGGAAGCCCTGCATCTTTTGGACTTAGGTAGTATAAGCAGAGGACAGCGATCTAGCAAGGTGAAATGTGCAGTTATTTGCTCAATAAATTGAATTCACATTTTCAAAAACAGTGCATAAAGAAGGCTGTGGTTCTGGTCAGAACCAAGAAGGGACATTTCCAGTAAAATAGAAGTGGAAGAAAACCAACAAGAAACCACAGATAACCCATAAGATGATGAACTGCAATGTGTCTAAAGGTGTCTGCAGGTGTCTAAAGAACGTTACTTATAGCTTCTTTTGTCCTTAGACCTGAAACATAACACTTTGTTAAAGATCCCAGCTCCTCGCTGGTCATGACCAGCTGGTAGTATTCCTGCAGTTGGTGAGCTGTGAGCAAAAGAGAGAGATAGACCAGAGGGACTTTAGTTCATGCAGTGCTGCCTTGCCCTTTTAGGTAAAAACATGATGGACCCCAGGTGCCTTCTCTATTGGCAACTCAATAGCCAAAGAAAATGAAAAGTGGCCAGCATTTATCATGATCAGTACAGATAGCAGCATGGATGTCTATTGGTGATGCTATTTAGCCATCCTATACTGTTTTTGCTTTTTGCCCATGCATAAAGCAAACCATGAGGTCTAGAGCATCTCAGTGGATGGACACCTGCAGTGGCTGCTGTGCGTCCCTAATCCCCATGCTGCCATGGATGTCAGTCCATGCAGCAGCAGGGAGAAAGATGAGGGAAAGTGACAGGCAATGGCTGGTGGATCTTTTCCACTGAAAGGAAATGGGTAAATCTAATTTTAGTAGTACAGATGGTGCAGAGAAAGGCTGAGAATGGTACATCTTTTTATTTTTGCTTCTTAAATCAAGGGTGGTGGGCCACAAGCTTTTCAGAATCAAAAGAAAGTGCTTTTAGTGAGCTGTTACTCAGAGTGACAACTGATTGACACCGGGCAGGGATGTCCTTCATTGCCTCTGAAGTGACTTATCTGAAATGTTTAATAACAAGCATTTGGAATAAGGAAATTAACTGTCCCTTCAAATCCCTCTGTAGCTTTGTAGGTCTCTGGTCCTCACGATTTCCCCAGAAATCTTTCTGGAAACCTATGCTAGAATTTGTTGGGAGGACCTGAAAGCTTGATGAGGCGCTGGGCAACCTGGTCTAGTTGGGGGTATCCCTGCTGACTGCGGGGAGGTCGGACTAGATGACTTTTGGAGGTCCCTTCTGGCCTGGACCGTTCTATGATTCTATGATTCTATGATTCTATGACCTATTTTCCTTTTCATTCCTGGTTCTGTGTAAGAGAAGAGCTTGGTTCCCTGAGTAGTTTCCTAATTCTTGGACTCTTAGCCATTCCAGGGTGGCCACATTGCACTGGCTTGGGGTCACAGCACTGCCTCTGTTACAAAACCCTCTTCTTCCCATAGGTGCTGTTTGCTCACCCTGACTCTATCCCTCTCCAGAAGCTCAAGACGTAAGGAATAATTGCTAAGAGCGACATCCTAGTACCATTTGCAAGTACTGAGGATACCACAAAGTTAACCTTTTCAACCTTCAACTCCAGCAGGAATTTCCATGTGTTTGTTCCAGCATGGTATGACGCCAGTGAGGGCTCTCTGTTCTTTTCTGTTTTCTCTCTGTTCTTTAATATTTGCAGATCAGCTACCCAGACCTCCCATGCATGTTTTGATCAGTCAGCCCACCATTGCACAGGTGTTGGGAATAGGAGCTGCTTTAGGCAAAGGTGATCATCTCAGAGTGAAGGACTCTGGGTCCAAATGCAGGCAATTATTACTGCAGTAGAAGTGTTATGTGGAGTCACCCAAAGTGGAAAGCTACTTATAGACGTTCAGCTAACAGTAGTAAAGGAAACAGCTACCAGTAATGTCCCCATGCGCAATCACAGAATCCCTTGAGACTTTTGTCTTGGCAGCGTCCTATATGTATCATGAGTATATATACAGTCAAATGTGTTGTATGCTCTCAATTCTTTAATTCTTGTCAGCTGGCGATCCCAAATTCAGACGATATATGAAGAAAGAAATTGAGAGAGTAGAAAGTGTATGTGTATATGCACAATTCTTCCAGAAAAGTGCAGTTATTGCTAAGCAGCTTTCCTTTCTCATCCTGAAGAGGATAGGGCTTTAAGATGGATACTTCTGAGCTAGACAGAAGAAGGGACCGAGAGATGTGGTCAGAAGGAAGATTGATTTGGCTGGTGGGTTTGAACACAATAAAAGTGTAAAAAGGTAGAAGTATTAAGAGCAACAAAGTGTGTACCTGTGTGTGTTTAGGCCGGCAGGCAGTGGGTGAAAGCTAGACTGTGGCAGGAGTCCTCAGCTGTAGCAGAAATCTTAGGAAAGTGTCCCAGAGGGCAAAACTCTCTCCTCCCTTACCTGAGCTGCCCCGGCAGTGTCAGATGGTCTTCTTGGGAAGGGTTATATGCTCTCAGAGGTGGCAAATCATCTCTTTCAGTTAAATGTTTGCATCTCAGTTATTTTACACAATTCTGTCTCTTTTTTTTTCTTTTTTTTTTTTTTTTAATGTCTAGGTAATAATGGATTTTCAGCCTCGGAAGTTTTCTGGAAGTTTCTAGAAATAGTGTTAGCATCATGAAGCCTCTGGGCATCATCCAGAAGCTTGTGGAGCAGTGATGCTTTGTTGTCTGCTGATGTCACAGTCATTCAAATAGCTGAAGGAAACACTGAAAACCCTCATGGATCTCTTGTTTCTCCAACCTTTGTGTAGCTGTGGTGGTCATTTTGGTCCCTGGGAGAGCATTGCAAAGACCATGGAAAGGCTCAAAGGAGAGAAGAAAATGACCTTCTTACCTGCCCCTGCCAAGGACTGCTTTTAGAATGTAATACAAAGTTAGTGTTCCTGGGGGCTACTTGGGATGATCCAGGTTTTCACACTGGCCCTACCTTCTTTTGGAGAACATTACTCTTTCTGTTCGCTGTGGTGGTCAGATAGGGACTGACATGGGGCTTGGTCAGCAGGACACTCCAAAAGAAGACTGCCCACTTTCTTCTGGGACCATTCCCTTCTCTGGATAATGTAAGTAACATCAGATATGAGAATCTACCTGTGTATTTTCCAAATGGTCAAGTCTTGCTGTTGCCCCGTGCTGTCATCCTCACCATGTTTTCATCACCACTTCTTTCTTATCTAGAAGTGGTATATTTAGTCTATCCTCCTTCTTCCCCTAGTCCCTCCCCATCTCTCAGTCACCTGCACAGAAAAGGCCCTGATCTTCATTCTCCACATTGGCACTAATGCTTTCATGTCAATCAAATCCCTCCCCTCTGATCCTACCAACATCCAGAGGTAGGATATCTGCTTTGGGGTCCATTCATATGAAGCTGCAGATTTGCTTTTGAATTTCCTGATATTTTCTGAAGTTTTTCTGCTATGAGACCCCCTGGATCTATTCCTTGCTATGAGGCCTCTGCTCTGTCAGGCTCTATGTGCTGAAGTACAGGAAGCCATCATCTCTGTATTAAAGAAATATATACCCTGGTTATCTACTAATGATGAGAACAGTCCTTCCTAAAAATCCTGCAGCTTTCTATAATTTGTGCTCAGTGGTCCATGTTTGCTCCATTGCTGTTTCTTTAAAAGTTTCATTCAAAAATAATTTTCACAGAAGTGAAAACCTCATCCACCTTCTTAGCTGGCTAAAGAAGAGCTTCTTTGTACAGGGTAGATTGTCATTGCCATAGTGAGCTGCATGAATGGATTAATCTATTGAATGAGTTAATCTATGACACTGATAGCTAATATGAGTTTAATGTCCCTAGCTACTAAAATCTAGCAATATTCACAACACTTTCAGATGGAGCCCATCACATTCATCTGACTTTTACTGCATTTTTCACTGGCTTTTTTACTGCCTGAACAGGCTTAAACAGTGAGCACAGTGTTATACATTAAACAGAGCAAATAAAGTTATTACAGTAGCTGTAGAGCAAGCAGCAACAACATTGCTCTTCTGCCCACAGATAAATACCTTCCAGCACAAGAGAGCAAAACCAGCACTTACGGAGCGCTCCTGGGTCCCAATGGCTCCCCTGTGTCTTGCCGTCTCCTAAGGTTCATGTCAGAAATGAAGGGCAATGGGATTTTCATGCAGCTTCTCTTGGACTGAGGCTGGTAGGCTTTCTTGGAGAGAAGCTGTTAGGCCATAGCAAATGCTCTCCTTCCCTTGCATTTCTGATTCAAAGTTTTCAGAGGAAAGCCAACAGGAGCATGGCTCCAAATTCAGACATACTAAGTAAAGCTGTCTTCTTGATAAATCCTGGAAATCCAGACAACTTGCAGTACTAGTTGCATCTGACAGATGCAACATCTCTTCCTGAGACATCTTTTCCAATTTGCATCTCCTGCTTGAAAAATCACCTGAAGTTAAGTGTCACTTTTATTCCCTTTCCTGTGTCTGGTTGCTAGAAAGGGAGCACAGGCTTTACTATACATGCACAAGACCACTTAGGATGACCATTTGTACAATGATGTGCAGCTTTTGCTCACACATAAACCATGAGACCATTTTCCCATGAGGAAAAAACAAACATGATTCTGGGTCATTTTATAATGAAAGTCTTTGTTCATGAGGCTTTTGAGAAACAGTGGAAAATAAAGCTAAAAGAAACAAAACAGAAATCATTAGGAAATATGCAGTGAACCTCTCTTTAGATAGTTATTTAATTTTTTTTGACCACAGAAATCTTATTTCTGCAAAGGCATATCTATCCTGTAACCAGATGGCTGGATTCACCAAGCAGCACCCATAATTACTGGTGCCCTGAAAGTTTATTAGCTAGTAATATTCCTGGTGGAAGGCAAACATGAAATGAATGGAAACTGTTTTTCTTTAAATCTGCAGTTTTAGGAAAGCTAGTTTTCTAAATTGTTTTTCTAAGGTTTTTTTGGTTATTATGCTGAGGTTCTTGCATGTGTTTCAGATCAGTTCCAGAACAAAATGTTTCATTTTTAGAAATGTATAGAAATGAACAAACCCTCTAGTTCCTTGGTGCAACTAAGAATTTTTTCCCTGAACCATTACAACATGTGGTTCAATGGCTGAGCCAGAAAGCTGGCTCATGTTTAGCTTGTAGCTAATTTACTTTCCTTCTGTAATAGCACAGGGAATGCAAGAGATAGGGACCTAGATGGGAAAGTGACAGGCGTCCAAAGTTTTTATTTAAGATACTTTTTTTTTTAGTTTAGAACTGTTGATGTCATCCAACTAATTTAAAAGTTATGAGAGGACTTTCACACAACTCACCCCGCGCCTACAACCCTTACAGACTACCAAAAATCCTTACACCAAGCAGCCTGCAAGCTGGGAAACTGGATTGTTCAAAATTGATCCTGCCAGGGAGAACGAATTCTGATATTGCTTTCTCTCTTTCCCATCCATGAGCACATGTGGGCCTCAGAAGGGCTGTAGATGGGGGAGCAGGGACAGTCAGAGAACCAGCATCTCAAGCTTGATCTAGTGCCATCTGCTATTTTGGGGAGCGAACTGTTTCTTTCATGTGAACTGCTTCATCAGAGTCAGCTTGACCACTTTCTGAACAGTTACAACACTTCAGCTGTTGATTTTTTTAAGTCTTAAGGTGAATGTCCAGGGTTGCAGACTGTCCGTCACAGAACAGAATAGATAGTGCTCAGTTTTGGGCACTTTATTCTTGAACGAGCATTGAACAAAGAGCGGTGCAAAGGCATTGTGCGTGCGGTGAATGTCACAGACCCTGCAGAGGTTTGGAAAGAATGTCTGTATTCCTAAATTAGACAGAAGTTGTGTATTTCTGTTTCCTTTTTCAGTGCCATATTTAAATGCTTAATAAAGAAATATAGCTGGCAAGAAAATCCACTTGACTGTGCATATAATAGCTATTGGCTAAGCCAGCAGTTTTCCTAAGGGCTCATGAGAAATTCTTTGCTCGAATTCTCAACCACCAAGGAGCTCCAGGTGTTGCTAGAAATAACTCATGCCAAGTGGGCTCCCAGAGCTTGGTTCTCCAAGCAAGGAAGCTGAATGCATTGGCCTTCTCCACAGTCTTATGGAATTCCTTTAATGCACGTGGACCTGAGATCCCCAGGTGCATTCCCACCCTTGCAAGACAGTTGTAAAAGCGATACCTTAGCAAACTGAGAGGTACTGTAAGCGAACAGAAAAGGGGCACTTGAAATCAGGGGGCCTAGAACAGAAAAAGACTCCAAGCTGTTGTAGTACATCTTAAACATATGATTTTATGTTAGCCAAGGGCAAATCATGGGGGATTTTTCTGATCCTTTCTGATTTGATGGCTATTTGTGGTTATTATTTCAATAGGTGCAATTCAGAAAAATCAAGGGAGTACACAGTAACTTTGAAGCACAATATGTTACTTTTCAAATATGCCAGTTTGCCACCTACATCACTCCCTATTGCTGTTCATAAACCTTAATTTTGCTGGATGTCAGGTCAGACTGTTTGGAAATACAAAACATAACCACTGCTCAGATAATCTCCATCCCCACTTAAGGCTGACTGTAGGCAGTGCCAGGTCAAGCTCCCTGTGACTCCAGCAACCTCATTGCTCTCTCTAAACACTTCAGTAATGCCTGTTTTCTCGGATAGGACCTTGACACCAAAAGTAGCAGAGATGCAGAGAAAGATTTGTCTGTTAAATTCTATGCCAAATGGAGGTAAAACATTGTAAAGTTAATGCAGTCTAGTTTTACCTCTCATTGTGCTTACAGGTCCTGCATGCCCAATATTCCTGTATGGTGGGGGGAGATGCTGTTTTGTCTAACAAGGGAAGTCATCAAGGATCAAAATCCATATCCTTGTATTTTAGCTAATTACCTGTAGGTACTTTGCTGGTGGAGGATGAGGCGAGGCTAGTTATCCCCTGATAACACAGGGGCACAGCACATCAGTGGTCTATTCCATGTGCTGCCTCCAAGTTTTCTCTCCCTTCATCAGTATGTCTTAAGCGTGAGGAGCATAAGGATGTTAAAGTGTGGCCAAGGGTTCCTTGTCCTCTTCAGAGAGATTTTATTCTCCTCTTCTTTCCATGTTGCTCCCAAAAATGTGCAATTTGCTGGTGTTATCTTGGCCCTGGGTGATATGTTTTCCTCTTGGCAGAATTTCAGTTTCAGTCAGAGCTGATTCAGGGTATCTACAGCTGGTCCACTGTGTTGCCTTTGGTTTTATGGCAGTCTTTCTGAACATCTGTAAAGTTTTCACTTTTTCTGTTAAATCATCATGTTCTTGCTATACTCCCCCTAGTTCCACCATGGAGCTAAAATTCCTGAGCAAATCAGCTCAACACTCCTGCTCTCTTCCAGCTCTTTAAGCTCCTTTCCAAAACCCATATAAATCTTCAATAAAGTCTTTGAACTTAACTGCTTATTTAAGAAATCTCTTGCCTGCTTTTTA
This sequence comes from Limosa lapponica baueri, assembly GCA_002844005.1. Classification (NCBI taxonomy): domain Eukaryota; kingdom Metazoa; phylum Chordata; class Aves; order Charadriiformes; family Scolopacidae; genus Limosa; species Limosa lapponica. Next base: position 551,821 of record KZ505762.1, on the reverse strand, counting down.
AAACTTTTTAAAGTAATTGTTCTTATTTGCAGTTGTAGGGAAGTTACAAAAGCATAGCTTGGAACTATCCTCTCAGCTGAAATAATTTTTCCACCCTCAAATAACTGCTCTTAACCCATAGGGCAGTAAGCAGACTTGCACTATTTCCCGTAAAAAAATCTCATAGTTCTGATAAGAAGATAATAAAGAATCTTTACAAAGGTTTCTATTTCAGATATCTAATATTTACAACTAAACAAAAAGACTGGGGTTGTTCCTGGTTTTCCTTTTCCAGAAGTGGGCAGAAAGGGTGGCAAGAAATGAGATAATATGAACAGCTTCCTGTTTACTCTCGTTCTTGTCTCCCCTCTAATGTGTCCCAAATAGTGCGCAGTTAACGGCTCACCTAAACCTCACCGCTCCCAAAGCAGGGGAGCAATGACTGTGCAAGCTTTATTAGCAGCTGTGACTAAAGAGACCTGTAGTTTGGCAGCCCTCTGCAGAGCTGAAGTCATTGGCTTGGCTCCTGCAGCAGAGGTTTGCCCCTTCAAGCACTGCTGAAACAATTGATTTTATTTTCCTGAGAGAGAAAATGAGTTAGACAGGTGCAGCTGACTAAGATTTTCCATGGAACATTCTTCAAGCATTGCTGGTTTTCTTTCTTTAAAATCTGGGGACAAGGGGATGATTATAGTGAAAATACTTTGAATTAAGCAAATATTTAGGTCTGTGTAAATAGGTTGACTAGAGGTTGGGATTTTTTGCCCGTAGGTCTGGGAAAAGGTCTGTGCTTGCCCACACGAAAGACCCTATCGTCTCTCACTGCAAATATGCACAGTAGGGTTATGTCTCATCCGTATGACCCGTCAGGGCTTTCCCAACTGTTATGGTTTGAAGAACCTACAACAATTTTTTGTCATTTAGACAATTATTCTATCACCTGATGACCTGTCCCCACCTGGGATGGGGAATTGGGAAAAAACAAGAAAATCTGAGGGCTGAAATATAAACAGATTTAATAGAACAATGCTAAATAACTAACATTAATAATACTAAAGAACCAATATTGATCCCAATACCGATATAAAATATACAAGAATTGCACTCAGCCCATTCTATCAGCAGAAAGCTGTGCACTCACAGCAGTGGACAGTAAATGTTGGACACTGTGAGTGCTATGGCTTCGGGAGGAAGGGAAGGGCTCCGAGGTCCAGCACCAGGGCAAGAAGTTCTCAGGATAGCAGCTATCATGGAAGAGATAACTCCTCAGCAAACTTTATAATTTGTATTGAATGGGATGTTCATGGCATGAAATGATCCTGTTGGCCAGCTTGGGCCAAGTGTCTGGCTTTCACTCCTCCTCATCCCTGCACCTGGTAAGGTTTGAAAACACTGAGACCTTGAAACCCACATACCATAGCTGGCTAGAAAGTAAATATTTTCACAAATTCAGACATTAGAAAAATCTAGTTTTTCCTAGCATTAGAAGAGAACTTACTGAAAAGTGAAACTACTGAAAGAGAAAATAATCCCATGTCGCTCAAACCAAGACACCAACCCAAGCCACAACAGCAGAAGCATTTCTGACCCAGCATAGCCAGAAGCCAGAGCTCTCCAGCAGTGGCAGGGAGCCCCGAGCCCTCTCAGGTAAAGTTTTGGTTCCTTCCCCTCCGCAGGGAAAGCAGAGCTGAGACAGGAAACGCTGGGAGGAGGAGCTGCCACTTGGCTCCTGCCGCATTTGCAAAGTGCGTGGAGGTCCAGTGGTTCCTGATGCTGAGATGACTCTGTGAAGGGAACCTAATGGCAGCTTCTGACGGTTCATTAGCACCATCAAAGCATTCAGCCCATCCATCAAACATCATTAACCTTAGTGAATTTAATCTTATTTAGGATTGTGTTTCTGTCTACCAGGTGCCCACACAGAGGTGTTGGCAGCAGGGGCTTGCAGGGTGGCCTCTGTGAGGAGAGGTCAAGGCTGCCCAGTGCTGGACATGGCTGCTTTCAACTGGTTCCAGATGGCTCCAACAAACTCACCACAGGACACAGCTGAGGCCCTCAGCCAAGATGGTTCCTTCCCAGAGGAGAAAGCATATTTAAAAAATGGTAAAAAACACTGCGTGGCAGCTATGAGAGGGAGGAGTGAAAAAAACTGTGAGAGAAGCAGCTCCACAGACACAGAGTGAAGAAGGTGGGGAGGAGGTGCTCCAGGTGCTCGAGTAGGGATTCCCCTGCAACCCCTGGAGAAGACCATGGAGAGGCAGGTTGTGCCCTTGCAGCCCATGCAGGACTGTGGTGGAGCAGATATCCACACTGCTGACCAAGGAGAATCCCACACCAGAGCAAATAGATGTGTCCTGAAGGAAGCTGCAGCCTCTGGAGAGCCCACACTGCACCAGGGTCCTGGCGGGACCTGTGGCCCCATGGAGAGGAGCCCATGCTGGAGCAGTCTGTTCCTGATAGACTGTGCCCTGAAGAAAAGACCCATGCCAGAGCAGTTCTTGGAGGACTGTCGCCTGTGGGAGGGACACCATGCCGGAGCAGGGGAAGATCATGAGGAGGAAGGAATGGCAGAGACAAAGCAGCATAAGCTGACTATAGCCCCCATACCCCCATTCCTCCTTCCCCTGTGCTGCTCAGGGAAGGAGATAGAGGAGTTAAGAGTGACTAAGCCTGGAAAAGACGGGAGGGATGAGGGGAAGGTGTTTTTAACTATGTTTTTGTTTATTATTGTCCTACTTTATTTTAAATTGGCAGTAAACTAAATTAATCTGCTGCAGCACAACTCTCCATTCACATCGTGCTGCTGGAAACACCAGCTTCTGCCTACTCAATGCTCAGGAAAGTGTCAGAGTCACCTTGCTGCACCCTGAACACCAGCTTAATGGAGAGGAATCTCTTGGCGACACTCATCAGCCTAAGCTTGCAGAAGAAGGGAGGAGGACAACATGATTAACTGGCTTTGGGACAATGAAGGCATGACGTTCCAGGCCGCTGTCACCAGTTTCTGGAACCAGAGGATGGTTTTTGCCACATCCAGTTCTCCTAGGGAGCCCAGGCTTTACTGCACATGCGCAAGACTACTTAGGATGACCATTTGTTCAATGATGTGCAGCTTTTGCTGACACAGAAACTAAATTCTTGCCCTGCCAGAAAAATTGGGCCCCTTACTCTGGAGCAGCTAAGGAGGAATGGAGATGGGAGCACGGGCTTGGAGCTGGTAGGAGGCAGTTGTCAAGCTGTAAGGAAAAAGTTTATTCTTTACCCAGGAGCATCCACCATCCAGGAGAGGAAAGGTTTAACAGGCCTATATTTCTATTTTCTTCTTAGCCACTGAGCCCTGGAAGGACTTCAAAGACGAAGGAGACTTCTGGGATTCACAGTGGAATGAGAGGGAGGGAAAGGATTGTTTCTCAGCTGAAGGGGATAGATTTGTGGTTTCTGAGCTAGTGACTTGCTATGCAGAAAATGGGAGACACAGAGAGTTTCTTAGCAAGGAGCAGGAAGGTTTATCTGCATGATCCCAAGCGTCTTTTCCAACCTAAATGATTTGATGATTCTATGATTCTATGATTCTATGAAAAGGACTGTGGCACCAGTGATGAGCGACTGAGGTAGGGAAATGTTTGTCAGTTGAAGATCCCATGGATGCCCATTTGGCCTGGGTCATTTTGTAAACATGGCCCGCTCATGCTTGTCCCCAGCTGTCTGTTTGTAAGTGAAGAATAGCCTCATGCAAAATTTATTTATTTGTTAAATAGGGATCAATTCTAGTCCCTTTTTGCAAAAAGTGGCTGGGATGTGCCCAAGCTCTCTTCTCCGCACTGGGAAGTACAAGCGCCCTGGCCTAGTCTTCCTTGGCAGCTGGGTTGACAATTTTCCCCATGAAGAGGATGCTGTGGGTGGTTTTGTCAACAATTATCATCAGGAAGGACCTGTTGAATCTGATATGAGGAGGAGGAGGAAACGGTGCAGACATTGCTACCACTTCCATCAGGGTCGCTGCAGCAGCCTCTGTGCCGTTCTCACTAACATCCACCACGGCCTTGTGAATTGCCTGCAAGGGAAACAAAAATTAAAATCTAGGTACAGAAGAGTGAGAAGCAGCTTGGGACAAACTTACTTGCTTTAGCACTGTGAGAAGGTAGTTTTTAAAAGAAAGCACAGAATGAATGTAGGACTGCTGTGAAAAAGGGACTCGCATCTAGCTTTTCCAAGACAAGCAAAGTTTGGTCTGAGTTCAGGGAGAGTTTTTGTCAACATTCTGGCAGAGTCAAAATTCGTTGCTTGCAGAGACTGAGCAGCACAGAGAACTTTTTTTGCTCTGTTGTTTCTCAGAGTAAGATTTTGTCCTTAGTGTTTAACACAGAAGAAAGTTGTCATTTTGCATCAATTTCTGTGTATGCAAAAAAATTTCTTTCTACAAAGACATAATAGTGACAAGCTTTATAGTGTGTCTTTCTGTAACACAGTCCACTGCTATGACTTTACAGGGCTTTCTATGGTAGGCATAGCGAATTAATATTTCTGAATTCACATAGTCTTATTTCATTGTCTTTGTTTAGACCTCCGTGTTTTATCTTCATTGTCCAGAACACATCTGAAATTTCCTCCATGAGGCCTGGTACCCTTCTTCTATTGTAAATTGTCCTATAACTGTAATCCAGGTATATACACATGTAATAAGGTGTTATTCAGTGTGAGGAATCACAAGATCATTAAACAATATATGTTGGAAGGACCTCTAGAGGTAATCCAATGCAACCCCAACCACCTACACTGCGTCAACTCTGACATAAGATAAGGTTGCTCAGGGTCTCATCAAGTTAAGGTTTGAGTATTTCCTAGGATGGAAATTTCATAGCCTCTCTAAGTAACCCATCCTAGTTTTTGACCACCCTCATGGTGAATTTTTTTACATAATATCTGTTGAGAATTTTCCATTTTCTATCTTTTCTGCATTGTCTCTTCACAGAATCACAGAACTGTAGGGGTTGGAAGGGACCTTTGGAGATCATCTAGTCCAACCCCCCTGCCAAAGCAAGTTCACCAGGAGCAGGTTGCACACGAATGTATCCAGGCAGGTTTGGATATCTCCAGAGAAGGAGACTCCACCGCCTCTCTGGGCAGCTTGTTCCGGTGCTTTGGCACCCTCAAAATAAAGAAGTTTTTCCTCATGTTGAGATGGAATTTCCTGTGTTCTAGCTTGTGCCCATTGCCCATTGTCCTGTCACTGGGCACTACTGAGAAGAGTTCAACCCCATTCTCTGGACACCCACCTTTCAGACATTTGTAAGCATTGATGACATCCCCTCAGTCTTCTCTTCTCCAGGCTAAACAGACCCAGGTCTCTCAGCCTTTTCTTGTAAGAGAAGTGCTCCATTCCTTGATCATCTTTGTAGCCCTCTGCTGGACTCTTTTCCATAGTTCACTGTCCTTCTTGAACTGGGGAGCCCAGAACTGGACACAGTACTGCAGATGTGGCCTTACCAGGGCAGAGTGAAGGGGGAGGCTGACCTCTCTTGACCTACTGGCCATACTCTTTTTAATACATTCCAGGAGACCATTGGCCTTCTAGGCCACAAGGGCACATTGCTGCCTCATGGTCAACTTGTTGTCCACCAGGTCCAAGGTCTCTCTCGATAGAGCTGCTTTCCAGCAGGTCAGCCCCTAACCTGTCCCGGTGTATGGGGTTATTTCTCCCTAGGTGCAGGACCCTACACTTGCCCTTGTCCTATCACTGTGCACCTGCAAGAAGAATCTGGGTCCATCTTCTCTGCACCCTCCTACTAGGTATCAGTAGCCAGCACTAAGAACCCCTCTTCACCTTCCCTTCTCCTGGCTGAACAACTCCAGGTCTTCCCAGCCTCTCCTCATACATCCTGTGCTCCAGCCACACAGCCATCCTGCTTACCCTCCACTGGACTTGCTCTGCTCCAGTATGTCCACATCTCCCTTGCACTGGGGAGCCCCAAACCGGATGCACAGTACTCCACAGGTGGTCTCACAAGTGTAGGATAGAAGGAAAGCATCACTTCCCTCATGACACAAGACATATATTCCCCGGGACACTAGGGAAATCATTTTGCTCATCTGTGTGTCAGTTTCCTGTTCGTGAAATGGGGCTATCCCTGTCCCACGAATCCATTGTCCATATAAATTCCGAGGTGCTCAGATACGCAGTAACAAAAAGCGTGTATATAGGATAAGAATGACTACTCCCAAACTTATGTCATAACTATGATTCTTGTCATGCATTTATTATCTTACATCAACTTTTTGTGAAATTATTCGTTATCCTTTCCAGGTCTGTTTTCTTCTTTGGAGACTTTCAAGTGACTTTGCGGATTGCTATGCAGTACACAATCTAACATTAAACTGCAGAAACAAGAGTCATTTAATGCTTAACCTTTTCCTTCCTTTATTACCATCAATGAACCACAACTACACTCCAGAACTGGGATCACCCTATTTGCAGAGATAAAACCCACATGTAAGCAAGGCAGACAAATCTCTTGATTACTTACTTTGGAAACCTTCAGAAGAGTATTTTCTGCAACTCCAGAGAGATCAGCCTGGTCACTGAACACCTCTGTCACACCCATTTTCTCGAAGAGGCTCTTAACATCATAGGAGCCAGAGATGGAGAATTTTGGAAGGTCCAGATAGATTTTCCTGTTCAGAAATAAATGAAAAATTTGAGTTTATTACTGCAAGATCCCTCAATGTAATAGCTGTTGCATGTATACACCCCTCCTAAATACCTGTGGACTTAAGGCTTGGCTTTCTAAGGCAGTGATAAATCCCTTGGTAGAGAAGCAGAAATTGAGGTACCTGTCCCAGCAGCCACAGCCTGATCAGTGGTGCAGGGACTGAGCGGGGGTTTATGAAAGTGACTGGCTAGAAAGTATCATCCAGATTGGAGAAAAAGAAACTGTATTTGCTTTTGAACTGTATCCTTCCTACTCAAGGTAGGGTCCTGAGGGCAATGTACCCCTGAGCAGGATCCTCACAGCTAGTAGCACTCCCACTGCTGTGACTGTGGGAGTCAAGGAGAGTGTTCCCCTTGGTTACGGAATCATCCAGTACCTTGTCTGAGTTAAAGAAACTATGCAGTGCTTGTTTCTCAGAGCTGTGCTTAGTAACTCTTTGTGGCATCCTAAGCTTTACCTTGCCTTATGACCTGTTCAATATTTAAACAAAGCTTCAGTTAAAAGATTACCTTATTGTAAGTGATTGCATCCAGTTAGACACTGTTTCTTTTAGCAAAGCATCCTCCACCTGCTTCATCATCCCTTCATCAGGCAGAACAAACAATGCAACAGCATTTCCCTTGTATGGGAGTTCTACTACCCAGCAAGACATCTTCTCATCCCTATGGATGTTAAAGGCTTTGCTTTGATGCATCATTTTGACCTTAACAGAATTCTTGGCATCCAAGAAGAAGTCATCATCTCTGGTGGACAAATTGTTGAAAGGTTTTTCCCAGTAGCCTTTTGACAAAGGAATGAGTATAGAATTGAATAAACTGAAAAAAAGACTAATATATGCATGTGACATTAGTTGGTGCTTAAAATACCGTATTTGAACTGTAAAGGCAACAACAAGCCTATCTCAAATTAAGGATGCTTATTCTCTGGCCACAAAAAGAAGCTTTATGTCATTTCAAGAGTTCTAATAAAAATCACACAAGAAAAATACAGGCTGAAGGTTGCCATGGAAAAGACCTGAGCCTTTGCCTGCTAAGGCAATGGTAAAACTTTCACAGACTCCCACTATACAGGCTCCAGGCTTATTCCTTTCATACAAGTTTAACCATGTCCTGCACAGAGAAACACCTGTGCCTTTCAAGAAATGATCTTAAGTTCCCAAGCTCATCCCTTCTCAGTATTTCCAGAGGCTCTGAATCTGCATTAAAATTGATATGACATTGAACAGTACTTCTACAGGGTCTTTTTTTTTTTTCATTCTTTTTTTCTTCTTTTTAACTCGTAAAGAAAATGGTTCCTCATACCTGGCTTTCAAATATTTCCTTACGTCTTTTAAAAGTAGAATGACATATTTTAAATTAGATGATAGAATAGGCTACAGTGTGAAAAAAGTTACTTTTCTTAGATCTGGATAAGACTTCCAGAGCTTGTGTGTATAACTGCTACCCATGTTTGTTACTCACCTTTAAAGAAAATGTAGTTGACCAGAACCATCACGGCTTCTGAATCAAGAGTCTTGAGTAAATCAACAATTTTCCCATGGGTTTTTGTTTCTATGTAGTTATTGATTTCCTTTATAGCCTCTGGAGAATTCTGGAAGTCACTAGAAATAGCTTCAGAATAATAAAAATTTGTGACATCATCCAAAAATTTTTGGAGCAGTTTCAGTCGATCGTCTACGAACAGGGCATTGCCCATGCTCAACTGGACTTCTCGGTGAGGGTCGTTCAGCAGTTGGAGGACACGCTGAAATCCGTCATGGATCTCCTGCTCCTCCAGCTCTGTGAGGTTGAAGGCAAGGCCTTTGTGCAGCTGATTGAGCGTGTTTGATCTGGCCCCCAGGGAGAGCATTGCAAAGGCAGTGGAGATGCTCAAAGGAGAGAAGAAAATGTTCTTGTTGCCCACCTCCTCTCTGACATGCTTGTAAAACCTAAATGCAAAGTCAGCATTGCTGGGGGCTATCTTGACATGGGGCAAGTTTTCATCTTCAGCCTGGGAATGGTCTTCTGGGGAATGGGGTGTTTTTTGTTCCTGTTGTTCATCATTAAGGTTGGACCTAGGTTGGCCCTGGACTTGAAGTGTAAGAAGCAACAAACAGAAATACAATGCGGACTTCATTTTCCTTCTAAGCAGTTCTGTTAAGAAAGAATAGAGCAATGTTTAGATCTAGAGAATTCTATCTTTGCTGTATAAAAATAGTTTTTGTATTCTAGATACTGATTTTCAGACGTCAGTCTTTAGGATTACTGCTCTATTTAGAAATACTCTTCTACATGGCCTCCTGGATAGCCTATTTCTAGTCAGTTCTATCAGTTTCTGACCAATGAACAAAGGAAGCAAGATATTAATGTGACATTGCTAGGAAAGAATTGATGTTGTATTTTGTGAGGTATTATGCCTGAAATAGTTCTTGCCTCTGATTATCATGTCCTCGTTGCACTCCTAAGTGCCTTTGGGTGCATGGCTGAGTTCACCAATTGGACCCCATGTATTTGGTAGGTACTTTGGAAGAGGGACTAACTTTTGCTTATATGTTTCTGTAGTACCCATGATCTTGTTATGACTGTTTTTCAAGCACTGCAGTGACACAGAGATAATGTCAGTTATAGCTGTGAATAAAATCCATCTAAACGCTTACCCCTTAAACTGTTTATATCTTTCTGTTTCTTATGTGGCAGCTCTGAATTCAAGAACTGTATTATTTCAAAACATTATCTTAAATGTTGCAGCAAATTGAAGATAAATCGAGAAAATTTATTGACTCTCTCTATTGTGCATAAACTATCCATAGATTGCAAAGCCCAAGACTCAAGAGCTTTGGAAAAGCTATAGTGGAATCCCTTGCTGAGTAAGCACAATTCAATGACTTTTCCTCTTTAACTGACATAAGCAAATTCTACATAATCCTGCAGTCTCTTTTGCCCTTTTCAGGGGAAGAACCATGAAATATACTAGAGAAAAATGTTCTCTATAGGGTGCCTCACCTAAATTATCTCAAATAACAGAAACTCAAAAACATAAAGTAGGCAGTGGCCTGCAGGAAAATAGAGACTATCTGGATGTTATTCATACCAGCTGTATACTTATTATGGAGCATGGGATTCTGCCCCAAGGTCTGCCTCAGGCTGTGTGTCTATTGCCAGGTTTAGGTTTTTCATCAAACTTTTCATGGGGAACTGTTAATTCTTGGTTCCCCCTTTTCTGGCTGCCCTGAAAAACTGGAAATATAAGTTGTGGAAGTGCTGAGTATGAGAGCTGTGCTCAGCATGTCTAAAATGCTGGATAAAAACATTTACTCTGAAAAAAGAAAAGCATTGTAAATGGAGGTAGTTCATTTCAGTCTGGTAAGTATTCTTTTCATCATTCCCCACATCTGCTTTTGAAAGAGACTAATTTCTCTTCCAGGCCACTTGGCTGCAAGGTCTTTAGGCACACTGGAGGTACAGGGATGCCACTCTCATTAGCCCTGTATCAGCCTGGAGTAGTCAGGACATTGACTAAATTTACTCTTCTGGGAGCAGAGACAAGCTTTTTTTCTTCACTTTGGGTGAAGAACAAATTGAGTGAATTGAGTGTTGAATACTCATTTTGGACCTCATCTCCCAGTCCTTATGCCACTATATCTAGGAGACGGATCACTGACTGAATCCTGCTTCTAACATTTAGGACATGCTTCCAGAAGGTAAAATAATTTCCAATTACTGTGCAAACTAAATTAATCTCAGAAACTAATATTGTTCAATAAATGGCAGAGATCACAGACAACATGAATTCAAAGACTTCTAAGACAGAATAGTATGGTACTTACAGTGCTGGACTTCTCTTTCACAGTGCTTCTTTCCTATTCTTCATTTTGTTGGGCAGTATTAAGTTAATGTCCACTGGTAAATATTAAACAGAACAAATAAGATTTATTTGCAAAGCAAAGACTGAGTAAGCTATTTTTTTTCTGGACATCAAACATTATAAGTCTCATTTCTCGTCATACCGGCAGAAAGATGCCAGCACCTAGGGCTCTGAGGGGAGAGAAAGAGCAAGGACCTTGCTGCTCTTGGGCTTGAACCAAACTGTGAACATAAGAGCTTTGCAAGTTAGTCTGGCATAGCCATGGTAAATGAGCTTTAGAGAGAAGAAAATTAGAACTGGAAACCTAAGACAGGGCCAAAGCAATGCCTGTTTATAAAAAGGATGCTGCGTCCCACTGAACTCTCTGCATAGGATATCCTGATACAAGGATGCCATCTAATTAAGTACCCAAGGCGGCAGCACGTTTGTTCAGGAATAGCTCAGTATCTCTACGTCGCCCTGCAGGTATGCCCTAATTGGCAGTACTTGAAGGGCTCATTAAATTATTAGATAAAGGGTAGTCGGGGGCACTGGTTAGCTTTTCGAGAGGCCTTTGAGGAGTATTTTAGAAACTACTACAGTGAGAAGCAAAATATTAGCATGGCTTGAAAAATAGCCAAAATAAGAAAATAAATGGAAGAATTAAATGGGCAATCTTTATCATGGCAATATGTTAGCTGGGGAGAAGAGAGGAGCTCTTCTTAACCCCTTGCTACATACACATAAGATATGCATTATGTATATACATACTATATGTGACTTACACTGGGATCCCTCTCGGAGCTGAGAGAAACAGGCACAATTTAGCTATTTAGAAGGTTATTTAAGATGCATGTCACTCATCCTAATTAGTAATGACTATTTCCATTGACTGTACATGATTTCACCCCTGGTAAATCTACAATTTACCTACGCATAGGAATCTACCCACCATAGTTGTTGCTATGTAACTACTATCTCTTACAAGATAGAGGCAGAGTTGATCAAAATGTATTTCCTCAGAGAGGTTTTTTTTTCATGATGTGTGCAAGTACCCAGAAAGTTTATTGCAGTATTAAGTATAATGACCAAGGTTCAGTAGGAGCAAGTATACTGTTGCTTAACTAGCAAAGACAAGCTATTTTAATCAAGTCTAGGCATGCCTGCATAGATAGCATGAATCTTTCAGCCCAGCCCTAATGCTTGGCTAACAATCTGAAGGATGCTACTGTTTTCAGGGAGGAACTGTTGGGAACAGCAGAGCTGCTTCTGTGATTCCTCTGTTTTCTCCTGGGACACGCAGCAGCACTCAGCATGTCAGGGAGAGACTGGAAGGTCCTGCTCATCACTCCCAGGCAGCTTCTCCTCTGACCCTGGCCCAAGTCTCTTCCTAGGCAAGGTTAAGATCAGCAGTTGCAACAGACTCACAAATGAGTATTTTCAAAGCAATCAGCTTCTCAGCAATTCCAGGTAGATCAGCATGGTTAATGAATGCATCAGTCACACCTTGTTTTGTGAAAATTTCCCTTAGATCACAGGTGCCAGAAATAGAGACTCTAGGGAAACACAAGTTTCTCCTGTTGAATGCAATGAAAAATGAGGATGAATCACCACACATGGGTATCACCGGCATACCTGCCAGATGGCAGCATCTGTGAGAATCCAGGGAGGGGAAAGCAATTAGTTACTTCCCTGCACATTCCTGTCAGTGTAAATGGCTGTGTCCTCAGAACAGATGTCACACTCTGAAATGTGAGGCTAAACTGGAAATTTTGTGCAGAGTTTTGCAGGTGGGAGATCCATCCAGGTGGATTTCTCAGAGGAGACTATGGAACTCTTGAATCCTTCTAGATAAGCAGTGGCTGGGGCAGAGGAACTCCTGCTCCAGGAGCCAGGGGAGTCATATAAAGCTCGGACACGTGCTTTTCCCATTGGCCTGATAATGGTCTATATGTAAGGAATTAAGGAATAATTTAATTATCTCTTTCCCTACTGTCTGCCAGTTACTTTGCTCAGTTATGCAATATGTCTTGGTTCCTCCTTACAGGAGTAGTTTCATCCTATATCATTATCACTCCTGCTGCTGCTCGGTTGTCAGATTACTATATGCTACCTTTGCAAGTTATATTTCTGGGTTTTCCAGGGCAACAGATTTCTCGCTGTGGAAACAAAACATCAGCAAGATGATAAGGATTGAGCAAGAGAAATGTGAACTTTGAGCCAATCCTCATGCAGCCATTTCTTGTTGCCTTATAAAGATGTAGCATTCAAGCTCTGTCTGCAAAAGTTCATCTAAATAAACCTCTTGACATAAATAACTCTATTAAAATCATGAGACTGGCAAATTGCAAAATCACTGTAACTAGAATAAAAATCAAGTCCACTCTGTATTTTTACCTGTTTCTGTAAAGGGCATCCCAACTATAGTCTCCATGTCTTACAAATATTAATCCTTTTCTCCTTGGGTAAGGAAAGTTCTTCTGGCTCCATTTCAAAAACCAGCATGACTGACAGAAAGAAAAAAGCTGAAGGCTAAGCAAAAAGTCTGTGATAGAACTGGGAATAGAAACTAGACCTTTTCTACTTTGTTTTCAGCTTCTTTCACCAGTGCAATAGGAATCTCTGAACTAATATGTCATATAAACTCATTGTTTGCTAGATGAAAGCTGTATAAACAGAATCAATCTCATGATTTTCTTCTGTATTGTATCTCAGAAGGAAATAAAGTTCTTTTATTACCAAGGTGTGATTTCATTTCTCATAACAGACATTTCACCTCAGATGATCACTTTCATCAGTTTGACGAAAACAATATTTTAAGTTTTCTGCTTTGTCTGTACCTAATCTCCTAGCACTGAAATAAAATGTGTTTCCAAGAGGATACAAGCGTTTAAGACCTGATGTGAATTCCATTGGAGTCAATCAGCCAGCATTTTAATGTTCAAGATAGGTAATCTCTCACTGAGAGCTCATCTCAGGTTTTACTGATATATATTCCATAAAGTTTCCAGATGAAGACATTGGAATTGTAAACCTGCTTGACACTGTCATGACTTTTTGAAACTAGTTGTTATATGTGGGGTTCTTTTATATCACTAGAATAAAAAATGGGGGTGGGGAAAGGGGGGAAGGGGAGGATAAGTAATGGTAGATAGATTGCAAGACCACAATTTTATCTCAAATTGAATCGTAGCTTCAAATTCTTTTCCCAAAAGATACATCAAGCTCAAGCAGTTAAGAGTACATACCAAAGACCTTATTTAAGTATAATGGTACAAGAACTTAGAGATGGCATGTATAAATCCCAGAATTAAAATAAATGACAGTAAAGGAATGTGGTGGCTCCTCCCGAGCGTCAGTGAGATTAAAGGCCAGGCCTTCCAGCACCTAAGCCTGGCTGGTGGCTCTGGAGCCCAGGGCCAGCAGGGCAAAGGCAGCAAAGATGCTGACCAGGGAGATGAAAATGCTCTTGCCAGGTTCCTGGGGAGTCACTTGCCTGTAAAACTGGAAGGAAAAGTCCATGTTGCTGGGGACTCTAGATTGGCAGGACCCAAAAACAATCTCCCTCGTGGGAATGCTGTTCCTGTCGTGCTTAGTTTTCTTATTCTGCTTGTGGCCACCGGACTTTGACAGCCAGGGACAACTGGCTCAAGTGCAGCAAAGTAGCATTGCACGTAGTCATGGGTAAAGAAAAAATAAAGCTAATTCAAGGTTTCTTGATCTAATTGTAAATAGATTTCCTATCTGGGTACCATGCCAGAAACAACTCCTAAATTCATCCATCTGGCCATTTGAGAACTTCTATAGCTATTGTTTTATCAGGTTGTAGCAACATTTGTCTTTCTGATCTGTCAGTAAAACCATTTCTAAAAAATTTTAGCAATCAAAAAATATGAGTTTCCCTTTGGTCTGGCACTGTCTATGAGAATGAATTGATCACAGGAGATCTGGTTATGTCTCTCTGATTCAGCACTCGTTTGGCAGTGGTATTACTGCAGTCACGGTCTGCTTTATTTAATGTCACTGTCAGTTTCGAGGAGTGGGGAGCTGTGTGCTTCATCACCTCCATCTCTGCCTGCCTCTGCGCAGTCATTGGAAGGAGAGCTACATGGTGGTTGCTGAGCCTTTCTCAATGGGGAGATCCAGCTGCCAAGGGAGACTCTCCAATGGCCTTTTTCTGCCAGCTCATTCCAGTTTGCAGAGTCAAGGCAGCACCTAGCAAGCAGCTTGCACAACTGTAAAAAAACTTTCAGGCCCTGAACCAGTAACAGACTTTCTGATTCATAACAAAACTCTTGGTTTCAATATTTTTAAGGAATAGAGGGGACATGAATGATGGACTGTGGCTATGCCTCCACAGTCAGTTGTATCACATTTTAAACTGTGTTTAAGTTCACATATATTACAATGTAATAGAATTAAACGAGCATATTTTGCACTTCATGGTAGTTTCTATGTGCTCAGCTATGAAATGCTTCAGGAATCTGCATCATCAAATCATTGCTGTATCATCTGAGGACCAGCACAAATCCTTAATAAGGAGCAGCCTTTTGAAAATAAGCATGCACAGATACTGTGACAGCAAATGCACAGGACTGATCAGAAGAAACCATTAAAACACATCCACAGAGAGTACAAGGGAGCCTCGCAGTTTGTGACTTGCAGTAGTTTTGAAGGGTTTTTCCTGAAATGCTCAATCTTATTCCACAGAAGGGCAAAGGTTCTCCAGTTCCCTCATTTTTGGGAATTAGATGGTGAAGGCTAATTCCTTCATGAATTCCATCGGCATGACCTGGAACTTAGTATCATTCAAAAAAGGCAGATCACCAGCAGAGGGGGAGCTTATAGGGCTAAATGACCAAGGGACAGTTTCCCATCCCTCAGTCGGTCACTCTGGCTCCATTTGTACCAGTATATTGAGCAGTGCTGAAGCACAGGCGTGGCCATCAGCCTGCAGTTATTCATATTCTCACATTTTTAGTACAGTCTCAGACACAGGTATTGCTCATGTCATCTACGATTCTTCCAAACAAGTGCTAAGCATATTTTTGAAATTAGCACAGGCCAGGGGATATTTTCAGTATCCAGCCCAGATTTCTTGCAAGGTCAGATTTAAGCAACATGGATACAAGCTGTGATGAGGCAGTTGACCTCATGGCTAGAGAACAGACCTTGGAGCTTTTTATTTACTAGCATAGATGTAAACTCTGGGGATATAATTAATCTCAATGTTTGTTTTACCCCTGCCAGGTATTCATACCCTATCCCTTCTGAACTTCTATTTGTTGATGAAACAAAAGATTAAATCTATAAACCAATGCCAGTAGCACCTTTTGGGTGTCTAGCCAACTAAAATACTTCCCAGCTCTAATTTAGCCACCGCTTCCACAAGGGATGCTTGTGGAGAATTTGTTAAAGAGGGGCTCAAAGAAGCCAACACGATATGGGTGGATGTCATCAGCTGTGAATGTCGTAAAGGAGAGTATGGGGAAAGACTTGACCTTCAAAGGAAGTGTCTATGTCTGGTCTGAAAGTGATGATCTCCCACAACATGTGATTTGAAGCTATGCCTTCATTTTCTTAGAAGCCCTACAAATGTCACAAGATATCATTGCTTCATCCACCACCCACTCAATAGTATAGTTTGCAGAGACTTCATTAGGATTTATATGCCAAACCCATTCTCTACCCAGGGAGGGCAGACCTGGATTTCCATCTTCCAGGCAAATACTCTTACCAGCGCTCCAGGTCCAATGCTAGCTTTCCTTTCACAGGGGTCAGCCTGACCAGCCTGGAGTTTAGGATGTTGGACGTATGGGATTATCTGACTTCAGGAAAGGGAGGGATCTGAACATTAATCCTGAATATCCTGTACCCAAGGCAACTGCTCTAACTCCACAGACTGGTGTGGGCAGGTAACACTTGCCATGGAGACAATCACAAAACCACAGAGTCACAGAATGTTCAGGTTGGAAGAGACCTTTAAAGGTCATATAGTCTAACCCCCCTGCCATGAGTAGGGACATCTTCAACTAGACCAGGTTGCTCAGAGAGAGGTTGAACTCTAGAGAGTAGCCTCCTTAGGTAGTAGTTACGTCCTTCTCAGGTAATAATTGCTCTGTTACCAAATTGACCTCATGACCTTAGAGACTCAAACTTCTGGTTTAAAAAATTAAACTCTTGATCACCTAACCCAGAATATTTAAAGAGATTGAATGAGGTTCAACACATTGAGGAGAGTCTGTCTTTTTTTTTTTAATGTAAGTCTATGCTGCTGTACCCCTGAGCAGTGTTAAATACATTTATCACTGTAAACATCTGCTGTTGATCCCACAGGGTGGAACGGGGAGGGAGCTGACACCACACAACACTGGCTGTGTTTCTGATGGCACGCATCCTCACAAGTGCCAAGCTTTGGCTCTGGTTTTTAACACTGCCTTGGATCTATAAGGCTGTGTTAGGAAAGACATGTCAAATTGGCACAGACACCCTCAGAGACGTGAGCAATCATTTTCTCATGGAAGTACAACATGGCTTTTCTCCATAATGACATTCATGTGGAAGAGAAGAACTAAGATATCCCTGACTGGGCTGCATTTGCATTTTAAATATCCATGTTAGCCCTCCAGCACCAGGAGCTGGTGAGAGCTGGCAGCAGCAGGAGCAAACCTCAGCATTTTCTTTCCTTCCTACCCACAAGTCAGGAGTGGCCTCTTTGTTCAATCTTTATTTACTTAAAATGTTTTAGACCGATTCTTTCAGCTGGATACTTACCCTGTTTGTCAAAGATGGCATACACTGGTCATTAAAAGGCTGATTTATAAAATTCTTCATAATTCATAAATAGGTGTAACTTAGTGGTTACTTTCTACTGGACGAGGAAGGAAGAACAGTGTTTTTAACAATGATGATGTTCTTGCCTCATTTATTTGGAAAGAAATAATTGATAGTAACTGTTTTGATATAATTTTAATCACATTGAACTAAAATTGCATGAAGAATGCAATTCAAATCAATAAAACCAGCCACTGACCAGTCATTTTTCAGTTGGGTTTACAATTTTTCCTATGAAGAGGATGCTTTGAGTATATTGATCAACAATCAACAGCAAAAATGGACGGTTGAATTTAACAACAGGGGGAATAGAATGAGGAAGAAAATCTAAGCTAGTGACTGCTGCAGCCTCTGTGCCGTTCTCGTGAATCTTCAATAGGGCCTTGTGAGCAGCCTACAATGAAATACAGCAAGAATTAATGCATGTGGATGACAGGTGTGAAATGAGTAAAATTAGCACTAAGTTAATTCAGCTACTGCCTGCTTTCACACTGCCTGTGGTGTTTTTTTTAGCAATGTTGTCTCAATAAGCAAGTATTCTCACATTCAGAGTTCCCCCACATGTGTGTCCAACACAGACTTTAGGGACTGCACACCTTGTGGAGTTAGTTGAGATTAGAATATTCAAGCAAATTCAAAAGGAATGACAATTTCAGAGGGAAGGGAATTTGGGCTGCAGAACTGCACTGTATGTATCCCTAATAGCACATGCATAACAGTTCAGTCAGTAGAAATTCAACCTTGTTGCCATTTCTATTTTTTTAAATTATTGTTGGGTATTTTTAATCTTTTTGTTTTACTAGCTCCAAAATGTTAGACCATTGTAATTGCTGCTTTCAGAATGGCTGTAAGAACGCTGGCCTTTCTCTTCACTTTATCTGTTTCTCTTCATATTATTTTCAGGAAATGGGATGTTTTCCTCAAGTCTGGTCCATTTTACATGATTAGCACCCATCGGGGCCTTCAATGGGAGCAGAAGTTTTAAAATCTTTCAAAATTATAGAATGCACATGTTAGAAGAAGGCCACTTTTTCTGCTAGATATGCTGGTGCAAGGCATCCCCAACACAGATATCCATGGGAACTTCTTTCACATGCAGAAACTGGGCTGTGTTTAGTTTCTGGGGCAAATGCTACACCCCTCCCAACCTTTGCCTGACAGATTGAAGACAGTACCCTTATCTCCAGATCTTGGAGAAGTCTGAGAGTGTTTAAAGTTACTTTATCAGCTAAATGTTCTAGTTCAGAGTATCAGCCAGCCCTAGCAATAAGTAAAATTTCACAACTTAGGTTAGGGCAAGACAATTGGGTATTGAGAAATCTATAGACCATTGCTTCTGCTGACAAACTTACTTTTGAAACCTTCACATCAGGTTTTCCTGTGATTCCAGACAGATCAGCCCGGTCAGAAAACACATCAGTTACACCTAGATTCATTAATGTCTTCTTTAAGTCATAGTTGCCTGAAATTGATAGTTTTGGAATATACACTTCTATCCTCCTGTTAATTCAAAAGAAAATTATGGTAGTTATGGAAATTAAAGTATGTCTTGGACTGAAGGTCCCAAGACTCCCAACTTGCTGGTGGTTGTTCTGTGCTGAAATGCTAGTCTTTTCATCTGAAAAAGATGCCAGCAGAAAGAAGATGGGAAGATGATAATGTGGAGGATGGGAAAGGAGAATGACGTCAGTTGGGCTTTCTTGTATGCTTCTGCAAGACAGTCTCTTGATGGGACAGCAAGCAGCAGTGGTGCCAGCATTTTTGGGACTAAGTTTCAATTCCCATTCTAGCCTTGAAAGTTTTTCTTTTGGAATTCACACCCCATTCCCTCTGAAGGATTAGATTGCTATGTTGCAGTATTACCACTCTTAACACATTGTGCTTGAGACAAGGGAAATGGAGACACTTAACATCAACTAGAAAATGTGTGTGGGAAAAAAAATAAATTTCCCAACTCATAGGTCTCTTCCCTCATCACAAAGCAATGATGATTCTAATTTTTGCTGAAAGTATCAAATCATCAAACCATTTGGTCTGCTCCTTCATACCTATTCCATTGCTTAAATCTTCAATCATCAGCAAAGGCTAGTAACTGTAAAACCTGATCATAGTATTCAGACTTTGGATTCTGGCTACCTTGAATCATCAAATCAGAATTCTATACTTACTGTCTTTTAAGTGATTTTTCCCATTTAGCCACGGTGTCTTTTGTCAGGGCAGCTTCCAACTGTTTCATTTTTCCTTCATTAGGCAGGATAAATAATGCTGCAACATCTCCCTTGTAAGGAATCTGTACCACCTTACAAGACAGCTTCCTGTCAGAGTATGCTTTATAAAATCCATCTCGAGTCATCATCTTCACTTCAACTGAGGTCTTCACATTCACATGGAAATAATCCTTGTGAGTGCCCTTAATATTGAAAGGATTTACCCAGTAGGCTTAAAACCAAAAGAGAAAGAATGCAATAAATTGCTTATTTCAAGGAGGATATATTAATATAGTCCAGACTAATGTATACCAGATAAACCCTTATCTGAAGATTTACACTCACATTTGAAGATCAAAGGTATTTCAGGTTTATTAATGATCTTGTTCCCTGTCATCTTTGCTGTACTGTGTTCAGTAACAATGAAATATTCTAGGTTAAATTTCCTACGGACTTGTACAATACCTTTCTAAGTCAGATAAATTCAATGAACTTCATCATATTACCTTACATTTTATTTGAAGAAAATGAAGGCTGACTAGGATCCAAACAGTTACTTTTGGTTTCAGAATATTGCTTGTGAAGCAAGTTCCATAGCAGATGTCTGCCTTTTAAAAGGTATCATATTAAGCTCCTTCCATGCTTTTTCATATGTTCTTCATCTTGTAGCACTAAGGAAAAGCTTACATGCAAGAAGAACCCGAACTTTTGGGCCTGATCATAACTGCATTATGGTAAATGGAATAGGGCTTCAAGGGCTTTAATCTTCATAATGATTTTCTCTTGATGTTTATTCAACTGAAGTTTTGATGATAGTTTTATTTTGTCTGAAATCAGGTCATTCACTGAACAAATACACAGGGATCACAGCTTGTCATGCTGTAAGTATGTTCCCTTTTTTTTAAATATTGAATAGAAATAAAATAAAATTGAAAAATAAATAATGGAATGTAAACTCCATAGTACTCTGATTACTTCATAAGTTTGAGCTTTCCTCCCTACCCCATCAGTGAAAAAAAATATACTCCAGTATCATAAAGCAATGCCTCAGACTAGGGCACCTGAGGTTAGGGTACCCAAATTTAATAAAGTACTTGAAATAAAATATGTGTTGCTGAAAGTTCATTTATTTTCAAACATGCCTTTCTGGGTGGTAAACTCCATGTATGTCCTGCATGCTGCTGCAAATGGATATAACATCTAAGAGGAAGTTAATCATTGTGAAAGCAGTGCATTCGCAAGTACCTCTCAGGATATGTATAATGGGATGACAAGCTGTAGAGCATTTAGACTCCAACCTATCCATTTATTAGGCATAGACTGTAAGTAAATTAAAGTGTTTGGCAATTTTTGTTAATCTCCATCTTTGGAATTTATTTTTCTACATCATGTAGCATGTGAAAACATAATAATTTTTAAAAATAATAAGTAGATAAAGTCTGACAGAAAAATTTACAAATGCATGAATCTTGTGTTCTGGCAATTCCCTAAAACCTGAAGATTGCAAATAAATTAACTTTTATGCTTAGGAGCCTAAACATATTCTAGAAAAATTTAGTTGTGGGAGAGGTTTCAAAGCATGAGAACTTTCAGTGTTCCTTATCATAATAGCCTAATCCTAACACTGGCCTTTCTTTTAAAAATAATTCAGAAATAATCAGGGACATTTGTTCTAGAGCAGGTGAAACTGAGGTACTGCAGTAAGTAACACCTATGTAACTTACCTTTGAAATAAATGTAGTTAATCATTACCATTAGAGTGTTTGAATCAAGGTCTTCAAGTATTTGGTTTATATTCCCATGGGTTTTGTTCTTTATATGTTCATTGATCTCTTTCTTAGCTTCTGTGGAATTCTGGAAGTTACTAGAAACAACTTTTGCTTTGTACAGTTTTTTGATGTCCTTCAGAAATGTTTTCTGTGGCTTCAGGTGTTTGTCCATGAACAGGGTGTTCCCCATACTTAGTTGCACCTGGCTGCCAGGGCGGTTCAGCAAGAGGAGGAGATGATGAAAGCCATTGTGTATCTCCTCCTCCTGGGTGTCAGTGAGGTTAAAGGCCAGCCCTTCCAACACCTGAGTCTGGCTGGTGGCTCTGGAGCCCAGGGCTAGCAGGGCAAAGGCAGCAGAGATGCTGACTGGGGAAAAGAAAATGTTCTTGCCAGGTTCTTGGGTGGCTGCTTGCTTGTAAAACCGGAAGGCAAAGTCTGTGTTGCTGGGGACTATCTGTCTGCAGGATTCAAGAGGATCTCCCTCGTGGGGATGTGGCTCCTGGGGTTCAGTTGCTTTGGGCTTGTCATTGTGGTGGTCAGTCTGGGTCAGGCTGTGGACAGTGAGGTGAAGCATGACCACTAGCAAGCACAGCGGGAGGCTGGTCCTCATCATCCTTTGCAGCTGCTGTGTGAACAAAGAATGAAATGGTCTTGGATGCTGGAGATCAGCTGTGTCAACTCATCCTTTATTTCCATCTGCTACTACCTTCAACAGTTACCTGGTAATCTCTGTTACCTCCTGACCTGCTCCTTTACTGTGGAAGCGTTTTTTAAATCCTTGTATTTCTAAGTTTATCTGTAATTGCTACCCATTGCTGCCTACTTCAGTTCTGCTTTACTCCAGCTACAAAAGTCCCTTGTTACTAGAGAAAGAAACATGTGAGTATTAAAGAAAAATAAGACTAAGAGCGAGAGAACAAGTGAAAAGGCCTTTTTTTGTCTCTGTAAATCTGTTTTATAGTGAGGTAGCACACCAGGAACAATTCTTAATTGTTTTATGTTTATCTCTTAGAACTCTCAGGATTATTATGCTATTAGTGATTGAATGAGGCTTACTTCAAATGACAGCCCTACAACAATGGAAAACAATACGATATTGCAGCTCTCAAAAGGAGTGTTCTTTTCCTCATTCTTGACTCATTTAATATTCAAAGTGACTAATCACATGAGAGATGATAAAAATTTTCTGCTTCAATACCTGATTAGATCAGATTATGTTGCTTTATTTTAAACAACCACTCATGTAACACATGCTTCCAGATGGATTCCTCTCTCTGTGAAACCCCTGCCATCCTGGTCATGGGAGGGTGAGGTCACTGGTATGGGCTTAGCTCCTCCTGTCTTTCCAAACTTTTCAAGAGCCTCCTTTCATAAGGCAAACAGCCCCGTGGCCAGAGTAGCACTCAGCAAAGAGCCTGGATTGTGGCATCTTGGCTGTTTCTGATAGTTGTGACCATTTTTTTGGTTTGTTTATTTATTTGTTTATTGCTTTTTCTTTTACAGGTTAGACCAAGAACATGTTGGGATGATTTGTAGTGTCTAGGATGTTTAACCTGTCAGAAAACAGGTATTCCAATTTAAAATTGTACTAACGACTAGAAAAGCAGCTCCAAATAACCTCCACCTAATGTTCTACTTGAAGCGGAACAGCTCCAGGGAAGATGATGACATGAGTTACCTGCTCAGCCCCATTCAATGGCAAAGGCACTCAGAGACAAGGGTGCAGCAGAGCACAAGATGTTTGTTGGGATTTCCCCCCCCCGTGTCAGCACTCTGACCACTAAGATTTGGGTGAAAAGGAGCCAGCTTGTCCTTCTGCAGCTTTGTTCTGTGAGATCTGAGTGAATCAGGACTTACAGGGTAGGTTGGCTTAGCAGAATCAATTGGTGAATCCCGCTGGACCATGTTGGTGTAAATAAGACAGCTCATTCACCCCCATTTCAATTATCTGGTTGTAAGGTTTAGGGAACATTTGTAATGGTAAAAAATAAGATTGACAGTTCGGAAGTCAGAATACTTCCCCTTTGTTAATGAAACAGATTCCTTCTAGATGTGAAAGAGCTATTTGGGATAAATATTCAGAGAAGAGTTATGCTCTGTGGAGCTGCTATAACATATCCTTACAATTTGCTGTTCAATATTTCTTGAAATTAAGTTCTGCTGTCATTTGAGGGCTTAGAAACCAGGTTTTACCCTTGAAAGCAAATGTGCTTCATGACTCACTAGCTAAATGCCATACAACTGAATCAAAATTGTTAAGGTAAGATAACTGAGTACTTACATTACATTCAGAGGGATCTTGCTCTTGTATGGGTTGTGCTGTTTCTTGCTGTTTTACTCATACTGCTGTTTCCCTCTGTTAAACATTACATGGCTTCAAATACATATTACCTAGAAGGACAAAGCTGAATGCTGATGAAGCTAGTTTTCTTGGACATTGTATGCATGTGTCCACATCACTCCAGAGATCAAAGACCAGAGGGCCCAGCTGGTCAGTACAGTGGAGTGTTACGTCCCAAAGGGTATGCAACTCCTAAGCAAATATTTATTGGAAATGCCATTTTTGTGCCAAGGGCAGCTACTTTCCTCTGTGTGCTACCTGAGATGGAGAGAACTATTCATCTGGAGACACAGTTTTGCCCAGGACTAAACTCTGAAGACCAGCGTCAGGGTGAGGGAGCTGAAGGGAGCACCACAAACGCAACTGTTGTAATATAAATATAAAGGCACAGTCCTAAATCTCTCAAAGAACAGCAAATAACAGAAGAGAGCAACCCAATTACATTAACCAATAACAAATCAAGACAGTCTCAAAGAATAAGTCTCATCCTTCTTGTAAAGATTTATTTCAATTTCCTAGGATTCTTCCAAAGGAAGATAAGTGCTGTGAAGCTGGCTGACCAGCATTCATGGCTGGGGGAACTGTTTAGATATGTGGTTTGATCAGCCATCCAGGAGAACGCCTGCTCAGTCCCTCTATGCCTCTGCCGCACCTTTCAGGACTTGTTACCATCTGCTCAGGAAGGTGTGACACAATTCCCCGGGTCCTGAAGAGCCAAGGTGCTGTGTAAGTAAATCAGTGTAAGAATGGCTGTTCCCAGTCCCCAGCTCTGCTGCTTTCAGAGGTACTTTGTCTACTGGAATCCATGGCCTTGGTCATCCATCTAGGTTCCTTGCACAGTATGTACAGCCTCGGCGCTTTTTTTTTTTTCTCTTTTCAGAATACAGCTGAACTCTGTGTGCTTGTTTTAGATACAGACAAAGTTTGCTGTTATGTACTTGGATTTTGAATTTGTATTTTTTTCTTACTAGAGTTGCTGCTGTCCCCTGGAGCGCTTGCGTAGGTCAGGTGGGGCTTGATGGAGGAAACTGTTCTCTTCTGCCAGCCACAAAACCACTGCATTTGAACTAAATGAATGTATAAACTAGAATGCTTGATTGCACAAATGCAGTCTTTCAGAAAAAAGAGTGAGATGCTCACAGTGCTCCAAGCCAGTCGGGCTGTTGGCTGTTCTGTGTTGCCTCTTCAGTCGTACACCTGAGCCACATTAAGCATTTATGCTTCTGTTAAACATTACATGGATCAAAACAAAATTATTTGAGGATGCAGATAAATACTGATGAAACTACTTTCCATCCACATGTAGCCATGCAAAGCAGGTAAAAATTAGTGATTGCAGGGCCAGCTGGCTTAAATGTTTGCTGTCCCAAAACATGCATAATTGCCATAGGCCAACACACTTTGGAGAGAAGAGGTTCATGGCCATGAACAGCTGTTCTACCAGATATATCTTCCTAGATTATTGCAAGCTAATGACACAAGTGCTAAAACATCTCCTGAGGTGTGTTATGGCCTTCTTTGGGGCTTTAGTTTCCTCACCATGCAGCTTAGACACCTGCTACAACACGCTAAACCAAGCCAACTTTGTGGTCTATGAAAAGCAGAGCAGAAGGGGTAATTAACATGCAACTTGTTTTTTCCCCCAAATTAACTTAGCATCAGTTCAGAAACAGTCCCACACTCAAAGGCTTTCTGTGAGCCTTGGTTTAGTCACATCTGAAGAGGAAGCCCGGGCAGTGGAGTCCACTGTGCGGCTGCACAGCCAGCTGAAGAGGAATGTAGCAGAAGAGAGTCTCAATGTTCTAAGAAGAGTTGTATGCAAGGGTTGGGGCTAATTCTGGATTCCCCGCGTGACTCTGAGGTGAACCAAAGCATGCTTCAGTATGAGAAAACTGTGACAGAGACACAAGTGCAAATGTTTTTGCTGTTCAGACATTCATCTGTACTATTCTTTTGTTGACAGTCAACTTTGATTTTGAAACTCTTTCAAAATCTGCCTCTCTGTGCTTCAATTAACAGTGTCTTATGAGGTGGTGGCTTGAAGAAGTCCGTTGTCCTACCAAAGAGGTCAGCAGAGGTTCCACAAGCTGATCCACCACAGGGCCTGCTTCTGGAGAGTAACCTGCAAAATGTGCCTACACTGCCACTTTGATTTATGCCTTAGTTCATTTCTGACCATATGACTGTACTCATACTATATTACTCCAAGTGTCTCTGGTATAAGCTGCCCAGCTCCTTTCATCAACAAATGCTCAGCAAGCCTTGCAACCTCAGGTAGCCCCAGTCATGCCCTGCTGAATGCAATGCTAATGCTAAGAATCACTCTATATAAACATTTTCTCATGCTGTTACATAACTTTCCTGTTATTTTGGGCACTCTGAAAGAATAACAAAGAAAAACAATCAATGGTAATGTCTCAAAGCAGTAGAATGTCAGCTGTGGCCAAGTGCTTGCAGAGCAGACAGAGCCACCCCAGTCCAGAAGATCCATAACATCCACGTAATATATTACATATCTACTGTAGACATGAACCGCTCCATACGAGTGGGCCCAAGGTTGTCTTCGTGTCCCATCCACAAAGACAGCATATACATTGCCAGAATTCACCATTGCTTACCCTAGCACCAAACTCTAGCTGAAAGGGTGCAGTCATTGAGGGGAAAAAGAAGGGGGCTCTGGACCAGTAGTCAGTGTTAGGTTGAAGAGCATACCTAGAGTATGTCTTGAAGACATATATGGTTGCAGTCAGATTTTTCCATGAATTTGCATTCTTACAACAGGACTAAAAGGTCTGCCGGCCCCTGGGCTTCAAGTCAGCAGGGAAGGAGGATGCATGGAAGAGAAGCCACACTCAACCTGCTTTGTGTGAGAATCTTTTCCGGCATTTCTTTTTTCAAAAATATTTCTCTTGGCTCTGTTCCATTTGACAGATCCTGCATGCTCATTTATACTGTATGGAGATTAATGAGAACTCTAAGTCACGAGCTTGTTACTCTAATGAGTCTTTAATATAATAATTTGCATAATTTGAGAGGTAGACATATCCCTTTCAAACAATGACTATGGAAGTTAGAGATGATGAATGGTTTACCCAGAAGGAATGTGGATCTGTGATTGTCATTGAATCTAGATAGGACTGGGATTCACATCAGTCAAGCATAATACAGCAAGAGTTCTGTTCCTGACTGCCATTAAAATCATGACTTTAGGATAACAAATGTCATATTTCATAGTTTTAAAATGTGTTCAAGATTTTTTCTTTTAATAGTTACCTAGGTAAAAGCACTCCCAACTAGATAAGCACAGTGAGAAACACAACTCCGAGATGTTCAAAATGCTTGTGTTACCATTTTTGTATTGCAAAGCCTTGAAGATAATATTTCAGCTCTAAAACCTCAGTAAAGAAAGGATATAATTCTGTGATTTTGTAATATAATCCCATTTTATTTCATTCATTAAAGCCTCAAAAGTTTCCTGTCCATGTACAGTATTTATTGATTCAGAGAAAAAACGTAGAATTTATTTCTGTGTTATGTGGAAAGCAAACTTCTTACACAAGAATGGCTGGAAGCCGATTTTCTAAATCCATGTTTATGAACCAAAATAAAAATGTCTTAATAATCATCTGTATTTCATGCTTACATTTGGCAGATGCTTGAAAGAAACGTTAAGGTGCTTGGTATTTGCTGGCTGAGTCATGTTTTTATACAGGAGCCCTGCTGTGACTTAAAGAGTGTAATTTTAAGACTCCAACTTTGAAAACTCTAGTTACGCTAGTGGAAAGTTTGTCCATGGAAAAGTCTTACTGCTCCTAAGTAGCTGTTATTTAACCTTTTTCTGAGTAGTAGTGATTGGCTTAAAAGAGATTTTTTAAAAACAACAGCCTAAAATCTTACATTAAACATGCAAACACAGGTTCTGGATGCACTAAAATGTCTCTCACTGGCTTCCTTCATTTTTCTCTTTAGCACATTTGCTAAAGAAACACAATTTTGCTCTTAGCTGTAATATAAACACAGTTCATGTGCAGGGTTGTTCTGATCTGGTGTGCTGTGTTTATACTTTCATGGGAGAGTCATGTTGACTTGTAATTGATACTAAAGAAAACTCTAGCCTCATGGTTTTGCTTGGTTCGGTCTGCAAGAATTGGTGAATTTCTGTGAACAGCGACATGGTGGCTGTTCAATGAGCCATGCCTAACAAAGTAATAAGGTTTAATTAGCCCAGCCTAATCTGACAGTTTGCTGCTGGCACACTGTCTGTTAGTACAGCTGGCTAGCGATGCATGTATGCATACGAAATAAAGATCACTCCTTGCAAGTTTTCTTTGCTTTTCAAGTATTGTGTGGTTGAATTCTTGCAGTTTCAAGTTGTCTTCTCATACAAACTTTGCTTCCTCCCATCCAATTTAAAAACAGGTCTCAGTTAACAAAATTAACATGTTCTTCATTTTGAGTTTTGATAGAGGCTGCTTTCAAGCTAAACATTGGCAATGGCTATACGAAATTCATATTCTAGTTGTTTGGCTATGTCAAAAGTATGAGTCACTCAAGAAACCACAATCTGTATGGCCAAATCCCTAAGCCTGTAATATCTCCAACATGTGCCATCCTGTCAGGGTGCAGAAGCCCTGAGTACAGTGCAGAGTGAGACTTCTCAAGGCAGCATTAGACCTGCACAGAAATAGTCACAGGTTTAATTTTACAACATCTTCATTTGTACTTTAAAAACGAGACCTTTTGTTCACATGTTGATGTTCATAGTACAAGTGCAAGACCAGGAAATCGCCTTACATGGGTTTCCAAATCCAAAACTCTAAGCCAAGATTTCCTCACTTTTCACTTCAGACAGTTTTGCCTACAGTCACCAATCAACGATGACTGCTGAATAGCGAGAGGTCAAGAACTAAACCTATATTCAACAGCCTTGACCAGTGCAGGCTGCTTGCGCTTCCCAGCAAAATTCAGCAGGCCTTTGTGAACATCCTGCAAAGAAAGTGGGCAAATTTCAAAGGAACGGGAATTGGACAGTAGAAGTGTGAAGGGAGGTCCCTGATGCATTGACTCCCTGGAGTAATTGCATCTGACACCCTGGAAAAATTGCACCTCTCTGGAAAGAGACCTAGCGGAGAGCAGAGAACTGGAAACACCAGAAAGAGACTGAAGTAGAAAAGAGAGAGGTGTGCTGTGCTCCTCTAACAAAAAGTATGCATCCACTCAGTAATAAAATCTTTCAGCAACCTTATAATCAATCAATATGGCAGAGAAATATTAAAACTTGGGGATCATAACCAAACACTAAAACATTATACTTCTGAAACTGTCCCTCTGTACAATATATTTTAGTTTTAAAGAAAACATAGTCAACAAGTGTGCCACAGTGTTTTCCCCTCAGGTTTTGGCCCCTGTGCAACAGAATCTTAGAATCAAAATCTAGGTTGGAAGGAACCTCCAGAGGTCATCTAGTCCAACTCTCTGGTCAAAACATGCCTACTTAGATCAGGTTCCTCAGGGACATGCCCTCAAGGACATAGGTTTCACAACCTGTCTGGGCAACCTCTTCCAGTATTTAATGACTGCATGGTAAAAATATGTTCCTAATTAGAATTTTCTACGTTCAAACTGTTCATTGATCTTCTTTTCAGTTTCTGCCAGCATCATGCATCTCTTTGACAACGTCCAGAAACTTCTGGTCTGTCATTTACAGACAGGGCATTGCATTAACTCAGTTGGACCTTGCTTAGCAGTAATTGAAAGAAAACCTCCATGGATCTCCTGCTCCTCTGTCTCTGTCAGGTGACGTCTTTGCGTAGCCAACTCCACATGGATGCTTTGTTCCCCGAGGAGAGCATTGCAAAGGCATTAGAAAGGGTCAAAGGAGAGAATAAAATGTTCTTGTCACCTTCCTCTGCCATGACCTGCTTGTAAAGCCTAAATGTTAAGTCAGCATTGCTGGTGGCTACCTTGAGGTGAGTCAGGTTTCAACTATATTGCTGCTTTCCAGGAGATGTATAAGTAATTTACATCTCTCAAGCCGTACTATTCACCGGCATGACCAGTTAGTATATGGAAGTGAAAACTAACAACACAGTGGACTTCTTGTTTGCTGGCTGTCATTTACAAGGTAGTGAGGAATGGAATTGACATCTGAGTAAGAAAGCATCATGAAAATTACCCATCTCTCCATAGAATGCCATCAATACTTGTTACAGAAGTTAAGTTTATGCTTGTTCAGATCTATGAGTGAACTTAAAGACCAGCAAGCAAACAACGAGAAAAAAGGGGGTTTAATTAATGTCTTTGAAGTAGTTTCTAAAGAAAGACTGGAACACCCATTAAATCCACAGAGTGCCAAAAATAATCCCTCATTTTTGCCCACAGAAATGAGATACAAGGCTTAGGTCTCAGTGGTTAGTTCAGTGTTGCCAAACTCCATGAATACTGAAGTGTTTAGAGAAGCTGTTTTCCTCTTAAACTTCTCTTGACCTTTCATCATCTTCCCCCACCCAAATTCCACCTCCATCCAAAGCACACATGTCACATCCAGCTGGAGTGCTTTGTAAAGAAAACAGAGATGCATTTCTTGGGGGATCATGGGAAGAACATTTTGGGGATCAATGTCAATAAAAAAGAAACTAGATAAACATAGTCTTTACTGTTAAAAAATGGAAAGATGGGACATATGAGACCACTTTTACTGCCGCTCAACTAATTTGTTTTTTTGATTTTGCTGTGCTGAATTAAATTAAGATGTATATCTGTGATGCTTTAGTTTGTACAGCAACATAACTACAGAAAGAGGTTTTTTTTTAAAAAAGCAAGAAGTAAAACTGCAGGTTTTTACCCCAACTGTGTTTTTTCCTCTTCTTTTTGTTCATTTCTTTTTAGTGCAGAAAGTGAATTATTTCTTTAAGGAGACTCCACATGTTATACTGTCCAAAAACTGGCCAAAAAGTGAGTCACCTCAGATTGGAATAATTCTGAGTTTTGTTTATGATTCATAGGACTTTATTGAATGAGTTGGATGCAAACAGGTCTAAACTAAACACTGGGTTTAACTCCACTGTGGCAGATCTACAAAATCAATAAGAGAGAAGTAACTGTCACCCCACTGAGCTTGGCAGGGAGCAGTCTTTGAGCAGATACTGAGGTGACAATTGGTGACAGTTAGAACAGATATAGACCTGTCTCAGAAGAGAAACTCTATCTGCTGCAGTGCTCTAAAACAGCTACACAGCCTGGTGCAGGGAGACCCCCACATACTTCCAAAATAAAAAAGAAGGAGCAAGCAGTGATTGTGTCACATCAGCTGCCAGCTCCTACACATGAGCTTGTCTTGGAGAAAGAAGTTCAGGAAACCTGCCCCAAAGACTCAAGGATATGCACAAACTAGAATTAAAAGGTTAAAACCAAAGCCTTACATATGCCATAGAGTACAGAAATAAAAGACAATGCACATGAAAGTGTCACATAAAAATGACACAGGAGTGAAAAGATAAAAGAAGGGCAGAATCTTTATTCTGACTCTTTCCAAGTTTCAAAACTTTAATGATCTTATGTGGCCAGCGTGTGAGGGGCAAACCCCAGCCAACCTTTGGACTCCAAGCAATGGAGAAGCAACAGCACAGTTGCACTTGCATGGGTCTGAGCCTGTGCCCTGTGCCTAAACAACATCTAACTGATGGAGGTGGAAAGTTCAGTGTTAAATCTTCTCCCCTGTGATCATTTCCTTTGATACTATTTCCATTGTCATCACTTTCTGTCTTATTTTTGCCAAAACCTTTAACATCTGTTAATTAATTTCCAGTCAAGCCTTAGAAGTCTACATTGCATGGTGGCCTGCCCAGACAGATGAGCCAATTAGCCCCAGTGTACTGCACGTTGCTTTAGCTTCCCTACTTCCCTGTCTCATGGCAGCTGCAAGAGGGACCTCAGCTTGTGCCTCTGCCTCTCACAACACAATGTGGACATCTTGGCCACCTTGGTAATTCCCCTTTCCATCCCACCTGTTCCCCATGGACTTCTGCCTTTTTTTCAGGGAAAAGCAGCATTCTTCGAGACATGTCATGTTTCTTCACAGAACCTTCCAAGAACATTTCTATTTTCTCACCTTTTTTTTTTTTAAATGCAGGCATCTAGTGGTTTAGGTGTTTTTAAAGGTATTGTGATAAAAGTCTGAGATGACTTTTCAATTAACTCATAAAAAACACTTGCAGGTCCATTTAAACTGGAGAAATCTCATAAGAAATGTCAAATTCCGCTACCCAAAGGGAATGAGAAATATGAAGAATGGGATGGAAAGCTAACAGCTTCAGCTAGAGGCTGCTTATATGCTTTGCTTATCGAGCCATCCATTTCTGATGGACAGTGTAAATCTACTTCTTTCCCAGCCCTTTTCCCTGTACCGAAATGATTTCTGACTGAAATTGTTTCTGACTTACGAAATTGTTTCTTGTTTATGGCAATCTTAGATTTCTGGGTATTGACGCATGTGACTGTTCCTGGAAAGCTGAAGTAGGAAGAGCTAGTGAGATGTTCTGACAGCTCTGTAACTTCAACCTCTGAGGCCATAATCTGGAAACAGTTGTCAGAAATCAAACTGGTCCTCTGGAAAAGCGTCTTGTGAATCTTTAGTTGGAAGAAAACTGCAGCCAAAGCCTGGAATCAGGTAAACTTCAGCGTGCACAGGAGAGAAGTTTCAAACAAGAAACTAAAGGAGTGAGAAGCAACAGTACTTCTAGAGATTGACTTTCCTGTGTGTATCAACATCTAATTATCATAATACTGTACTATCTTTGTATGTATTTTCCTCATAGGAATGAAATATCATGCTATATGTAAGACAAAAATCACCAAAGCATGTTGTGCTTGAAGAAGAGAAATACAACTCTTTGCCAAGCCTGTGCAAGAGTCAAATAACTACAGACCTTCCATTCTTCCCCGCAGGTATTTTTTTCTCCTGGCCAAATGACAGAGCACAAGCCAGGCATCTAATATATAGCAGAATTACTGAGTTAAGATTATGGCTCTTCATTAAAAAGGCTTGAAAACATTTGTGTGAAATGCCTTCATTTGTTTTGGTCTGGCTTTTGCAGTCTCTTAGCAGCCAGTGGTACAATTAAATAATCCCCATCCCACAAAACGTTTTCTAGCTCCGTTACAACAATGAAACTGTTGATGCCTTCGGACCCCCCATTCTAAGCCCCCAGTTGTACCTCACATAAGTGATAATCTTCTATGGTATCTCTGGTAACTCCATCTGACATATGCCAAGAGTATGCATATGGTATTTGGGGTCACCAAGGCTCTGTGAAGGCTGCAAGAGAGCATTGCCTGGAACAATACATCTTTCCCAAGGGCTTCCTGAGCCTAGGCACTAGTGTGATTAGCAGATGACAGACACCAGCTATGTGAATTTCGGCCACAGCACCTGTGTAGCTGCCAAGTTCCTGGTAGCGATAGAAGCCAGGTTTTTGGCCCTGAATAATCACCAAGTTCTTCAGGAGCTTAGAAACTCATATAGTATTGCCCAGGAATATCTGTTAATTACTTATTGTGTGACAATCGCTAGGCTGTCTGAATACATAATGAAATACATGACATCTGATTTTGAGAAATAGGATACCGCCATGTGATGGGTCTGTGACATAAATGGCACTATTTTCCTGCAAGGATAACAATTTTCCCATTAAGATAATGATGTGGGTGTTCTAGTCAATGATGAGCACCAGTAAAGGCATGCTGTCATTAAGGGGAGACTCTTACCCCACCATCCCTGAAGTACTGTGGGGTCAATCCCTACCAGAACTTTATAAATCTTGTTAAAATTTTTCTTTGTCATTATGTGCTAAAAGTGACATGCAGAGAGAACAGTATCATACAGTACAAGAATGTAACATGCTATTCGGTGTCAAGAAAATGTTAACAAGATGTGACTATTTAGTTGTTATATATTAGAAAACAAATTAAAAGGTGGTTACTTTGCAAAGGACCTAAATTATTATTCAATGATATCTCCTGTTTGATGAGGATGCGCTGACTCAGAACTACGCACTCCGGCTTTGTCAGGAATTTTTCTCATTAAACAGCCTATGACTTCTACCGTTGTCAAAATATGGGTTCTTATTTGTGCTTATATTTAACAGATCATTAATAGGTCTTTCTAGTAGAATATGCAATTTGCTTTAAGGCTGTTGCTTATGTTACATGTCTTTAGTTTCTTCCTAGCGGATGCTGTACTGGGAACAACGACAGACCTGTGCATTGGCACTTACCACTGAGTGTTTGAAATATGTTATTTTCTTTTATTTACTTCAAGCATAGTATGTCCCTCTCTGGCCTTGCAGTCATATATACGTTGCTTCTTTTTGCTTGTTCCTTCTTTTACAATCTTTAGCACTACTCAAAATTGCTGCAAGTTTTCTTCCAATGTCTTTTGAACTTCACATAGTTTGTAGGTGGAGGTTAAATCTATCTCCACTGTGGATTAATCCTGGTTTCTGAGCTCTTTATTTATGCTTTTAGACTTTTTTTTTCACTTCTGTAGATAACTCCTTCCTAGTTATGACAACAAATACACAGTTTACTGCTATTCCCACAATGCTTGTTTTCCTTTTCTCCTTATTTCAGGGACCTGCTCAGTGTATGCTGTCCCAAAGCTTCTGCTGTGCTGGCAATTCTTCTTCTTTGGCTGTTAACCCAAAACAGCCTTTACAGAAGACTACTTTCAGCCATATCATCACAGATTTCTCTTCAGGTCCATATAAGCTGTGCTGAAGCTGCAGCTCTTGCACTCACAATGCTGCATGCACTCCCACATCAGATGGGTGTGTAGGCTTCAGTGCGGGCTGGGTTAGAAGATGTCCTTTGCACTTTGTTCCTCAGGTGGTTCATGAGGCCAGCTCCATCCTCCAGCAGTGTCACTGCATTGAAGTGGTACACCACAGCACTTGCACACGGCAGCAGAAACTCTTGACTAGCCAGGAGGAAAGTCCTTCTGCTGTTGCACTGACGCTTCTTGGTCATGAAACTTACAGCCAGCAAAAAAATCAAGGAACAAAAATCTGGGAAAGAAGAAGAAAAAACCAGAAGACTGAAAGAAGAAACGCTGTCCTGAACAAACCATGACTGCACTGGATTTGTAGCAACCTTAAGATTGACAGTCTTGTGGTCGTGCAGTTCTTCTGTACTCATTATTTAACACACAAATTTGCTGTCTGCTGCACATTTCCAGTGCGCAGAATTCCCTGATTTTTGTCAAAATAGAAAGAAAGCCAAGGCAAGACACACGTATATGGTCCCTACTCCCATTTGAACATGATTTCCTATCAACAATAGTTTCTTGATATGTTTTGCCATCCAGTTCTTAATTCAGCTTGATTTTTCTCCACCCATTTTCAAATAATTTAAGCAACAAGGTTACCTTGCAAAGTGAGATCTGATTGGCAAAATATCATTTAGATATTTTTTTTCTGTGAACAAACAGAGACTATTGATCTCATGTTCATGAGGAACAACAAACATAAACTCTCTTGGTATTCGCCTACAGAGTCATTTGTTGTTTCAAAGCTGGACTTTGGCATACAGTCCTGATTTAGCCCTAGATTTGCCAAGAACTTTTAAAAGATCTTCTTTAGAATCCATTTATGTGTATTACACCAAGACCAAGTCCTTGTATGAGATATGAAGCCAACTGTTGATTACTAAATACTGAACAGACTGAATACAGTTATAAGCAAGAAACTTTTGTCATTGTTTTACATGATTTTGAGGAGAGCTTTGAGGGTGAATGTCAAGTGTTACATGGCTGGCAGATGGCAGATAGACATGGAAAGGTTCTTATGTTCCTTATGGGTATACTTACAGCTACAAATTACTTATATTGATAGCATTAATTTAATGTCAAAGAAAGTAAAGATCTCCAAACCAATCAAGATAATTCTGTTTTAGAAATATTCACCATAATTTTTGAGTTATATCTTTCACAGATATTTAAGAGACTGAAGTCCAAAAAGTTGCCATTTATTTTTTACTTTTTTTTTTCTACTGGTTTGAGATATTCTATAGAAAACGTTGAATCTGTAACTTAAGCTCTTCAATTGGCTTTCTGTACTTTAATAAGACATGCTAAGGATGTTAATTTAAAAAAAATAAAGAAAGGTAATAAAAAAATTTAAGTATTTACTGATCTGTGTTTCTTTCTTATAACTGTACAACTATCTAGTGTATTAGTATGTTAAAATCCTATTGAGTCACTATAAAAGAACACAATAGCAATAAGTTACTCAAGAAACTTTAAGTGGAAATGTACAAATGTCAAGTCACAGTATGTTTTTACTCTATAACAGTAATCCACTGTTAATATTTAGAAAGGTGGCTTCTCAAATATTACCTGCATTTTGTATGTGTGTCTATGGTAGTTCAAAGCAGGTTAACTGTCCTTAGGAAAGCTCTGTTGTTCCTACTGAGGAAATACAAACTTCCTGGTGTTATAATTTTTCATTCCTCCTCCTTTCTATCACAGTCTGACAAGTCTAGCTGGAAATTGTGATAGTGAAGGTGGAGTCAGTAGAAGAAAAGAGAAATGATACTGCCAACAAATCCATAAAAAGGAAACTGATGCTATGTCATGGACTGCTCCACCACACCTGTATCTCAGGGCATTGGCGATATTACCAAGATAAAACAGAAAGCCTTTTTGGTGGTATGGCTTCCTTCCTTAATAGAGTAAACATAATTTGTAAAGCAAAAACAACCTTCTTGTCTTCATGAGGAGGGCTTCCACTGAGGATAAGACAGAGAGAGGCAAGTTAAAACCTCTGCACTCATCAACTCTTTACATTTGTATGTCCTCCAGTGTCCCAGTCCCTGATCCTGCAGATTCACACCATACTTGGTTAAAAGCCAGTAAAATTAATGCACATTCATGCCAATATTAAGGGAATCTGCGTTTAAGACTAGTCATCAAAGGCTAGTGCATTAAACAGACACAACTTATAGCTCACACCTCCTTTTCCTTGTTTCCCTTCTCCTGCTCTCCCATACACACATGGCGAGTGTACAGCAATAGCTACATCATCCGTAGACTTTAAGCCATCTTAAATACCCCATGGGAGCATGTCAGAAAGAGCTTCTTACATAACTGGTGAAAAGTGACTTGTATTTGGTTAATGCTACAAGCTATACCCAACTGCAGACTTGGGGGGAAATACCAGTGACTTTTGGACAAGGAAAAAATAATGGGTATTTTTAAGGGACTAATAACATATATAAGGATAATGGTTGAAAGATGAGTTCTAGTATGTAGTGGTATATACACATAAATGTTTTGCTGGATCACAGGAATTTAGCCAACAAAGTGCATAAGTGCATGTCCTCTGGTCAATCAGTCATTTTGCAGAGGGTTTACGATTTTTCCTATGAAGAGGACGGTGCGGGTGTATTTATCCAGAATCATCAGGAGAAAGGGCCTATTGAATCTGACTCGAGGCGGATGAGGAAAATCGCCAGATCTCCATGTAATCTCCTTCACCGTGGCCCCTGCTGCTTCAGTGCCATTCTCATGAACATTTAGCACTGCTCTGTGGATCACCTGCAAGGACACAAAGCAAAACAACTTCCAGCTGACAACCCAGCAAGAAGAGAGCAGCCTGCCACCCTCCTTACTCTTGCCAGAGCCCTGCCTGGGGCAAGACTTGGCAGCACCAGCCTCTGGGAAGGTCATCACAACTTGCTCCCCTTCCCATGATCAGCCATCAGGCTGCTCCTGCTACCCTCCAGTGTCTGTGCAGAGAGTAACCCTCGCACAGCAGACAGCCAAGAAGCGCTCAAGATGACTGATGGCAAGAAATTCAGGAAGCAAGGCAACCTGGTAATTTAGCCTAGACTTAGCTTGGCCTTTGGCAGCTTCATGTATTATTGTGAATTCACCCTATCATCTAGATGAAAAAAATAACTTTTTGAGAGTAATAGAAGGGCAAGAAGGCCTTTTGCCCTCTGTAGATGGAATTAGAGGAAATTTTACCAAAGCTAATGTGCTACCTTTAGATAATTTTGTTTAGTAGACAAAAGAACATCTAATTTTATGTATGTCTTTTTCCTTGTCCTCGAACCATGTAGGTGTAACCCCTTGTAAGCTTGTTTGGCTTCAGGTTTAGGAAAGATAGGGCTTGCTTTGCCTCCAGACTGGCGGCTGTTGATGATTGAGTGATGCTTCAGAGAGAATGGGATAAGCTTTTCATGGGATACTAATGTTGGGTTCCAGGAACAGAGAAATCCTGTGGTCACTGTGTTTTACGTGCTGACTTACTTTTGAAACCATCAGTCCAGGTTCCTCAGTAATCCCTGACAGATCAGCTTGTTCAGTGAACAGATCAATCATACCCACTTGTTTGACTATCCTTTTCACATCATAGGTACCACAAATAGAAAATTTTGGAATGTGCAGATGTATTTTTCTGTAACAAATAACACAAATAGGGACAAATTTTCATCTAAGTAACACTTCTCAATGGCTTCAGTATAAAGACACTTCACATTTATTTTTCTAAATGTTAAAAGCCTGCTCTCAGGGTTCAGATGGCACTTCTGACCCGGTAAGCTGTCTACCATGGAGGGTGGGAGTAGAATGAGCCCATGTTATCCTCTACCTTCACAGGGGGGTTCAAGGAGTGGGGTGGAAGACAACTAGACCAACTCTGTGGCAAATAGAGCTACTACTGCCAGGTAGCAGGTTTTTTTCAAAAGATCATAGCTATCTATCCTAAGGCTGTTTGAATATACAGCAGGGCGTGGCCCATCACAGAAATAGTTGCAGTAATGTTCAATGAATAAAAATTCCGCTTTTACATGCGATGCCCTCAACACCCTAACAGCCAATAGCTACTCCACTGTAGTTTCACAATGCCCGTATGAGACAAGGGTCTGTTAACTTCATCGTGGTGCTGAGCAACTTGTAGTTGAACCAGGAACTTAACCCAAGGTGGATTGCAAGTTCAAGGCCCCATTTATTCTCTACCCACAGCTCTTTTTCATTTTCCAAATAAGAAAAGGGAAGTCCTGCACAGAGAGGGACCATTAAGTTAATAGAGTTCAGTAAAATAACCTGGCCTTTAATGTTTTGTCTTGGAGAGATAAACACTACTAATCTATAGCACAGTCACCTCTCGCCTTAACAAAAACACTTACCTGTCTTGGAGGGACTTTTCCCATTTAGACACAGTCCTTCTCAAGAGAGCATCTTCCACCTGCTTCATCTTCCCTTCATCAGGCAAAACAAATAATGCTGCAGCATTTCCCTTGTAAGATATCTGAACCAGCCAACAGGACAGCTCTTCATCAAAATAATTTCTGTAGTACCCCTTCCGATACATCATGTCAACTTTTACAGATGTTTTCTGATCCACAAAAAAATCCTCTTGTTTTGTATATGAAGTACTGAAGGGTTTCTCCCAAGGGGCTTATGACAAAGATAAAAATAATTCTGTAATATCTCAGGAATACAGAGGAATGGTCATGATGAATAAAACAGGATCTAGTCTCACAGCCTTGCCTTGACTAGAAAAAATATCTTTTTCAAGTTACTGCACCCTCAGTTGTTACAGCATTGCAGCTCTTTTTGGTTTTGTTTTTTTTTTTCCAAATGCTTGAAGACGATTAAAGACAGCTAATACTTAAAACACCAGCTTTTGCTAGAGCATGACTCTATCTAATCACACTAAAGAATTTATGAAACTCAAAAAACATATTTGTTAAAAAAATCCAATCTTTTACTCCACCAGGTGAGGGCAAAAACATTAATACCGACAACAAATATACAGGGTTTTATAGGAATACTTTCCAGATACTCAACATGTTTTCCTCCATTTAAAATATTTAAACGACAGTTTCTTTCTCTTGGGTTTTCACTCCCTGTAATAAGCAGTAAGCATCTAAGTTACAACCTTTGCACCCTTTGATATTTCTTACCTTTAAAGAAGACGTAGTTAACAAGAACCATTGCAGTGAGAGGATCAAGGTTTTCCACTAGTTTAACAATTTTCCCATTTGTCTTTTCCTCAATGTAAGTATTGATCTGATTCTCAGCACCAGAGGAGTTGTTAAAGTCAGAAGAAAAGACTTCAGATTCATAAAAGCTTTTGACATCATCCAAGAACTTCTGTAGTGGTTTTAGTGTCTCTTCTATAAAAAGGGCATTGCCCAGGCTCAGCTGGAGCTCACTGTCTGAACGGTTCAGCATGCGGAGGAGTTGGCAAAAACCTTCATGTATTTCCTGCTCCTGAGTCTTTTTCAGGTTAAAGGCAAGCCCTTCCAGAATCTGCGTCAGCGTTGCTGACTTGGCACCGAGTGCCAGCATTGCAAAGGAAGCAGAGATGCTTATGGGTGAAAAGAAAATATTTTGATCCGTTGCTTCGGATGCGACCAGCTTGTAAAATGAAAAGGCAAAGTCAGCATTGCTGGGGACTATTTTGACAAAGGTTTTGTTCTTAACTGGATAAAATCCTTCTCCATGAGAATTGCGTCCTGGGTAATATCTCCCTTTAGGATCATCCTGCTTATTGCGGTAACGAGGATGCTGATGACACTGGGCAAGAGTGTACAAACCAGCCAGCAATAAACACAAGGACAAGGTGGGCTTCATTTTCCTTTTAAGTGTTTCTGGAAAATAAATAGACATACAAAATATGACATGGAATTACATTTCTTCATGCTATGTGCTCCAGCCAAGTAAAATATGGCTCTCAGAACACACCTGTTCTCCAAAATACCAGACTTTTATATTTCACATTCCCAATGCCTGCCAGACATCCCCAGGAAGACTATGCCTACTGATACACTGTATAACCAAGTACTCTCTCAAAAGAGGTAATTTTAACTTTTATAAAATTTCCAAATAACTGAAAGCTTATGACCTCTTCCCCGAGTACCTGGTAGAAGCTGGTTTTGTACTTAGTACTGCAGGATGGCTACTGCAGCCCTGTTAGTCTTCCTCAAGTAATCAAATAGTTAGGGAATTAAAACTGTGTAATTTCCTGCAAACAAAAATGTGATATAAACACAGATCATACTGTCTGGGACCAAAATTACAAAATACTTTTGCAGTTTCTTCAAAGATAAAATATTGGATCAATGTGGTACCAAAGTCTACAGGCATCTCTATTGTTTCCAAAACATTTTTTTATTTAATTATGTAAAGTATCTTCTTCACTAGGAGCCAGCTCCTGCTGGCTTTTGGCATGTTTTGATTTTTTGCATAACAGGTATATCACATTGTTTACATGTAAAAAGCCACCCTTCCCAGGCAACAACATAATCCCCGCAAATGAAATGTCCAAAAAAATCCAAGGGAAGACTAAAAGCGTACTTACAGCCCTACAAAAAGGATCTTGCTGCAGCCATCTGGTCTGGTCTGCTCCTTCTCTTCAGTACCATTGAACAGGATTAAGCAGAGCACCCACGTTAATCATTAGTTAGTTCGAAGAAAAAATTGCCAGCAAGGATGCACAGCAAGCAGTAATGACGCTAGATACTGTGGACAGTTTGTCCAACCCAGACGCAAGCTAACAGTGCTGGGTGGTGGGGCTCCAGATGAGAGGGAGAGGAGCAGGGACTGTATCTCCTGCTGCTTCCATGCTTGTGGGTCAATGCGAGAAGCCTGATGCTCTGTGTGGTTGGCAGGAGAGCCATAGCCATACCCTTTATGGCTGGAGCCAAATGCCCTGACTTCAGGTGAAGGCCACCCCTGGCCCAGCTGTGGGGGATGAAGGTGCCAGCACAGCCCACCAGGGAGCACAGGCTCCTCCACACTTACTGCCAGACCACCCCTCCTGAACGTGGTCCTGGGGGACAAAAAAACGGGACGAGCACACTACCAGATTTGTAACCTCTCTGTCAGGATTTCAAAACAGAGTAAGCTGCCTTCAGGACTCTGAAAAGCGATCAAGAAACACAAGCCGGCGTGCAGCCCCTTGCATTCATTCCTCCCACCATTGTATTTGTCCTTGGATCACTAAAACAAAGCTGTGCCCTGTAAGACTGCATGTTACTGGATGTGTCGCTGGTATCCATTCAAGGAGGATCTATAAACTCTGATATGCAGTTGATGATGCCTATCCATACCTAAATTTCCATCAAGAGGAAAGACATTGGAAAGGCACCACAGCTGACATGGAGGATGTAAGGCCTGCTGGAAATGCTCCCCTGCCATAACCAGAGCTGCAGGGAAGAAACGGTTGCAGCTCTGAGGATTAAGCAACTATCTTACAGAGTGGAGGCGGGGAAGGTGGGGGTGAGAGCTGGTGGGTAAGTGCCTGGAGAAGGCAATGAGGAGAAAGAGATGGAGAAAGGGGTGTTAGTAAAGGACAAACAAACGATCCATTAGAATATATTCAGTCCCAGAAGTGACACAAGAGACCAGAACTTCTGAGTGTCTCTACAGATGTGATGTTACATCACTGGCAAAACACGCCATGCCTGTTCGCCTTATTAAAGCCATTTTTATTACATCGAGGCTGGACAGTATTAATTCTGGTTTTTCATAGGGACTGAGCATTTGGACTTACAACCACAGTACTCTGCTAATGTTCTTCTTTGGGATAGAATAGACAATTTTATACCCTCAGTCTCCATCTGTTACCAGAACATCACACTTTAAAAGAAATACTGTAGTATATCTTACGCTTAAAGAAAAACATACATATATATAACCTCTGCTGAGAATCGAAG
This sequence comes from Limosa lapponica baueri, assembly GCA_002844005.1. Taxonomy (NCBI): domain Eukaryota; kingdom Metazoa; phylum Chordata; class Aves; order Charadriiformes; family Scolopacidae; genus Limosa; species Limosa lapponica. The sequence goes on along the minus strand of KZ505762.1, from coordinate 509,436 downwards.
TTCTTTCTACTTTGCTCATTATTCCTTGTTATTTTCTTCACTTTCTAACCAAAGGTATTTTTGTCAGCCTTAGAGTTTCTGGAAGCTGGGCCTGTTTCAACCTACTTTCTAATGCTGTCTAAAACCACATAAACCAGGAAACGTTTATGTTGCTTGCAATAGCAAACCCACATTTATTGTGGTATGTAGCTTAGAGAGCATCATGGGACTATGATTTATACCTTGACTACATCACAGGATAGCAATTCAGTCATGCCATGTTATCCAGCAAATAGCTAATTCATCCAGAGGACTTCCTTTTCCAGGTTCCACTATGACAAAAAGCTAGATGTGTAAGAGATTATGCACAAAGTGCCTTCCTTACCCTCCAAGACAGCTAGCACTTATTCTTTTCTGTTTTCTGGGGTTTCTTGCTTTTATAGCTTCACATTTTATTTCCTTTTGTTATATAGTTTTCTACCTTGCCAAGATATAAGAGAGAGAGAATAAAAAAAAATCCCCTACTAATTAAAAATTTCAGTGTGCTGGTAAAATGGAGCCCACTTTCTCAGCAAAGTTAAATTTTGGGGTTTTAATACTGACAATTTCTATACATTTTCCTAGAATGACACTAACTGGTCATGTTGACAATAAGTTCTCCTAAAGGAGTGTTGTGGTTTAACCCCAGCCAGCAATTAGCCATGACACAGCTGCTCACTCACTTCCCCCTGGTGGGATGGGAGAGAGAATTGGAAGGGTAAAAGTGTGAAAACTCATGGGTTGAGATAAAGACCATTTAATAGGTAAAGCAAAAGCTGCGCATGCAAGCAAAGCAAAACAATTCATTCACCACTTCCCATGGGCAGGCAGGTGCTCACCATCTCCAGGAAAGCAGGGCTCCATCACCTGTAGCAGTTACTCGGGAAGACAAATGCCATAAATCCAAACATCCGCCCCCTTCCTTCTTCTTCCCCCAGCTTTATAATGCTGACCATGACATCATGTATGGATTATCCCTTTGGTTAGTTGGGGTCAGCTGCCCTGTCTGTGTCCCCTCCCAATTTCTTGTACACCCCCAGCCCACTCGCTGGTGGGATGGTGTGAGGAGCAGAAAAAGCCTTGACGCTGTGTAAGCACTGCTCAGCAGTAATGAAAACATCCACGTTATCAACACTGTTTTCAGCACAATTCCAAAACATAGCCCCATACTACCTACTATGAAGAAAATTAACTCTATCCCAGTCAAAACCAGCACAAGGATCAACCTAAAAGATGCTGCTTATTTTCCATTAACTCTAGCCTCCATTTTAACTTGCATTTCTCTATCAGGGAACCCAAATGTGCTCATTCTTTCCTGCCGGTTTTGCTCCATCTGTCTTCAACAAGTTCATTCTTCTTGTACAAATCTTGATAAATGAATTTCAGATATAAAAGTTGAGGAAAAGTGAACACAAGATGTATTGCAATCCAAAAGGATTTTGTCGTGTGGCTGATGTGGCCTGCTCACGTGTTTGCTTTGTTACTTGCTGCTGAACCATACGCAGGAGAGTATCATCTGGCAGATTTTCTTATCAAATAGAAGCTTCAAAAGGAATATAGTGTAAATGATGAAGATATTAATGTTTTTTGAACTGTATTAGTGAAGAATTTCATCATCTTCTTGGATAAGAGCATTAGAACAGATGAAAGCCTGAGCCAGGAGGGATAACTATGGTAATACATAGCAAAGAGCAGTAGCCAGATCAACACACATGTCCTTCTCTGCAAGCTCCCAAGCATGTGGCTCCTAAGCAGGAGCCCCAAGATACGTCAGGTTACAAAATGCCCCACATGTGGTGTTCAACACCTCTGGATGGGAGCACGCTGGTAGGGAGCTGTATTTAGGAGACTGAAGGCAGTACTGGAAAGGGAACTGCACCTTCTTCTCAATTTCAAACCAAGGCTTTTGTCCCATGGTGGTCTCATATGGCTGCATAGCCAAGCAGCAAAACAGGGCAGAGCACACCAATTTCCTTTTGAACTCAGCAGTACTAATCTTTGCTCACTAACCTAATGACTGGAGCACTTGATCACTGCGACATCCGGATACAGGACCCTCAAGTCTTACAAACTGTTCTACCCGAGATAATCAGACCCAAATCATCCACTTGGCAGAGGAAGCTTCAGGCTGCAAGAGGCTGGCAACAAAGTGAAGGGAAAGAAAATTCCCAGCCTGCCTTCTGAGGATCTTCTGTTTAAAAATTGAATAAAATATAAAAACTACTTATGTGAGCTGTGTAGATAATCGTGTGTAAACAATTGTGCGTGTTTTCATCTACCTGTGAAAGACATATAATATTTATGTATGTAAGTACACATACACGTATAGGTATTAATAGTACTGGAGAAAGATCAACTAGTGTGTTGTGTAAATATAATAATGAAAGCACAAGCCTGGGGGATAGGAAACAGGTTTTCCTCTGAGGACAATCCAAGTAGAAGAAGAAATAAAGATCCTAGGAATTGTTTTTGAATGTGATACCTGATTGCACAAGATGTGCAAGCATTATTAATTCTAGTCATATGAATACTGTGTGAGTAGTTCTGTGAAAGATAATCATTATCTTTGCTTAATCAGAACCTGTGGCAATAATTAATGCATTATGATTTGAAATGAAAAAAACCTGAAGAAATGCTATCTTAAATTAATTGTGATGTTTTGCTAAGATAACAATAATTTCAGTACATTTTTTGAAGAGGTTTTTTTTTGAAGAATTACGCATTTACTACATTTTATATGCAATTGTTTTAAACTGATTTTTGCTAAAAGCTAGTAAAAATGATTTTTTTCCATCCTGGTATGAAGTGATGTAAAAATGTTTTATTTACCAAGATTTTGTTGAAAAACCTGAAAATCACTGTCAAGTGTAAACGAAAGGGAAAAAAAAAAGGTATGTTAAAAGTAAGGTAATGTAATAAATTATTAGTCTGTAAATACACAGGCTGAGACACATTAACTCTTTCAGAGAATCTGTCATTAGAACAGAATATGGCTTTAGTTAACACTATTTTATTATTTTATTTTTAGTCAGATGTGGACTCCTTCCAGCAAGCTGTGGTGAGGTACAGTCTCCTGTCTTTACCTGATCTTGAAGTATTATGATGGTTTAGTATCCAGTTCCTTTACAGACAAACTATCCTATCATTGATTCCAGTAGTGTCCAACTAACAAACTGGCCTGAAGAAATTAATGAGATCAAAAATCTGAGTCTATCCCTCCGTTTTGGTCTAATGTAGATTAAGAGCACAATGTCAATGCATGGTACTGATTCACATCACACATGAAATGTTCATAGTACAAACATTCATGAACTTTTTTTTTTTCTCAAACTACACTCCTGGAAAAAAGAAAAAAGAAATAAAACTGCCTCAGGGGAAACACAGTAGCACTCACTACACTCTGATACAGACAAGACAAACCAGAATATTTAACAAACTGTTCTGTAAGCAGTGGAGTTAGTTACTAAAGCCTAGTTAACTAAGGATTTATGGCTTTCCTCACCAAAAATAGCTACAGTTTTACTTCATAGCCTCCAGGATGACTCCTACCAGAAAGGAGAGCAGAGCTAAGACTACTAGAGCTGGGGCTAAGGCTAGGGCTGGTGCTTGGGCTCTGTGCCATGCATTCATTGCCTGCTGCGACCAGCAGAATTTAAAACAGCTGAGTCCTGCCTGCCTTCCCCACAGCAGGCAAAAACTTGGATTTGTGCCTGCTGTGGGTCAGTGCCCAATTTTCACAAAGTAGCATAATGGTTTTTCAATCTCCTACCTCTCTGTTAAGCCTGACTGAAATTGGCTGGTAAACTGCAATGTTGTGGAGGTTAGCTAGAGAAGGCAAGTGGCTACAAACATGAAAATTTGATGTTGTTTCCTTCGGAAACCAGGCTGGTTATTTTATTTTCTTTGTGTTTGGGATTATATGAGTCACACTTTCTCAGTTTTCACAGTTCATGTGACTCTATTTTTCACTAGTTATCACAAATATTTTCATCAGCCTTACATACACTTATGAAAAAACCCCAATTTATTGTATATTACCTTTTAATAATGATGTATCTCCATTTTTCTCATTAGCCTTTCTTTTACGTCCTCTCCAGGAATAGCTTGCAGACAGTCCAACACTTGGTGGAATGATTTAGCAGTACAACATGGATAAAGAGTAGCTTTGGTAAACACTGAAACTGTTTTATAACCAGACTGTATGTTCCAGATCACCATGTATTTCAACTGAGATTCTGTGTCATTCGTTAATAGGTACCATTGGAGGAGAGAACTTTAAAAATCAATTTCTAAAAGCATAACACTCCTGAATCTAAGCTTTACTCTAGTAACCTGATAAAACCTACTGAAGAACTGTGATCAAATTGGTTTGAGTGAATATTCAGTTAGCAAATCCGGCGAGTCTATGTAAAAGCATGAGTTATAAAAGACATTTGCCTAGATGAAGTAACAGTGACTGGGAAGCATCGCAATCTAGAATCCACCTTGGTAAAACACACAGGCCATACCTCCATATGTAGTCGCTCTGGAGGAAAGCAGCCCAGCAGTCCTTCAAACTTAAGTTACTGTCTGATTCTAAGTGAGAGACTTTGAGCCTTGAACTAGAGTCCTGCAGAAACACTTTGAAAAGGTTTTCCAAGTGTTGACAGTGAATTACAGAACTGGAAAATGATGAAATTTTGCATCTTTGACCTGTTCTTCATTGTATGCTTTGGACAGAAAGCATTTGGCTTACCAAAGAAATGCAGCTGACCTCAGTTTCCACTGCCTTACACTCAGTACAGAAGCTACAGTTATGGATAGATAGCACTAAGCATTCACTTTGCCCATGCAGAAATTAATTTCTAAGATAGAGGGCACCTGTTTACAGGTTAGATTTATATTGGGCCAGTCCCTATGTAATGGAAGAAGGACACAACACATTGCTTTCTGCAGCTCATATTAGGGAGTCTGTCCATCGTACCTGGGTAAACACAGGTCTTTTCCAACCTGTCTTTTTATATTAGCTCACATCTTCCCTCAATAAGAAAAGCCTGAGGTTGGCAGTGCAAGAGATGGTTGAGAGCTCAAGAACTTTTATTCAGTCTCCTTGGGCTGGGGCTGAACACTCTCCTCAGAAAGCATTCTCAGCCCAGGTCTGCTGTGAAGGGGAGCAACAGGAGGAGATGCACGAGGAACAAGTACAGGTTTCTTCACTCTCCGTCATCTTCACAGCTTTTTAAACACAAAACTCAATCCCTTCTTCCCCGTGTCAAAAAAGCATCTACGCTCCACGGAAAGATGCACAGAGGTTGGAGGAATCCCCTTACTCTCTCCTGTAAGTTCCCATTCCCAGACACTCCCCCACTGCTCATGTCCCCCCAACCAGATACCCTGTCTTTGCACCTAGGTCCTGCCCTTCCTCACTCCACCAGTGATCTGGGCTCCCAGAAAGAAGGGTTCCTTAGCAGTGGTTATGCTTGTGAAATACATAACAGACACAATAGGAAATGGGAAAAAAAATATTTAATATCTACCCAGCAAGCTTATGGTTTATAGGCTGCATTGTGAATGAAGACATGCCTTTAAAAAAATGCCATATTGATCATCTGGAATTCGTCTGTGTCAGGAACACATAAGGAACAAGTACTGGGCTGGTACGCCTTGGGGGTGCAGGATCACCCTGCAATGTGCCACTCCATGCACAGAGTCTGCTGCGTGCAGAACCACCTCTTTTTATTGGCTTTGAACCTGGCTCCTACATGCTTCATGTGATGGGCTATAGCTCTGGCATTAGATGTGGTAATGGTGAACATTATCTCCATTCACCCAGCCTGTGTCACAAATAATATTTGCTTTCTTATGCCCTCTAAATTGTCTCTTTTCCAGGCTGAAGATCTGTCTCTTCAAACAGCAACTGTTCCAGACCTTTGCTTAACCTTACCACCTTTTCCTAAAGTTTTTCCAGTTGCCATTTATCCTTTCTGTTATTATAAGATCAGAATTAAATGCTCTAATCCACGTGTGGATTCTGCAGAGATTTAAGCAGTGACACAATGTTCCTATGTTTTTTTCTTTCCCAATAGTTTCTAATATTTAGTTTGCCTCCTTCTCCACTACTGAATTGATCTGTATATGAACTACCTACCATAACACCAAACCCTCAGTCCTGAGTGACAGCAGTCAGTTCAAGTACAGCATTTCACCAATCCTGCAGTTAAAACTTAACAAGAAAATCAAAATCCCCATTGACACAGTAACAGCAAGCCAAAATGCTGCTGTTCTTTCTGGTTTCAAAATGAGTCAGAATTTGTTATGTCCGTTCCTTGATTTTACCAGAAGATGGTGGCACAGAGCTCCTTTTCCTATAATCCCCAGAACTCAACACTTCATACTTACAGTTCTACCTGCAGAAAGCAGTGTAGCAGAATCACACTTGGCTGATTGCAAAGATCTCACTACTCATAACTAGTATACTGAAATGATAACATTTTACTAGCACAATTTGCTTCACAGACCTTTTTCTCTTGGTATAAAGGAACCCTTCTTATGGAAACAACTTTTAGAATGACATTTCACCAGAGAATAAAAGTTCTCATTTTGGAATGAAGTTGTCTACACAGAGAAACCTCTTGGCATTACTATTCAAATTTCATAGAATCATAGAACGGTTTGGGTTGGAAGGGACCTTAAAGATCATCCAGTTCCAACCCCCCTGCCAGGGGCAGGGGCGCCTCCCACTAGACCAGGTTGCTCAAAGCCCCATCTAGCCTGGTCATGAACTCTTCCAGGAATGGGGCATCCACAATTTCTCTGGGCAACCTGTGCCAGTGCTTCACTACCCTCACAGTAAAGAGTTTCTTCCTAATAGCTAATCTAAATCTACCCTCTTTCAGTTTAAACCCATTACCCCTTGTCCTATCGCTCCACTCCCTGATAAAGAGTCCCTTCCCATCTCTCCTGTAGCCCCCCTTTAGAGACTGGAAGGCTGCTATAAGGTCTTCCTGGAGCCTTATCTTCCCCAGGCTGAACAGCCCCAACTCTCTCAGCTTGTCTTCATAGGAGAGGTGCTCTAGCCCTCTGGTCATCTCTGTGGCCCTCCTGTGGACCTGTTCCAACAGGTCCATGCCCATCCTGTGTTGAGGACTCCAAAGCTGGACACAGTACTCCAGGTGGGGTCTCACAAGAGCAGAGTAGAGGGGTAGAATCACCTCCCTCGACCTGTTGGCCACACTTCTTTTGATGCAGCCCAGGATGCGGTTGGCTTTCTGACTCTGACACACAGCACAATGACAGGCATGGCATGAGGTAGCGATCTCTGGCTGGGGCAACTGAGGCCCAAAATGTCTTACAATTTAACCCATAAGATTTACCAAAGGGATAGAGCCTAGACTTGAAAGACAGAAGATATAGGAACAGAAAATAAATTCATGTTGTGCATTCTAGTATCTGTCCCTTGAATACGTGAGGTATTGTGTGGCTTTTTTGTTGGCTAAAGAATCTGGATGTGTATGAATAGCATACCTAAATGAGGTCTAGGCGTATGCTCTCTTTTGCATTCATATGCATTTTAGGACACACTTTTTATTACACCTTTCATCTCCTCTGTGCACAGATGTTTTCTCTCACTCTGAGATTCTTTCCTGGCTGCAACCAAAGTTTTTATGACAACTACAACACTTAGTGAATTATCTTATTCTATGTTGTTTTTTCCTTTCAAACATTTTCCTTCAGTGGAGCATCTTCCATGTCGTCTGTGTTTCCTGCATGAGACATAGTAAACAATATGGCAACTTTTCCCTAATAAGATCTTCACACGTCAGGCAAAGCCTTCTTCATATCTTCCATACAAGCTTCACATCACTGTTAACAAAAGTTTTCCAACCACAAAGGATACATTCTTGTTTAGTAAAGTAATAAATTCTAAGTATTTTTTTTTCCCAGATGACTTATGGAAAAGAAACTGAATGCAATCAAAAATAAGAGAAATAAAGACTCATATGTATAAATCAAGCTAATTCACTTCTAATAAATTCATCTCCAGGGGTAGGATTGAACTGAAAAGATACTTTCGTCATGGAAATTCTCTTTTGCAAGAAGCCAGCAAAGTCATTTGCAGCAACATCAGTGCTGATCTGAGTCTCTGTAACCAGGGTATTAATCATACTCAAGGACATGGACATGAAATGAATGAATTATATTGTTTTCTTTAAAACTGTTACTCTGAGGAAAGGACAATTACCAAGCTATTTTCAAAATGGATTCTCTGTTAAACCTGGGACTGTGAACTCACAAAGGATATTTCCAGATCAGTCTTTGCTGGCTAACATTTTACAGCAAATGGATGATGTCACCATTACACACATGGGCTCAGTTTAAACCTAATAAAAGCAGCTCTGTGTGGGTAAGGGCAGAGGTGCAGTACCCAACAGGGAATGTTGGATGGGTGGGTATGATTAAGATGATGTGTCACAGGACTTGGAGATACATGGTGGTCTTCATGCTCCTTTGCCTCCTGAGAATCTGCACTGATCCTAGCTCCCACTGCAGTGTATAGAGTTTTCATTGAAATATTTGCAGTTAAAAATGCTCATATTTCTTTTGCACTTTTTTCTGCTGGGAAACTCTACTACCTCTCCGCTTTGGAGACAAGATTTGAATGCTGGATTAGGGAGTAGCACTGCTATGAGCTTTTTGTTTTGTTTTGTTATATACCTCCAAAAGCTACTTAGAGCCATGTCTAAGATGAGCTGGATTGTGAGGCCCTGAGGCTGCCAGGTAGCTGACATACAGGTACTCGTTCTCAGAATCCACAGTCAAAAACCATTCTGCACAGGAACTATCATAAACAACTGCTTTCTAAGAGCTTGGTGACTCTGCTTGAAATGATTGTGAGTACAGGGAAAAAGACTGCTGCTTATGTTGTGCTGAATCTACTGAAGCAATTAAAATAGGGTTGGTTTACATCTAGGTGAATTCCCATTTCCTTGAAATAGCAGTGATGAAGGGCTGAACAGATGGCATAGCTGTGGGGCCAGGGCTGGTGTGCCCATTCAAGGGCAAGTTCTCCAGATACCAGCATTGCAGCTCAAATCGCATAGCTGGGAATAAGAAAGTGGTCGTAGCATCTTAATAGCAGGCCTTATGTGAGCCACTGGTGTTCCTGTAATTACCTGATTGCTTTGTGCCTTTTGGCATTGAGTCTGCTCCTTTCCTTACCAACGAAAGGTAAAATACATTGAACACATACCACATTAGCCCTGAACTCCCACTGCTTCATGGTTTGTGACAACATATTACATGGACCCTGCCATGGGGCAAAGCAAACAGAGCTTTACTGACAGAAGCAAACAGAGTCCCAGTGGACCATAAACAAGGTCAGATAGAATAAACTTACTGTCTCCCACATGGCTCAGAGGCTGCCAAGAGAAGTCTGGCACTCAGATCTGCTGGGGCATAGCTAGGCTGCCCTTTAGGGACCCATCCCAGTGGATCCCTCTTCCCTTGCAGGAGTTCTCCACTGAGAGCTCTGCTGAGCAATCTTTAGGTAAGTCCTTTTCCTCAGACCTTCCTGTAATTATGTCAGACCAGAGCTAATGGATCCACAGCAGGTCATTGATCTTGGATGGTTATGATGGGGGTCACATACTTCTCTGTAAGCTGTATTGTCCCCTTCTGCTGACTGTTGCTGCAGGATGTCAAGTGGACAACACTTCACAGTGGAATAAAGAAGCTCTAGTTCTCTTTCTCAGTTTAGTTTGGATCCAGCTTCCCGACAGACTGAGAAGGCATGTGTGGGATTAACCTGTCCTAAGCAGATCTGGTTTTGTTGTAGTGGAAGACAGAAGGGTGTTAATAAAATTACCTCCAGATGAATCAAAGACACCATAAAATACATATGTTTACCACAGACAAAATGAAACACAGTACAGAAATGAAATTTTTAGCTTATGTATATCAGAATCCCTCCTTTCCTTACCATGAAGAGGTACATTCCCTATCACACACTAAGAGAGACAAAAGCAACACGAACAAATGATGAAAGGCAGACAAACACAATTTTCATGGAATTAGGACAAAATGCTCCCTGTCTCCACAAAAACTTTTCAGAATTGTCCAGTTCTTAAAGAACATCACCAGGACTATGCTGAAAGTAGTATCAGCCAGGTATATTTAGCCTGCTGCTCTACGGATCTCCATACTGTGAACTATCGTCATTTTTGTGCTTTCCACACATATATGGCACATGACTAGTGTTTTTTCTCATGCTCTCTCCACACCTTCCCCTTCCAGAGAGATTTGGGATGATCCTTCTTCCAACTCCAGGTCTCTGCCACAGCTCAGGCCAACATGCTGGTCTGGAGCATGAAGTTCCTCAACTGGAGGATGACTGTGGTGATGCCCTGCATCCTGGTAGATATCTCCCGAGCCCATCCAGAATTCAAGGTGCCATGTTTGATACTTTTGCCAGGAGCAGTTGCTCCTCATACTCCATTTGTGAAAACTCAGTGCAGCTCTCCTCCTCCAGTTCCTTGCCTTCACTCTCAAAAGCAAAGGCTTGGGAGGTAGATGGAACAGGAAGTTGCTCCATGTGTTATTTCCCGAAGCCTCTGCGCTGTCCTAGCAACTGTGAGATTCTTCCTAACCTCTTTCCCTTTAGCAATAGGCTAAGAACCTGTTCTTCTGCCACCCCACTCTGATAAAAATCTCACCATCCTACCTTTTAATCAGGGTGGGATCTCACTGGAACTGCTCCCGGCTCTTGTTGGGTTTGTACAGTCACCGCAGAGTAAGCTGCCTCACACCACAGCAAGCTGTCTTTGATCTCTACTCTGTAAAAGCCGCTGCTTCGCACAGAGGCGTGTTATCTCCCAGTCCACTGAGTGATGGTATCTTTCCCCAGCAGAAGCAATAGCTTAGGGCTTCCACTGAGTTCTTGCTGCTTGGAGCAGTCAAGACAAAGCAGCAGTCTCCAAGTCCCCCCTAAGTCAGAAGCATTGACCACCCATATACCATACCCATGCTACAAGCATTGATGGGTATCAATAAAGCACCTCTGTGCACAGTGGATCAAGTTTGGGAAAACAGGTCAGAGGACCAGAGAGATGTCAGGAGCAGGGAGCTTGTTTGTTGATTTGGGGCTTGCATCGCCTTCATAGTGCTCACAGCACATTGCCAGGACCACTGTAGAAACGAGCAATGTACACTAAAGAGCATCACCTTCCCAGTGATAGGGACTAAACTCCACTTGCAAAAAATATGTCCACGGTCAATATGCAGTGGCACAAGTCAAAGCAGTGCAGTGGGAGTGCCAGTGTCAAAGCAGGGGTTGGATTGTCCTTGAGGCAACAGCTGGACGATAAAGGGTTTGCCATAGACTTCAGCAATGCTGAGTCCCAGGTCCCAGCACCCCACTGCAGTCAGAGTGGGTGATCTTCAGATCCACAAGAGTAAGAGAGTGGTTATGTATTTCTTGAAAACAGGTTTTACCCAAGTAGGCACATAGGGACAGAATGCAAAGAATTGCCACTTCTATATCTGAAAAGTTGGACTCATTTAACAGCCTTTAAAATATCTTTTACAGACACCCTGCTATGTTAATAAGAGTGACTGAAAGTTTTCATTGATTTTGGAAGATTTATAACAGGATAGGAAGAGAATGGAGTCACAGAGAGTCAGTCCTTAAGTGATTTAAATGACTGCTTATTTTATTCATCAGCCTTAGCAGTAATTCATGGATGACACTGTAGCGGGACAATCCTTTGACAATTTATGCTTAATGTCACTGTCTCTTGAAGTTTTTTGCTGACTGCAAAAAGACACTTACAGTAAGTGCTACAGCAGAATAAGTCTATTGTCTCAGGGATTTTCTCTTTTTTGTCAGTGTTTTTTTAAGACATCCTAGGCAAAGAGTTGGAACATGTGAAAGAAAAGGTTGGTTGAGGGAAAAAACAATGATCTACGCAGCAAAGAGCTATGTAAGGAAGAAACTCCATAGGGACTGGCTCAGGTGAACAGTGGTCATCAGCAAGTCCCAGAGAAGACATAACAGAATTGCAAGGGATTTGTTACCTGTTGGGATAAAGCTTTTGGTGAGTAACCCAGAACTGGAAACAGTCTAGACAAAACCACTTAGTAGAGACAATTCACTTGTGAAAATAGCAGTAGATTTTACAAAAAACTGTCTTCCAAGGAAAGTTGGGAAAATGTGTTAATAACTTGAATTATCCAACTGGAGTAAATGTTACATTTTAAAGCTGTCAGTTGCTTGGGTGCTTTTTTACAATTTTTTGCTTATTAGTTTGATAAGGAAATACCTCATTTACTTCTGAATATCCTTCGATTGGAGAGTAGTTAGTAGCACTAACTAGCCCACATGTGTGAGCACTGTAGCCATTATAACTAATGCTGAAAACGAGCATGCGTGATAACTCCTCAATTACTTCTCAGTAGGCTCGACAATCTTCCCCATGAAAAGTGTCGTGCCGGCTGCTTTGTCAGAAATCAATATAATGAAAGGCCTGTTGAATTTGATGGTAACAGAAGGACGGAGAAGTCTGGTAAGGATTATGGCTGTGGCTCCTGCAGCCTCAGCTCCAGCCTCATCAACTTCCAGAAGGGCCTTGTGTAGTGCCTGCAGGGAAAAGGACCAAACAGTGTGTTTATATACGGGAAAGCAAACAAGGGGTGAATAGACATGCTCTTCTTATGTAATATTTAGGAGAAGAAAGGATTGATAAAACTCAGTGGACCAAACTTTCTGGTGTGGTAAATCTCTAACAGCCTGCAACAGGGATGTTTTCCATGTCTGGACTGAATGGGGAAGACCCGAAGTAAAAATGGACATGCTGTAGATGCAGCCTCACCGGTGCTGAGTAGAGGGGGATAATAACAACCCATGTACTAGCTGGTTTATTTTCTTAGGTTGTTTGAACTTCCACTGGCAAGACCTTCTCTGTTATTCCAAGATTAGTGGAAGGCTGCTATTTAAATACTAATACAGGGGCAGTATTTGGCGTCTTTGCCACATTAAATCGTAGCTTAAACTGACATGGTGAAATTCTGCTAATGCATATTGGAATTTTCCTGGAAACGTTGAGAATATTAAAAAATTAGATACTAGTCAACACAAATATCATAATATACTCCTCGTTTATAACTTGACACAATCGCATGTAAACAATCATATTCCAGTGCCAAGAAATAATTTAAAATCTTGTCCAAATTTTCCATATAGTTAATATCCAGCCTTTTATTAGCAGTATTAAAATAATACAATGGTGGGACAGCAGACTGTCTCTGTAGGAAAGCACAATTACTAAGCAAGCCCCCACATGGCATTGTGAGTTTTAATTATAATTTCTGTATGATAAGGAGGGAAAGAAATTCTTTAAAAACCCCGGATATAATTGTTCAGAGCAACCAGCCACCACCCCATCACCAGCTCTGCATGTTCACTTACTTGTGAAACCTGAAGATTATGGCTGCCACTAATTCCAGACAGATCAGCATTACTAGAGAATACTTCAGTAATGCCCATTTCATTGAACAGGTCTTTAACATCGTAAGACCCACTAATAGAAATCTTTGGTAACTGCAGATCTAATCTCCTGTTGAACAAAGAAAACAAAACAACAATGAAGCATTGCAGACTTGTTTCAGCCAGCAAACTGAATAGTATGTAATTCAGTGGCACTTGAAAGCATTCTTTTGATTGCTAATTTGTTTGACGGTAGCATTTGTATTCCTTGAGTAATTCTGGCATCCAGAAAGACATGTCATCTTCTCGTACGTACATTCTCCTTTTGATTTTGGACATAGAAACTAATTTCTTCATTGCCACTCATCCCAGTGCCCCATACACAAGTAGCAGAGTTTTGTGGTTCGAGGCTACAGAGAGTAAGCAGAACAATTGTGGAAAGGCTAAAAGACAGGAAAAGAAGGATAAAATCTAAGACACAGTGAAGCAAATGAATTATGTTAGCACCATGAAAGTAGACATATGGTGGCCAAAAGATAGCCAAGCAAATCTTGAGGCAGTTGTTATAATGCTGCATCCCCTTCTGTCAGGTCAGAGAGCCTGCAGTTGCTTATTGATTATAAGCAAGCAGCCTCTGCTCTGGCTCATCTTGGGAATCACTTAAAATACCACTTTATGAAATTAGAACATTATATCCAGGAGGAGGCGATCTGAAATTAATGCTTTCTCTTAAAAATAATGATGTGTCCTCAAATCTAGTAATCCATCTACCTAGAGTTACCTGGTCTCAAGTTTGTTATCCCATTTACAAAGAGTTTCCTTGGAGAGAGCATCTTCCACTTGCTTCATCTTTCCATCATCAGGCAGAATGAGCAATGCTCGTGTAGTGCCCTTGTAAGGCAGCTCTACCACCTCGCAAGAGAGATCCTGGTCATAGTAACTGTCATAGTTACCATCACGCTGCATCATGTTGACTCTAACAGATGTGTTTGTGTTCACAAAAAAATCATCCTCATATGTACGCAAAGGATCAAAAGAATTTTCCCAGACAGCTAATGGGCAAAAAAAGAAGACATTGTACTCAAACATGTAAAGGTCATTAAAAATGGCTAATATAAATCAGATGAACTGAAATGTTAGGATGCTGAAGTGCTGTTTATGGGAGAAGAGGATCACTAAATCACTTCAACCTCCTGCATAACACACAATAAAACATTTTAGCTGTGCAGTAGGTTCAGCATAATGTGAGTAAGTCCTGTCTTGCTGAAAAATGACCAAAGGCTGATAAGGACTGACTGAGACAGTCCTGCTTCTTTTGTAGTCATATATTCCCATTGCTTGTGCCTTTTATGTCATTCAAATCCAACCACTTAAACGTTCAGCCACATGATCTTGTTATGCCTTTCCTCTTATGCTGTACCTGATGCAAGCTGACTGCACTCAGCCTGGTGAGGAATTCATCAATAGAGTAAAGGATCCTAACACTCAAGCAGGGCTCTAGAAGTACAGGCCCTCAAAATGTTATGTCCCAAGTTTCAATGCAGCGTCCCTAGTAAATCTACCATAATACTGGGAACCCTTGAAGTGCAAGGATATCAGTCGACTAAGTTTGACTGGCACATACAGTCAGCATAGAGGTTGTGGAAACATCTTTATTCATTATGCCCTGAGACCAATGAGACTGTGCACAGTGGGTCCCTGTCTATGAGGCAGTCCACTAGAATGGGACTTCCCTGTCCACAACTTTCTGGCCAACTGGGCCAAAACCAAGCAATCAATATTTCTCAACAATCAGCTACCCTGCCTTTGGCCAGATCTAATCTTTACTTTGAAGGTCCTGCACAGTTTAGGTCTTTATAAATCAGCAAGAGTTCCCTCCAATTTTTATTTTCCATCAAAATAATCTATTGAAATACTATGCTAAATATCTTACCTTTAAAATAAATGTAGTTAACAAGAACCAATACAGTACTTGGATCAAGATGATCAATTAACTCGGAAATTTTCCCCTTGGTTTTCTCCTCTACATATTTATTGATATGCTTCTTAGCTTCTTCTGGTTTATGGAAATCGCTAGAAAAAAATTCTGCATCATAAAATTGCTTGGTGTTTTGTAAAAATGTCTCCTGTGGTTCATACCCAATAGCTGTAAAAAGGGCATTCCCTGTATTTAATGTGATGTTAACATCAGCACAGTTCAATACTGCTAAAACTTTATGAAAACTTTCATGTATATTATGCATGTGAGTCTCAGTTAGACAGTCAAAGCCCAGTCCTTCAAAAATCTGAGACCGGGTGGTTGACTTAGCACCAACAGCCAGCATGGCAAAGGCAGTGGAGATGCTCATGGGAGAAAAGAAAACATTTTTATCAGCTTCTTTTGATATAGCCTGCTTGTAAAATCTAAATACAAAATCTGCATAGTTAGAGCCTTGCTTGTCACAGTTATGTGTTAATAAATTTTGTGTTCCATCACGCAGATTAGTATTGTTGACTTCATGGCAAACGTCTTCATAGTGGCAATGGGTTATGGCACAAAGAACTGCAAGGAGTAAACACGGGTACAGGAGATACTTCATCTTCTTTTCAAATTATTCTGTCACAAAATAAACAGTCATTAGACGAACAGATAGTAATGATGAGCTTGGTAGTAAGAAATAATGAATAGTTTGTTAGCATAAATATTACATAGTGCAACTGTAAAGATCTAATGTACATAGCATATTTAAAGTGCCCATGGACACAAAGTCAAATGTCAATAATAAATTCAACCAAATTATAAATTAAAATTTCAGGCATAATAAAACCATAATGTTCCATTGTCATTGCCCTGAAAAGGCAATTCTTGTCTTCATTGTCAATGAAAGTATAGAGCCAAAGTCCATAATAATCTCTTCTAACAATGACATTCTCTCCCCTGGATCTTCTCCTACAGGGTACATCTAAACAAAAAAGTTACCATGAGGTAAGATGGGGTATGGGTTTCAAAGGCATCAAATACTCCACTGTACCTGCCCAAATGTGGTATGATAGAGGTGAGGAAATGTGAGGCAGCTGACTTTTCATGGGAAGTGGGATAAATTCCCTCACTTTCATCAGGGCAGCAGCACATGGACAGACAGCTATCATGGGCTATCCAGTGCTTGCTAAATTCACACCCATGTTTACTTTGAGATTACTTACTCACATGGCCAGTCACTGGCCACAGCTGATAAGTGATGGATGAAAGTCATCTACATAAACTTCAAGGTAAAGTTCAAGGCAAAAGCCTGGAGCATCCTGTGCCATGGCACCAGGACACTTGGAAGTGGCCATAGAGACATGTGGGAAGCATCAGGTTTGCACCAGACAATGAGGTGCACATTTGGAACAGACACACTCTTTCCAGGGGGCTGCAACAAGTGTTTGTAACTTGTTAAATGGTGGTTTGTCCCTCACCATGGGTTAACTTGTGTGGGGTGTGTGGCTCCCTCTACAGACACAGGAAGGACCTAGATCCAAGAGGAAAAAAGCACAGATTCTATTTGAAATTCGAAGGACACTCAGGTCAACCCACCTGGAGATGACAAGTTTCTTCATTATGCTTGTTCTCCTAATGCTAACATGATATACTTCACATGAGCCTCCTAACCTCCATAGGAGCTGGAAAAAGTCTCTAGTTTACTGAATTCAGTTCCCTGCTATTCTGAGGAGGCATCTTATATAAACCCTCTTTAGAAACCTAACAAGCTAGCTATAGAAAGATTTTTGCTCTTGCAGCTTCTGTAATGAACATTTCTAGAACTTTTATGCTCTTATAGCTCCTCTTCTTCTGGTTTCCAGCCAACACAGCCTGATTGTACCTTTCTCTTCCAGGAATGCATTTTCCCATGTCCTGCCAAGGTGAAGTTCTCTTGGTCCCATATTCATTCCTAGGTGTGAAAGGTGACTGTATCCACTATCTAAACAAGATTTAGATAGAGCAGCCCAAGTTCCAGGATTCTTGGTGATTAACCAGTTGCTTTATTTTTTTTATTGGTATAGTGATCTTTCTTGTTTTTATAGCAAACATATACACTAGCTGTGTGTTCTCTTATTTATTAGGACCTGAGTATGCTGAGTATGTCCGAGAGCAGACAGTGACCACTACAGCACCTGCAGTAAGAAATGGTAATGCTAAATTTTAATTTCCTTAAATCAAAAGACGGAGTATAGCCTTAGATGGGAATATGATTCAACTATTTGCATCTCTTTTAATCAGAACTCTTCCTCTTCCTCCCAGCAGAAAAACCCACAAAAGCAACCCTTATGTACTGCAGACAAATGAAGCAATCATGTAGTATAGAGGGTGTTTCAAAAGTACTTGCTGTTTAACATTTCATAGGCTGTTTTTCTCTAGCTATCTGAGATATTGCACACTTCAGTGCAAAAAGAATAATATTTGCCTGTCCATGACCACTTCCTGTGTCCACATAGAGCTTAGCCTACATTTTAAAGAATTTCTGAAGCAAAGAGTATGGTTTTTCTGCAGCAAGTTTATACTGGGCGTGGCTCCGGTTTTAACTTTAGTATAACAGATAAGTTAAAATTTCTCTTAGTATCACAGCTCTCTACAGAAATATTAAATAATTTTCTACCAGCAGCTGGGAAACACTGAATATTGTCATCAAGTTTTTGCCACATACTTTTCCCTTTAGAGACGTTAATCACATTAATTTAACATTTTGAAATTAAAAAATTTCAGCCACAAATACTTTTTTGTTATGATATCAAAGCTGAAGAAACTGGAAAGGCTTTATTAAATCTAGGCTGTATTTTTTATACACAAATTGGAAATTCAGAAAATAATTCTCTGCCAAACCACAGATTAGTTTGTCTATGGGAATAAAAGGGGTAATTAAATTTGAATTGTGGCCTTCCACCCACCCCCTACACTCACCTGAGTCCTAATTAGAGAGCATGGCCTTAGCAATTCAGTGGCTGTTTTATACATTAAATCACCAGGAGTTTGTAAATTGGACCTGGTTGTTCAGTCACTAGTGGGATTATGATAATTTTGAGCCACTGTGAAGGCTGTTTCTAACCTAAAGGGTGATTTCACCAGTATTCGGCTTTAACAACTACTTAATAAGCCCCCATGACTTCAAAGGTTATTTTATTCTCATTTCAGGCTAAGCATATTTCCCCATACCAGCAGGTCCCACTGGTACCCTGCATGTTTGCTTGATTAATATTTCATGGCAACATCCACACACAACCAAGTCACAGACAGCCAAATGAAATTAACCTAACGTGGAACTTCCACCAACCACAGAAAGCATCATTTGCAAGTCTCTGAGAAAAATGCATGTGCAGTACTTACAAAATCAGAAGCCCTGCTGCATTCAGCTGACCATGCTGTTGTCCACACTGTTACTTATACTGCTACATCATCTTCTGCTTAATTTCCTCTGTTAAACATTAAACAGACCTGATAAAAATTAGAGCCAACCAAAAAAAAAATGAGGAAACAGAGCAAACATTGATGAAATAGGGTTTCCAAGGATCATCTCCCAATTCAGCCAACGGAGCTGACAATCTTCAACCATTTGAATCGCAGCTGTGACTTTGTCTGTTGCCTCTGACCATGTAGAGGAGCTTAGGGGCAAAGATTGTGTACTTAGGGCCCTACTGGAAACCTGGAGGTTGTGCCTGGAACTACTGGAAGCAGATGCTAACTCTTGGTGCCAGAAGTCAGACTTCCTGTGCTGTGCTGAAGCACACATGGACCTCACAGCCACACACCACAGCAGCTCAGCGCTCTTCCCGAGTCTGACCTGAATATTCCCTCTTTAGCCTGAATATGGACTCTGAACTAGTTGCCTGTACCTTCTCAATCCAACTGTAATTGCACGCCATTGAGAGGGTATGCGATAGCCATGCTTCCCTGATGGGTCTCCTACTCTGACTGATGTGGTCCCTTCCTATATCTCAGTTCTGTGTGCATCTGAGTCAGTGCCCTGGGCAGGTGGTGGGAATACAAGTAGCAAGCTGTTTTCTCTACTCCCACACAAGTACATATTGCATGTGCACACTCACTTCTTCTCCTTGTCCCTCTCGCACAAATTTAAATTGTTGGAATGAAATAAAGTACTGCTTGTTTCTATTAAGTTTTTCCAACAGGAATAAAATGCTAGTGGATCAAGCTGACTGAATTTTTCCCATTAACAACAAAGACCATGACTGAGCGGTGACATGAAATACATTTCCCCATCTGTGATGACTCTTTTTCCTTTGTACTTGTTTACTCATATGTGTAATTTTGTCATTACAAACATAGATAAACATGGAGACAGAACATAGATAAACCTTTTCTTGACACTCCTCTTCTTTGTTTTCCTCTTTGTTTCTTTTTCCCCTTTCCTTTTCACTTGTTCCCTCGAATTCTGGCTGTGAACGGTGACAAACACAGCCTGTATTTTACTCATCAAAGCCTAGGAGAATGACAGGTCATGGTGGTCAAGGACAAACTATGTTACAAAATGGTTATAAGCCTCTTTTTTTTTTTTTTCATTTGTGGGGCCTTGTAATTACTGTTTTGTGTTTAATAATGTTAAGCTACACTTTAACAAGGCATTTCCCTAGCATTTCATTAGAGCAGCAGCAATAAGGTGCTACACCAGCTTTAAACTAAAATGATGAACAGATGCACGCATGCTGGGTGTACCATGTACTGCCACGAGCCATCTACAGTCCCACCTCTCTACTGACCACAATTTCAACTCTAAAACTGTGTCATGAAACTGCGTTAACCAGATTCATACTGATCAATCATCTGCTGAACTAGATCTTGCTTCTCTACTATTTTCATAGAAATGAAAGTCCAGAATACTGAAATAAGCAAACACATGTGCTTCTGATAATTAAAACCACAACAAAGTCTCTATTACCCAAGTCTATGTTACTGCTATGTACTTCATGTAGGTCAGTATCTATACCATACCTCAACTCAGATTTTTACTTCTTTAGATGAAATACCACATACAGTATTTCATGCATTAATCAGCATCTTGCAAGCAGCTTCCTGCCAGTTTGTTTTGTTTTGAAAAAATAATTCTGAAGCATATTTAAGGACATCTTGCTTAACCAATGGCTGGTATATTCGATGACAATAGAACCATTCAACTTGTCCAATGTTTCTGTTATGCTTCTACACCTCAGGTCAGGAAATTACAGTTTCCATGTTAATTTAGCAACAGTAATAGCTGTTCTGGGATTAAGGATCACAGACACACAGTTTACTTCAGATATCAAAAAAATCTGTATCCCTATAGATCTATTGTATCCAAAGTAACACAAAGATTTCTAAGTGTAAAGTGCATAGATGACAAGTATATTGACATAGCAGCAATATGAAGGAAACTCAGTGTGGAATTAGGGAGGAAATGGACACTGCCTTCCCCTCCCTTCCCCCCAATAGTTTTGGGCTATTTAATAGTCTTTGGGAAGGATCAGGACTCAGAGTGCAGAAAAAATTGTTGAGGTTGAAGATGTATGCATGTGTGGTGAATTACGGTTCTTCCAATCTGGATGAGGTAAAGACGCAATCTGCCCACAGTGGTCATGTCATGTCATTCAATGATTCTTGGAGCATCCCCTTCACCGTTCTGCCAGGAAGGCAAAATTCATTAGTTTAGAAAGGGAATGTGAAATGGGGATGAAATACAGCCTGTATATAGTGATGAGAACATTCATGAGGAGAGGAAAGTTCTGCTTACAGAACTGTATTTCATTTGAATTAGCATCACTAATAATAGGTGTACACTAACTAGACAGCAGGGACTAGAATCGAAAAAAATATATAGTGTACCAATGGCAATGACCATGAGTTAACACTCATCACTGTTTTTTGGTTGGAAAACCAGTGCCCGTTACAAATTACCAACTAAAATGTAGCAGATGTGTTACATGTGTGGTACACCAATAACAACTAGACCTCCTACTACGGCTTCAGCAGTGTGCAGGAAGACAGAGACGACACAGGACCTACAGCGGACTTGAGCCCTCCTGAAAAAGGAGAAGGAGAGTAGGCAGGTTGCTCTAACATTAGAAACGTTTATTTGGACCCCAGAAACTTTCAAAAGAAGGCTTGTTTTTCATTATTTCTGCATGTAACAGCTTCACCATGGAGTTTCTTTTCAGACTTGAGTGTTTCTGTAATACTAATATCAAAATAGCTTTCTGAGTTTTACATATCTGAATGATTTCCAACAGACATCTTGTGAAAGAATAGTATGCATTCTGTTTCGTTTTCCTTCTATCCCCCAAAATAGTTGACAAAACAACCATGTTGCAATCTTATTGACTACAGAGATCTCCAAGAATATTTTCCATTGCCCAAATACTGTTCAAGATACTGGAATGACTTCAGGATGAGATGGACTGCCTGATGAGAGAACCACTGGGTTGAAAATTCAGGATAGGCTGCTAGCTCTGTTGAGCAGCTCAGCTTTGACCTTGGGAACATCACTAACTCTTGTGGTTTAACCCCTGCCAGTAACTAGGACTATGCAGTCACTTGATCACTCCTCACCCCCTGCACAACCTCATAAGGTAGGGAGAAGGGGAAGAAAAGTGGGGGGGAACCTCATGGGCTGAAATAAAGACAGTTTAATAGAACAGTAATGGAAGAGGGAAAAAAATAATTATAGTAAAAGAAGATACAAAATAAAGTGATACAACACAAGTTACTCTCACCACCAAATAATGCGTTGCCCAGTCCATCCCGAGCAGCAAACATGGGTTCCTTCCCCCTCAGCCAACCCCCATATATTTACTGAGCATGATGTCTATGGTATGGAATATTCTTTTGGCCAGCTTGTCCTGTCTATGCTCCCTGTCAGCTTCTATGGAAAGCTGAAAAAGCCCTTGACTAATGTAAACTTTACTTAGACAATACACGTTATCAACGTTATTCTCATAATAGATCCAAAACATGGCAGCTACTAGAAAGAAAATTAGCTCTATCCTAGCTGAAACCAGGACACTAATGCTGTCTGATAGCCTTCAGTTTTCTCATCTGTAAGATAAAAATGACACATCTAACTTCCTCATTGAGATAAGATGACATGAAAATAAAAAGTTACTTTCAATGGCCTTAAGCATCATTTCAGTTCTTTATTGAGTTTAATGAAGACAAGATCATTTCTTATCAGGTTCGCACCATGGAACCTCCCTTGATAACAATGATACACAATTTCAAAATCTGTGGTCTGTAGGATGCAGTTTTATACAGCTTTTAAGTGAAATTAGAAAGGTTCCTCAGTTGTAAACTTCCATTAAAAGTCCTCTGGACTTTACAGAAGTCTTCTTTCCTGGTGTGCTTAGTACTTGCATCCAAGAGATACTAGATACTATTGCTAGACACTTACGTACATTACAGCATGGGGAGAGGTGATTAAGCACACATAAATTACAAGTATTAACGATCTGCATGTACCACAGGGCACTGCCCAAACCAACCCTTTTACCAGAAGTTTTTTTCATTTATGACTAGAAAACACAAATATCTGTTTCCAGTACCTACAACACAAGAGTTTGGTACAGGAAGATAGAGAAGGAATAAGATCATTGTGCTCACTAAAAAGTTATTTTTCACCTTCCAGTTTGACCCAAGCACCATACCAGCAGGGATCATTTCATCTGAACCTCTTCATCTACTGCCAGTCCAGTGTTGTGCTTTTAAAATCATACTATTTTAAAATCATACATCCATTACTGTTCTATTTAAAATCATACTAAAATCATACTGAATCTCTCTCTGACTGTTTAAACAAAGAAAGGAAGGATGATCACCCTCAATAGTTAGCTATAAGCAGACAGGAAGTTAAGTTTATACAAAGTGAACCTGTGACTGAGCTGGGAAGGGAGGCAGAAACTCCCAAGTCCCAACCCAATGCTGTGTAACTACTGGCCCATCCTTCTTTCCTAATAATGTTCTTGCGTTAAAGAAAGAAAGAAATTAATCAATTAATTATGGGTTTCCAACAGCAATATAGCACTTAAAATTGTAATAAATGTGTGTCTATACAACATGAAAATATAGTTAACAAGAACCATCCCAATGAGTAATTCAAGACTTAAGCAACTAACATTATTTTGAAAGCCTTCATTAAAAAGTTCTTCTTCACCTTCCTATTTGGTCCACTGACCCTGCTATCTGGGACCATCTCACCTGAATTGTTTCCTTTTCCTCCTCTGTACTCCTGAGTGATACCAAATCGAGTGCCTACCTTTAATCATGCAACTGATCAAGTAAGGTTGATCAAAGTGGCTTGAAGTAAACAGTAATGACATTATTCTGTGACTCAGAAGCTCAGCTGCCCAAACACACAATATGGATTTTGGCTAATGCTCAAAGAAAGGACCCAGAAAGTGGTCTTGCAAGCCACAGAGGCAATTTACCTTGTTTATTACTCCTTGTAAGAACTGCTCTGTTGAAAATGAGGGTACAAACATAGGAGTCCACCAGGGAACAAATGCAGAATGGAGGCAGATTTCAATTTTATTTTGAATGGATATAGTGTAGATTAAACTATGTTCCCACCACAGCTTTTAACTTTGTTGGGAGAAGATTTAGGGCATCACTGCAGAGCTTTTAAAAATCTTACTCAAGATCAATATGCAGACAAGGAAAAAAAAGCCGTTTTTCCATGTAATGAGTCATTTCACAAGCATCTCAATTTTCTTAGTTTTAACAGAAAACTGTTGGAATTGTGACCATTTCAGTACAGACCAAAAATTTCCCACCTCAAACTAGTCAATATCCTGTCTAGTGTTGGCTCCTGCATACTCGCATCTCCTCTGACATTCTTTTCCTGCCTTTCTTCACGTCACCCAGAGTCACTTGCAGACCATTCTGATCTCCTTGGCACACCATGCCTCTACCCCCTGCTCCCTCCGTCAGCTTGGAGAGCAACAGCCAATAGAACTTGTTGAAGAATCATGGAGGAAGGCATTCCCAAAGAGGTCACAGCAGGACCCTTCAGCAAAAGTCAACCTTTAGGGACCAGGGAAAGCCCAGACTGATTTTCACAGAACACCAGGTGTCTTCTCTGATAGAGCAGCAGAGCATTATGGCACTCTTGGGGCTGGGGTCAGCAAGAATGGGGCTCAGCTATAGAGAGCAACAAGGTTAATCAGGTCACAAGAACTTCTAGGTGACGATGTCCTGCTCTCAGGTTCATTGATCAGCCAGTGAGAGTATTTTTTTTTTCCTTGATGATGCAATGTTTTTAAATTAATGGCTTTGGTAGAACTTAGGTGGGTGGGGATTATGAGAACCAGTTTGAACTGGTCTCCAGCCTTTGTGAATGCTCCAGCTCTCACACTAATGATGATTGAATTAATCTCTTAACAAACACGTTTGTTTTTCTAATTCGCCTCCACACTCATAATTACTATAACTCCAAACCCAACACCCAAATATTACAGCACAGATGACACTTAGCATCCTCTGCTCTTCGGAGATCTCTGAACTATTGAGATCCCTCCTGCGGTAATTTGTGAAGAACAATGAATAGGATCTCCTCACCAGAAACAGAATCCTGCAAAGCTGTACTAAGTAAGAGGATTCACTCCTCTCCAAGGAGGCATTTTTTTTACCAGCATGTTCTAAAAACATTTCCTTTCATAGTTTACTGTAAAACCAGTTATTTCTACTGCTGCTCCATGGGCACTCAGTGCACAGCCAAAGCTAAGAAGTCAATAAATCCTTTGAGTTGGGGGTCCCTACTTCATCCTTGATGGTAGTAGGCTTATAACTGAGTGACGACTTCAGTGTTGTATTGCTTCTTACAAACTACTTCACAAATGTTCACTTCAACATTTTTCTGCATCTGAGAAACTTTCCTAGATTGTACAAGTACCCAGATTCTTCCTATAGCCCTTACTGTCCCCCTTAAAAATGCTTTCTCAGAAGAACTTCTTGGAAGTTGTCTAAGGGAGCAATTTTAATGTAAGAAAGCAGAGTCAGAGAAATCAGAACATTTTCAGGAATTCCTTGGCTTTGAACATTTTCGTTCAACAATTCGTTGAACATTTTCAAATAGAAATGATGAAAATGTTCCACACTAACGTTTCTCTTATAAGATGCTATCAAGGGACAAACTTTTCTATCGCTTACCAATCTAAAGGCTGCTGTAGAAAATGACTGACTGGAAAGAAATTCTTTACAATAAAGTTTAGATCAAGCACTTATTTTTTAAGTCAGGATGGAAAAATCTTCTGCACTAGCTGTAGGGTACCTAAACAATGAGGAAGTTGTTATTTTGCCACTCAGAATTTTATTCTCATTTGCCTTTTTTCATGAACTAAAAATAGATTTGTCATATACTATAAAGTCATAGATCTAGAGGAAAAATAGTTTAGAACTGGTATACTGAGAGCTAATTCACATTAAAAAAATAAATTTTAAATGGGAAAGTTTGGTATGAATCTGATGAGAAGAAATAGGCTAGTTTTCCCATTGGAGATAGAAGATATTCTCAGTAATATATACATATTTGACAGAGAAATAAAGAACAAAACCCAGAAACATTAAATAAGAGACATGATAGATCTGGTTAGAGTCTTTTTGAAGGTACACTGGTAAATAGCAAGGCAATCACGTGACTGTAAAAAGTATGATCAATGATTGTAAAAAGAATCAAAACTGCAAATAAGCTACAAATGTAAATTCACCTACTTCAATCATTCAAAGAAGTCATAAAAAGACCCTTGTAAACTATCATAAAAACAAACTTATTTTTTTATAATGAATGCTCCCAAACTACTGAGTCATGTAAGTCGGCTTTGATTTTTAGTTATTTTCTACTGAACCACTGAGTTGATAGAAGTGTTGCTGTTAATTGAGGAAATAAAAATGCTCTTAACTGGCAGCTCCATACTGTTGTCTTAGACACCCTCAGGCATAGCAAAAGGAAATAAACAGGCTTTGGCTCTGAGTTGAGCCCATAGATACACAGTATATGTACAGATAACTTTACTCTACAAGCCATATAAAACGGCACAGAGGCACACTGATGTTTCCTTTCTCTCTCTTCCTTTCTTTGTATCTCCCACTTCTTGCTTTACTTTTTCACCAGCACTGAGCATGGAGATGACATATTCAGTGGCCTATCCAGCATCATTGTAAAATCTCTGTCCTGAGTGGCAATGCCTAACTTAAGAGACCAGGCAGTCACTGACTCCCGTGAGACCCCTACCCATGAACAAGGTGGCACTAACAACAAAATGTGTCATCTCACAATTCATTAAAGTCCCACATGATCTCTGACTTCTCTGAATAATGCCTGCCTGAACTTATTTCTTATAAAGGGTCTTCCCTCCCTACTATCTTGGGTTTTTTTTGAGATCCTTCATTGAGGAATCTTATCCTTTTTCTGAACTATTGGACATATACCAATCAAACCATTGTAATCCACACACATCAACTTTTTCAAAGATTTCTTTGGTAAAGAATTCTGATTACTGCTATAAAAGACAATGAAAAATGTTTCTATGCATATGTCAACAACAAAAGGAGGACTACAGAGAACCTCCATCCTTTACTGGATGCGAGGGGAAAAGACAGTGACCAAGGATGAGGAAAAGGCTGAGGTACTTAATGCCTTCTTTGCCTCAGTCTTTAATAGTAAGACTAGTTCTTCTCTGGGTACCCAGCTCCCTGACCTGGAAGACAGGAATGGAGAGCAGAATGAATCTCCCCTTCCATAATCCAAGGGGAAATGGTGAGTGACCTGCTACATCACTTAGACGCACACAGATCTATAGGGCCAGATGTGATCCACACAAAGATACTGAGGGAGCTGGCAGAAGTGCTCACCAAGCCACTTTCCATCAGTTAACAGCAGTCCTGGGTAACCGGGGAGGTCCCAGTTGACTGGAAGGTAGCAAATGTGATGCCCATCTACGAGAAGGACTGCAAGGAGGATCCAGGGAACTACAGGCCTGTCAGTCTGACCTTGGTGCCTGGGAAGGTTATGGAGCAAATCAACTTGGCAGCTATCGTGCGGCACGTACAGGACAACCAGGTGATCAGGCCCAGTCAGCACGGGTTTATGAAAGGCAGGTCCTGCTTGACTAATCTCATCTCCTTCTATGACAAGATGACCCACTTAGTGGATGAGGCTGTGGATGTTGTCTAACTAGACTTCAGGACAGCTTTGGACACTGTTTCCCACGGCATTCTCCTGGAGAAACTGACTGCTCATGGCTTGGATGGGCACACGCTTAGCTGGGTGATCTACTGGCTGGATGGCTGGGATCAAAGAATTGTGGTGAATGGAGTTAAATCCAGTTGGCAGCCAGTCACAAGTGGTGTTCCTGAAGGCTCAGTGTTTGGGCCTATTCTCTGTTAAATCTTTATCAACAATCTGGATGAGGGCATCAAGTGCACCCTCAGTAAGTTTGCAGATGACACCAGGTTGGGCAGGAGTGTTGATCTGTCTGAGGGTAGGATGGCTCTACGGAGGTATCTGGACAGGCTGAATTGATGGGCGGAGGCTAGTGGGATGAGGTTCAACAAGGCCAAGTGCTAGGTCCTGCACTTGGGTCACAACAACCTCATGCAGCACTACAAGCTTGGGGAAGAGTGGCTGGAAAGCTGCCTGGTGCAAAAGAACCTGGAGGTGTTGGTAAACAGCCGGCTGAATATGAGCCAGCAGTGTGTCAAGGTGGCCAAGAAGGCCAGGAGCATCCTGGCTTGTATTGGAACGAGTGTGGCCAGCAGGACTAAGGAAGCGATTGTCCCCCTGTACTCAGCACTGATGAGGCCCCACCTTGAGTACTGTGTTCAGTTTTAGGTTCCTCACTATAGGAGGGACACTGAGGTGCTGGAGTGTGTTCAGAGAAGGGCAATGAAGCTGGTGAGGGGTCTGGAGAACAATTCTTATGAGAAGCAGCTGAGGGAAATGAGATTGTTTAGCCTGACGAATACGATGCTCAGGGGAGACCTTATTGCTCTCTACAATTACCTGAAAGGAGGTTGTAGTGAGTTGGGGGTCAGACTTTTCTCCCATGTAACAGGCAATCGTACAAGAGGAAATGGCCTCAAGTTTCACTAGGGGAGTTTTAGATTGGATATTCAGAAAAATTTATTCACTGAAAGGTTATCAAGCATGGGAGCAGGCTGCCCAGAGAAGTGGTTGAGTCACCATCCCTGGAGGGATTTAAGAGATGTGTAGATGTAGTGCTCAGGGACATGGTTTAGTGGTAACTTGGCAGTGCTAGGTTAACAATTGGACTTGATGATCTTAAAGTTCTCCTCCAGCCAAAATGATTCTATGACTCTATGATTAGTGGTGGACTTGGCAGTGTTAGGTTAATGGTTGGACTCGATGATCTTAAAGTTCTTTTCCAACATAAACGATTTCACGATTCTATGGAAATTGTGTTAGTTTTTCAATATTTTGTCCTATTTATCCATACAACTACAAATTCTACAGTTTCCAAAATATCAAAGTTGGACTAACTGTTCTGCAATTCACTGCATGCTCACTTGCATCTTTTTTTTTCCTTTTAAATTTATGTCATATTTGTCACTTATTACTCTGTTACAGAAAGACCAGTCTAACTGATGCATTGGAAGCAGTGGAAAGCTTAATGTTTTTCTTCTTGAGACAGCTAAGAGCTCTTGCATGCATCCTAAACAGTCCTGGCAATTTGCTGTTCTTTGATATTTTTTTTTCTAAATCTCTTCTACTGTTAATTGAACTTGAAATAGGTGCTCAGGCTCAACCACTGCAAGGGAAGAACATGTGCAATGGCTTGAGCTTTTCTGTTTTCCCAGTACCCCCTTTGAATATTTCTTTTACACTTTGAACATCTACTGGCCCCTCAGGCTCTCTGGCAAGTTTCTGATGTCTTTGAAAAAGAATATATTATTATATGCTATGACTTCTGCAATTTTTTGTTTCTCAAAGTTGTCCTTGTCCTTTCTTATTATAGTTTGAGATGTAATGTTGTGGGTTTGTTCTTTTTAGTGGGGGGCATTCCCCAATTTGATCATGACTTCTATTTTCTGAAGTTTTTCCTCATAATCCTAATTTACTTTTCTGTGTAGATATCCCTACTTTTTTCCTTTTTAAGTTAGTTTTTTTGGATTTACATCCAAAAGCATTGTTATACATTTTTACAGGAAAGCAAGCTGCAAGATCTGGTTATATCAGAAAACTGCTTATGACCTAGCAAGGTCTGCAGTGCCTCTAGATCAAAATAAATTACAAACATCTGTAAGAACCTGTAGAAAAATAACTTCTGTCAAGATTTGCTGTGGCTCCAGTGATGTAGTCAAAGACAAATGAAAACATGATGAGTACATCTAGTTTTCAGGTTGAGAAATACTAAATTTATTCTTACTTATTGCCTGATTTGAATGCCACACAGAGTCTTTCCTCACTGTGATTTTAACTTGGAAGTGGGGTCCTCTACAAAAAGCTTATAGCTCCTAAGCACTTTTCTTGTTTTCCTGTCATAATCTATTAAAAAATGTATGATCTAGATGGTCCATATCTTGTTTATGGAATATCACGAACCACAGCTCAAAACACATGCCAAGACTGGTAACATAGCTATTAGAGGGAGTCAAGAGAGAGCCCTTTAGAAGAGAGATGAGACACACATGAAGCTACACACTGGATAGAGTAGAAGCAGCATGCTGTCTGTAGCCTTTGAAATAAGTATCTTTGCATCAAAGAAATGTTGAACCTTCACAAAAAGTTCTCCTCCTAATAGAGATACCATAGTGTGTGCTGAATAGGGTTTTACTGCTCCAGCCAAAGGCAGAGGGCTTTCTGAAACTCATTACTAGCATTACCATGCTGATCTAATATATATGGGCATTATATTAATAAATTTTTGTTGACACTGGTCAAAAAAACCTACTTGAACCATACTTAAGACTTAGAATTACTGAAATAAAATAGCAAAATTAGAAACTTTTTAATGTCATGTTTATTCATTGTTGTTCTACCGTAGTACATTTGTCTGCATATTTCAAGGCTGGACAAAGACTGGTGTTAATGCTTAATACCTATTAACAGACAAACCCATTTTAGTCAATAATTTACCCCTCCTGCAACCAGAGTTCAGATATATACCATGAGCATGAGGAAAGAAATAAAATAATTATAGATGTTGTGAAAAATAGAGGAAAAAATCGGTAGGAAAGTAAAAAAGAAAAAATAAATAAGCATGTGCATTATGAATGTAACTTTTAGTATTGTGCATCTTAATAGTGAAAACAGATCCTTATAATATTGTGGCTATACTAACCATGAAGCAGAAGAGAAACGGAGTACCAATGTTGTATTACTGGACAGTCTGGGAACAGAAGGGGTTATGTCAAGAGACATGGTAAGGGTCACTTATGGGGTATAGGTGTTACCGGTAGGGTGCTTGATCCTACAAACAATACTGGAATGGTGCTTACTACAATGGGTAATCTCCCAGGGCCAAATGGTAATGGTACAGGCACTGGCACCAGCGGGAGGTGGCTTGTGTTTCGTGCTGCTTGGGGGCTTCTAGAAGCTGGTTTAGGTGCAGGCATAGGTTAGAAGTAGTTTTCTGGCTGCATTGAGCTGTATATCTGATTCATAAAGGTTGGCCCCAGGATACTAAACTGCAGAGATCTGATCTACTCTTCTTTTCTTAGAGCCAATTCTTAGACCCTCTAACATTTGCCCTGGCAAACTCTCACAGAAATAGTGGGCAGGCCAGTATATATCTGCAGGGGAAAAACACGCCTTCTCTGTGACCCCTTTGCAGCAGCCTAGCTGGGACAACAGCTGAAAGGCAAGGATGTAACAGACTCACTGGACAACAATGGTACTATGCAAGGTAATAAGCATTATGCATGTCAAGATCTATGCTAGATATGAACTTCATGTTGGTAGGAAAACGGGCACAAGTAGGAAAGTGCCGTAACTTGTATCCATTTGTCAGTCAATGCAAAAAAAAAGGTGAGAAGGCAGCTGTGAGGGAAGAAGCAGGCTTACACAATCCTCTCCACCCACATGCTCCTCATCTTCCCTGCTAGAAGATGTATCTGTGCTGTCAGTATCACACAGGCCTGTTTTGTCCCAGATCTAATGACAGTTCTGCCTGAATGCAACCTTCTTAAAAAAAAAAAAAATTAAAAAAAAAACCAAGGCCCAAACAAACATGCAACTATGACAATTTAAATTGATGACAGGTCTCATCTACAAAAAACAGTGAACATCAGGTAAGAGGTGGAGAGCCCTCCGTAGCCATGCCATACTCATCAGGTCAAACACTTGATTCAACAGCGGGATCACCGCATACCTCACATGTACATCAACTTAATCTTTTCTCAGAGGGTTCACAATTTTTCCCATGAAGAGTATATTGTTCTCCATAGTTATGACCATTAGGAAGGGCCTGTTGAATGTAATGGTAACCGGAACAGACATAGGCACTATTTCCATGCCTGTGGCAGCTGCTGCTTCGGTGCCAGTCTCATCCACCTTTACCACAGCCTTATGAATGGCCTGTGAAGAAGCAGACAAGTTACAAGTCAAACGGGTACAAAACTAGTCACCTAAATAGGCACTTAAGCTAAAAAGCCCTGAAGTTGTTATTGGTAAGAAACAAGCATCAGATGGACAGGTGTGAGTCCACTGCACATGGACAGGAAAAAAAAATCAGCAAGCTACATGCAGCATAGCTTTCCCAGCCACAGAGAGTAAAAGTTCATTACTGGTGGAGGGCCACATCCCTGCTAGTGAAAACACTTGCTTTATTTCTTTTCTTATTCCCTGTTCCCACTCGTGCAGATCTGTGGAGCTAGACTAAAGGTTAAGAGAGCAAGACCATATTTAACAGTCTATTAGAAGTTCATATAGCTGAAGAATTAACACACAGATTAGCACAATAAATAGCACCCTGAAATTGTGTTTCCCATGTTCCTCAATGTCTTGGAAAAAAGGGGAGCAGAGAAGAGTCAGAAATGGAAGGCTAGAGCAGAGAATCATGTAAGTTTTAATTTGCAAAATCAAGGCATTCACAGACTCAAATTCACTAACTTCCACCTGAGGTCATAAGAGCCATTGTTTTGTTCAAATTAGACAATGAAATTTGCACTGACTGTCAGCTTTAAACTCTAGGTTTATTGAAGTAGGATTTACCTGTAGTTTTTGCCTGGGCCTGGCACTAACAAGAGTCATTGCTCACAGGCTTGAAGCCAAATGTTTTTCATAACTGCATTTTCCTTTCCCCCAAATAGTTTTAAAAGCAAGAAGTGTTTCTCTTCTCCCCTCCCCTCCAATAAACACAAGCATCGATACATCCTACAGCTCCCTACTTGCCCAGAGGCAGGTTAAAGAAGGTAGACACAAACAGAAGCAGCAGTGTAATGACTGTAACAACATGCCACAGGAAGGTACCAAGGTGTGGACAGACAATGATTTGGTCATGTCTGTTTTATAAGGTTGCCCTACACACATCAAAAAGGCCTCCTAGATTACAAAATTACAGATTTTTAACCTGTTCCAACTCAATTGCACTGACAGCGCAAGTAACGTAGACAAAACGCTCTCTATGCCAACAGCTGCCTTTTCCTGTGAAGCAAAGCCTATTTACATGAGTTTTGAATCATGAATAGTTGTAAAGAAAGTGATGCAACTATTAGTAACCATGGGCCCATAAAACAAGAGGGAGTATGACTTACCTGGGAAACTCTGTGCTGGGGCTGCCCAGTGATCCCAGACAGGTCAGCCTTATCAGTGAATACATCCATGATGCCCATTTTATATAATACATTTTTTAGGTTATATGTCCCATAAAGAGTGAATTTCGGAATGTACACATTTGCTGAGCTGCCAGGAAAGAAGTGCAAGAATATGGTGAAACTTTTGATCAGATATCACAGCATTAACACAGACTTCTAAGATACATTTTGCTTTCTCCCTAAAGACAGTTCACTTGCAGGCTCTCTCTAGCCTACCTGGGAGATGTATGATGACACTAATTTTGAGAGAAGAAAACATTTATAACAATGTTAGAAGACTGGTTGAGAGGACAGGGCTGTAGGTTGCTGGCTCACAGTCTGCAGTAAGCCAACACATGATCAGGGAGATTGACCCGGTGATCATTCAGCACAACAGTCCAGCTGTACCTCCCTAGGGACCCTCATCTGACGTTTTCAGAAGTTAGTGATATTTTGTGCATTGTACTGGAAGCACCTTCGTCATGCCCCTTTTCTGAGGATGCAGAGAATTCACCTTGTGGAAAAGGGATTTTTTTAGGTGTCTCAGGCTGGGCACAAAAAGTCCAACACATCCCAGTTCACTTTTGAAAAAACAACGTTGGCCTTGTGTGTTTGTCATATAAATCAGGACAGAGAAAACAAAAAGATATACCAAAGGAGCACGAAAATATGTGGGGGTGATTGTATGGATGACAAGAAAACAAAAGCACATTGACAGAATATAGTTATTCAATAGATAATTCTTTTTCTAAGTCCAATGTCTGATCAATTCAATTTTTAATTTTTTTTTTTTTGGGGGGGGGGAGGAGGTAACTAGTTTGCTGCTTTCCATAAATTCATCAAAGCTCCATATTTCTGACTCATTTCTTCTTGCTCCTTCAGTAAGGATTTAACAATTCCTTTTCAAAGGTTAAAACCAACATTTACAGCTAGAAGCAGCATAATGAGACAGAGATTAGTGATAATGCTGACATTATATACTGTTTTTTGGTGAGAAACCAGGACAACCATCCAGGTCAGGGAGATGCGGAGCACTTCACGAAACTGGCCAAAGAGCAAGTCACCTAATTGACAAGGGGGAAGGAAAGGGCCCATACCTCCAGCGTAGTGCAGCATCTAATGCCAAGTCTGGCAGGTACCCAAAAATGAGAGTGCTAGTGGATTGATAACAGGTTGCTGATCTCTTACTTCTGCCTAATTTCTGACTATGCAGATTGCTGTCTCAAGTGAGGATGCAACTATCGTTGAATCATCTGTCTTACTATTACATCAAGACACTCATTCACAAGCCCCCACTTGCTTTCAACGTGCAGGAAAGGGAAAGCTGTGGGCACTCAGCAACAATGCGACCAAGCAGAAGAAGAGAAAACGATGTTTTCTCCACAGTTCAGCCATTAAATAGATCTCAGCTGCCTCTACTGGCAATACTTTGGTGCTATCTCTCGTTCAACAGCTAACAGTAATGAAAAATGCTCCTTGCAACGCTTCTGCAACTTGTGTCAATGGAATTTTAAAGACAGAGAAACAGGGACAGAAATAGCTTGCCCACAGTCCTTAAACCACTCCATATCCTACATGTAGCTCATTTGTTAAGATGTCCCAGAGACTTCAAATTGCAAAGGCAATCAGCTGCTTTGAAAACTAGAGGTAAAAGGAAGCATTTCTTTTATTATTTTGCAGGAGAGAACTGTCATGGTAAAAAATAGGGAGCTGCATAAAACAAGCCTATCGTTGACAGTGATGCCTTTTTATATTATAAGATTTACATCTCCCATTCATGGCTTTTAGGTAGATTATTCCAGTTTGGGGAGGAGGGAGAGGATGGAGAGAGGAAATATAAATCCCCATAGTTGAATTTAGTGTCTGTCTTGCTGATTTCAAAGGTAATTGTGCTTCTTTGAAAAAAATGATTCATAAGTATCTTGATTCACCATCTTATTTTTCCTATAGTGATTTTAGTCACAAACCACATAGCTGCTCCCAGAAGTTTCAAAACTGTGAAGGTGCACAAAGAATCACATAATTTTTTTCTGTCTTTTTTTTAAATAAAAAAAAAAAAATTCTTTTGATAAGATTTAACAGTGAATCAGAGTTAAGAGCGTGACACTGGGGTTTGTTTTCTGTATTAGAATGTCATTTTCGTCTTGAGAATTGATCATCTAAAATACAATTTTCAAATGTGTATTTGTGAAGGTCATTCATGAATAAACACAAGGGCTTGATTCTATAAACATGTTGTGCCTATTTTGTCTCATCAAAGGCTACCTACTACTACACGACACTAAGTGGAAGGAGTCTAAAGTTGTTTTTAGAAAGCATCTGATCTTTCTGCCTCCTAGTCTCAAAGTTACCTTGAAGCGGTGTGGCTTATTCCAATTTTGCCTTCCCAAGTCTTCAGAGAGCCTGAACATAGTGTCTCTGCAATGTGCCAGTTGCTCTATACCCTTATCATTGAGCTTTGTTCCTCACAATTGCCAAATGAAAGTTGCTATTTCAGCATTAAATGTGCAATTATTGGTAACTGTAATTGGCAGAAAGGAAGCAAGAGACAAGAAAAAAGGCTGAAGGAGAGTGGTAGGAATTTACTTGTAAATAGGAGCAGGCAGAAGACCTCCCCCTACAAAGTGACAAGGGG
Source organism: Limosa lapponica baueri (assembly GCA_002844005.1). Classification (NCBI taxonomy): domain Eukaryota; kingdom Metazoa; phylum Chordata; class Aves; order Charadriiformes; family Scolopacidae; genus Limosa; species Limosa lapponica. Next base: position 473,580 of record KZ505762.1, on the reverse strand, counting down.
TCTTAAGATAGAAAACTGGGGTCTGTGGAGAGTTGAAGATGGGAAACGAAATGCAGAAACAGCAAAAATCCTAAAGCTGTGAAGGCTTTCACTTTGTGCAGTACTGAATGTGAAAACACAGGGACATCAGAGCGCCAGGTTTCAACTTTGGTCAGTGGGAATTCTGTAGATTAAACCAGAATGAAAAATATTATCCTGATTCTGTGTCATAGCTCAGCGGACTGAAAACCGATGCGTCTCCTCATCTACCATCTGAAGCAAGAACTGTAGAATTATACCTTTTTGAGACTAATGTCCTCCACCTTGACATACGTTCACAAGACAATCTTTTCTCTAGCTTCCTCATTCTTCCTTGATCAGGCAGAATAAAAAATGCCGAAGCACCTCCTTTGTAATCCATTTGCACCACAGTAGAAGACAGCTGTTCATCATAGCCATGCTTGAACAGGCCCATTCCAAACATCATCGGGACTTCAACAGCCTTGTTCCCATCCACGAAGAATTTGCTCTTTTTAGTGTATTTTGGATCGAAAGGTTTTTCCCATTCAGCTTAAAACATAAGAGACAGAGTTATAGGATATTTTGAGGACATGAAACCATAGGATATATTACAATAGGACACATTCATAGATGACAAACTGGCACAGCTGGATCAGCTTCAAAGACAAACCAGTTTGCAATGAACACTTAATCTTACTGAATACTCAGAATAATTCAATATCAAGACACAATAGGTAGAGTGTGATATAAAAAAACTCCCTCAGATCTTACAGCACGCCACAATATCCTTCATTTAGATGAGATACCAAGCATTCTAGTGTGCACTTTTCCTCCATGACAACATTTTTAAGGAGCCTATAAAGCCTTCATGATGCAGCCCTTAAATGAGCTCAGAAGAAAAGAGATTCTCTCCTTTCATTATTCCCACACCAAAATAGACTTGTGAAGGGTGATGAGGGATGAATTCTCCAGAGGAATGAAGGGATTCAGTTTACTTGCAGAGAGAAGGGCTTTGTATGCCACTTTAGTTGATGGCAAATAAATTCATGAAGAACTTAATTCTACCAGACTGCTGGGCTAAAAAACAAACCAAAACAACAACAACAGAAGCCTTTTGTGCTGTCATATTCACAATATTAAATTTCCAAAGGTTCCTTGATTAGTCATGGTGAAACAAACCATACACATTGAAACTCTGAAAGATTCTTATCCTCAGTAGAGAGGAATTTCTAAACCAAATTCCAGCTATCCACCTCATCCATGGAGCAGATTTTTAAAAAGGGGAAAAGTTGGGGGGTGAGGGGGTGTTTTGTTTCGGTTTTTTTTTTAAATAAAGAGATATTGCTCTGTAGAAAATTTTGCCTTCTAGAACAAATCTACTTTTTTATCAAATTTAATGGGCAAAAGTAGAGCCACACCACTATGTAAAACAAGTGCCATCAAGAAAACTGTGAAACAAGATACAATCCCTTTTGACTTCTGATTTCTATTTGAACAATGATTACTAGGCAGCTTGGTACAAATGAAATAATCATCCTCTGCTGTTTCCATCATCTGTGAAATAGACATAAATGGCATATATTTAGTATTTGGAAGGAGTGAAGTGAGACTTAGTGCATGTCTTGGGCTCTGAAAACATAAATTGACAACTGCCATTACTCTGAAGATGGGAAAAGTTGCTACTTTCATGTTTCTTATTTAACAGTGACTTCTATCATCAGATATGTAACTGGCAGGACTTCTGCATTGATATGCTTAAGGAAAAAAAAAAGCAGGCTGAATTACAGAAAAACGAATGACACAAGTCCTGAAATGCTCAAACAACCTTTATCTAGTGCTCAACTCAGGGAAAACACCCCCTGATTTCAGAAGGGGCTTTGCTTGATTAAACACAGAGTAAGATACTAGGATTTAGCACACAGATTAGACAGAGATGATATTCATTAACCCTTTCATCCTGTTTCAAAGGAAGTCCTTCTCCTATGCTCTCCTCCCTCTTAGGAGAATACCTTCTAGGGATGGCACCTTTCTCAGATGCTTCACAGTGTCCAAGCATGATACTTTGTGGTGACCAGCTCGGCTAGGCCATGATAAGGGACTGGTGTACTGTAATGGAATAGCATGCCCACTGGCTGAGAGCCTGGAAAATATTGCCAGTCTTTTGTCCTTAGGGAGGGACTTCTACACTATGCTAACACCACAAAAACTGGGAGGAGAATCAGCAGTACTGTGCAAGAAAGGTTGTAATGCACAGAGACCGGAGAAGAGCCTAGAAGTATGGACTGGTTATAGAGGTACCTGAGCTTCAGAGATCCTCTTCAGATGAATCCCAGCCTCTACATCAATTAGCACTAACCTACTCTCAATTTCAAGATAAAAGTCCTTATTGTTGCTATTAGTACTATTTTTTAATCTATTTTCTTTAAAACTGAAGAGCAAAAACTGAATCTCCACCATCTCTGGAGGAGCTGGGAAATTATTTCAGCAATAGGAACGAACATCTAATTTTAAACAAAAATTATTTTTAGAACATGTAAAAGTTATCTGTAATACAAAGTTATATTTAATACAAAGTTTCTCAGGCTTTTGTCCCCAGCATGCTACTAAATCTACTGCTCCTTCTTCAAACACCTTTCAGTAAAAGAAAAATCAGCAGCTTTTTTGCCTGATTTGAAACACCTGCCTGATGCTAAACAAAAGCTTATCTTGAAAACATTTGAGACAAAGTGTATGTTGAAGAGAGTTAAGAAACATCAATCATCTGTATTCCAAATAGCTTCATTTATCTGTCCAGATCTTCAGAGATTAACACTAGGAGCAGAGACACAGAGGAAAAGCAAAACAAAACAAAAATATGGTTTTGAATTACTTTCAGGGGAAGCCTCATATTGAGGAGGAGAGTGGGAACATCCAGGTTAATGGTTTTAAAAGAATTAAATTTCTTTTAAAAGAACAGCATTTCTAATATGTCTTCTCTGCTTCAATTGAAAAGCTTAATGATATTTTTATCAGATAAATTACAGAATATTATTTTTCTCAGTACAATTGCTTTGTTTTCAGAATCCGATAAAATGAGTAAGAGAGACAAGGTTTGAAAGAAGACACATTATCTTTTGTTAGACCACTGACTGAGCCTTACAGCCTTGCTCCTTTTCTTCTCATTAGATCAGCAGTCTGCAAAGCTCTGGGAAGATCTGTAGACTGTATCTAAGCAAACTGCATAAGTTAATTAAGAAAAACAAGCTTATTGTCATTAGGCTTGTATTTTATACTGGTGGGTCCATCTCTTCACTGGAAAATATTAGAATCTGCAAATCAAAAAAAAAAGGTTGAAAACCTATGCCTCTAGACAAATCAGGACTACAGCCATACTATCAGTAAAGGCATAGTTAAAAAAGAAAAGGAGAACATGAATGTGAAACTAAAGCTACTCTTAAACGTTTAGCTTTGGATACATGAGTATACTCAGTAACAGCAAAACTATTGAGTAAACATCTTACCTAGAAGGAAATATATTAAGTTTTACTTTAACAGCGTTCTTTGAATTTAACTCTGAACATGCTAAACAAAAAATAAAAAACAGCTGAAGTGGACTTCAAATTAATTCCTAGCCAGCAAGGCATTTAAGAAAATGCTTAAATCCCACTTGATTGTATAGGACTAGATGCTTTACTGAATAGAGATGCCTTCCTCAAAGTAAATTTCACTTAATCTTCAGCAGGAAAGAAATGTATATGTTAGGAAAATTTGCCATAAATTTTGCTAGGAATTATCATCAGTTAATTTCCAGAACATAACTTCCAACAGCTTTGTTTATAATTAAGTGAGGACCAAAAGGAAAACAAGGTATGAGTCCACCTGCAAAACCATATTGCAAAAAAAAAAAAAAAGGTGATGAATTCCAGGACAGACCTGAGGAAGTAATATATGAAGTGGGAGAATATTATATGTATATCTTACCGTTAAAATAAATATAGCTAATCAGGAGAATTTCAGTAAGCGGATCAAGGTTATTTACGAGGTCCTTGATTTTCCCATTGGTTCTTTCTGCTACATATTCGTTGATCTTTACCTGGGCTTGATCAGCCCTCTTGAAGTTCATAGGATAAGCTTCTCCTTCAAAGAAGTTTCTGAGATTACTTAAAAATTTATCTTGTGGCTTCAGTCGGTCAAGCACAAACAGGACATTTCCCATATTCAGCTGTAACCCCGCATTCTTTCTGTTTACCATTTGCATGAGTTGACGATAACCTTCGTGTATTTCATTTTCAGAAATCTCGCGTGGGTTAAAGCTAAGGACCCTAAGAATCTGTGTCAGAGTATCTGATCTGGCACCCAGTGTCAGCATTGCAAAGGCAGTAGAGATGCTCAACGGAGAGAAGAAAACATTCGCACTGTTTTCACCAGAAGAAATCTCTTTGAAGAAACAACATGCAAACCGACAAACACTGTTCCCTACAGACTTCTGTAGCATGTTTTGGTTTCCTTGGCCTCTTTGATTTTGGCTTCTTACACCTTGGTGGTCAGGTTCATAGCAATGGCTGTTGGAATTAATCCCAACAATTAAAAGACACAGGAAAAACAACATCTTCATGTTTCTATAACTCTGTAAAAGAACAAAAGAAAAATGACATTTGGCTTACAAACCTTTTTACCTCATGCTTAGCAATAAGTCAAGCCCTTCAATGTAGAAAGCAGGCTTGGTACCAGTGATTCCAAACCATTTGAATTGAGAGATACCAGCTTTCTATTTCAAGGAAGTAGATTCTGGAAAATTACGCAATCTAATGAAGAAGTTATGAAAGAATAAAAATTAAAGGCAAAGAAGGATGAAGTAATACCAAAGACTACCTCATTAAGGTTAGGCTACAATTCCTTTGAAACTGTTTTGTTTCCAGTGTTCTGTGTTCAGTGTGGCTTTAAGTGATAAAAAGCTGTAAATCAAAAGTACAGGTCTGTAGAACCGAAAGTAAGGGAGCCAGTCAAGGCTAGTCAGTTAAATTTAGAAAGAGGAAAAAATCAAAGCAGAAGAAAGGCACAATATTCCTCCACTGTGAGAATTAAAATATACAATTTTTGAATGGGCTGCACGTAAACATATAGGCAGGCAGCAGAGAGAAAGTAAACGTGCTTGTTAATGAGGAAGTGATGAATATTTACAGCAATTACATAAAGCTCAAACAATTGAGCACCATTTAAAAAAAACCTTCCACATAGCTAACAAAAGAGAGAAATATGCTTTGAGCAATCAGGAAGTTATCAAGACTCTGGAAATACGGTGTTCCTTATTAAGAAAGGGAACAGAGAACAGTAAATGGAAACAAGTATGCCAGCTGCACGCAAAGGCATGTCCAGCTGAGTGACTGAACCAAATCATCTGAGAATAATAAAAAAATAATCAGAAGAAACTCTAGAACAATTGTGGTGTTCATCATCAGAAAGATATCAAAGAATGATTTGGGCAGATATGCCTGTGATGGTAAAATGTGAAGATGAATGAGTGAATTCTGGAGGAATAAAGATACTAAAAGATACCAATAGAACAGGAAAACTTTTCCAGAGCAACATGGAAACCATCCATTCTGCACCTGTGGCAATAACTTTAACTCTAGAAATTAATACTACCTGTGACACACTTGGTTCAACATCAACAACTTTTGTCAACAGACAGAAGGAAGTAACTATGTGGAATATCTCGAAATCCAGAACATCCTTCTGACATTATGAACACTTTACCTACAGAATCTTTTAAAAAATAAAGTAGTCTCCAGAGGAAAATGCAAGGATTTTCAAAGGGGAACAATACCTTAGGTTTCTGACTTGAAATGAGAAACGATATTCAGACTCTCATGCCTTGTAAAATCATTGGATCCTTATTAGCTCCTAGCATGACCCTAAATTTGTGTTCTCCACTTCCCAGTGTCTTGGTTCTCCAAAAGTCAGTGAACTCAGAACACTGATCTCTGCTTTAATAATATATGCTACAAATATTCCTTAATTCACACCCTTTGAATAGCGTGGTTATAGCTATACTACTATCGCTACAAAGGGCCTAAGCCCCATGACAAACCACTTTCAGAGAGTTCAGTTTTATATCCAGAACACATTTAAATTTGAGCTCTTTGATTCGTTTGTGACTTGCTCCACCATCACTCTAACTCTTTCAGCCTTTACCTCTATTCACAGTTTCTTTTTTCCCCAAACTCTCTAGAAGATTTAGAGAGCAATCCTTAAGCCCCCGCTTCCCTTTCATTTCATGCCCTACTTTTGTTATTATCAACCATTTACTTCATTGAACTCTCTAAAACATTTAGACATACAGTTCTCCAAAGAGAGTTATGCTATACAAACATGCCTATCTCACAGCGGACTTATAGACCAAAACAATAAAACAATACAAAAAGCCTTAAATTGCAACTTGAATACAAACATGGTAATTTCTCAATTGATTATTCAGAAACTGTTGTCCTGCATGTAACGTTTGACAATTTTTCCACAGAAAAAAATTCATTACTTACAGTACGGTCAAAGGGGTCCTGTTGTATTCACCAGATCTGCACAGGTCCTTGCTCAGTTGTTTATGCTGCTGAACACAAAGCAGAGTATCCTCTAGTAAAGGTTAAGATCATCTAAGAGCTGTGACTCACACATTATAATTTTAGAGATTAGGTAGTGCAAACAATGTTGAAACTAGTTTTACTGGACACCTAACTTTGCTGAATATATGTTTCACACGTGACTTTATTATTCATGACTATCTGATCACCCTGGTTAGATTCAAAGCAGTTTTCCTCAAACTGAACCTACTGCTTCTTAATAGCAAACATTCATACACATCTCAGTTTCCCAAATCTGCTATTTTATGAACAAGAGAGTCATCAGAAGTAGTAACTACAGAAAAATACCCTGAACGTAATTTCCAGTAACTATAGCATTGCTGCCACTAAGGCAGGAGGACAAGGCCTGATGCACTGAGACAACCTGAATTTTTGTGACCTAGTCTACTTGTCTCCTGCATATCCATGCCTGGGCTTGATTGTCTCCAGGTGAAGCCAGTGATGATTCTAACAGGTGCAGGGCTTAAAACACTGTTTTGCTACATTATCAAGTGCTGCTGTAAATGTGCCTGACTATCCACTCCCACATGGGGAATCCACTGGCAGCAAGAGCTGCAATAGTGACTCCTAGGCCACTCGCAGGGCTGTGTGCCCGAGGAAGAAGGAATGTGGCTGGGATGCCATTGCATGCCAGTGATCCCAGTTACAAGCATGGCCTGAGGACAGGGGGTGGAAGCCTAGGAACGTGGGTGTTAAATAGAGCAAATCTTTAGACCTGCTTACTATCTTGTGATCTGGGATGTGGGGAGCAGGACCCTCTGATCATCTGCCAAGTTCAGCTAGGTCAGATCAGACAGCCTGGCATCCTGCGCTCAGCTCTACTCACTACAATAACCTCCTGCAACTGCTGGGGAATGCTGGTGGGCGCAGAATGACAGAAGCATTGAAGAAGGGAGCTCTGGGGACCATGCGGTGCAACACCTTTCTCAAAGCAGGGTCAGCTACAGTGAATTGCTCAGGACAGTGTCCAGTTGGGTTTTGACTTCCTCCAATGATGCAGACTCCACAATCTCTCTTAGCAACCTGTTTCAGTGTTTGACAACACTGACACTAAAACAGGTTTTTCTCTACATTTTAATGGAATTTCTTGTATTTTAATTTGTGTTCATTGCCCCTTTTCCTGTCACTGGGTACCACAGATAAGAGGCTATCTATTTACTCCTCCCATCGGAAATCAGGTATTTGTACACATTGATAAGATCCCCACAGGTCTTTTCTTCTCTGGGCTAAACAGTTCCAGCTCTCCCAGCCTCTCCTCATATGTTAGATGCTGCAATCCCTCAATCACCTTTGTGGCACTTTACTGGAGTCAGTCCAGTATGCCCATGCCCTTCTTGCACTGGGGAGCCCAGCGCTGTGTGCAGCACTCCAGATGCATAAACCAGGGATGAGTAGAGAGGAAGGATCACTTGCCTTGACCTGCTGGCAGTGCTCTTCTTCATGCAGCTCAAGTTGTCGTTGGTTGCGTTTCCTGCAAGAGCTTATCACTGGCTTATGGTGAACTTGGTGTCCACCAGGAGCCCCAGACCCCCAAGCACAGCATCTCATCTCTCCATTTCTAAAGCTAAGATAATATTTTCTCTTGTTTTCCCTTCAAAATGCAAGTATTTTGGGGGAGGGGCCAACCTTTACTATCCACAAAATAGATGGAGTGCTGATCTCAATGCTGTTTCCAAGCACAATTGAAATACTAACTGCAACAATAACTCAGCAACATTTTCTGGGAGGCAAAGATGCAACCAGAGAAAGTTGTTGATGATTACGACCTATCAAGCGACTCAACAGAATACAAAAAAAACCCTCTTAAACAAGTTGCTTATGAACTAAAGCTTGAAAAATAGAAAGCTTTGATGCACTATACTGGACTCACACATAACTCGTTCTTCACGCATAGCACTCATCTGAAAGAGTACTTGAGATATTATTTTCACTGCCTCTTGTATAAATAAGAGCCTAGAATCTCACTTAGAGCTAACTTTTAATAATGGGCTGCAGTTTTCATGGTGTATAAAAACTGATTTCTGATGAAGGAAGGAAGGAAGGAAGCCCAATTAAATACAGACGCCATGCTAATGACAAGGTGACGGATGGATGACTAAGCTAGATTTGAACACACCTAGACCACACCTCAGGATACTCACAGGAGAAAGCCTGCTACTGAACATGGAAAAGCCTGCCCTGGGATTGGGAAGAAAGCAGAGAAAATCAGTACAAATCAATATATATGAATAATGTGAATCTCTGGAAACTAGTAGTAAAGAAAGTTCAAATTTGTCTTTTGTGTCTTTCCAGTGTCAAGTCATGAGAGGAAGGAAGGTAAAGGAAAAGGTAATAGTTCCTGATCTAACTGCATAATTTCTGTATTTGATGAAAAATCTTCAAGAGCTATAAACAATAATTTCTATCACAACTATAAGCAGAATACTGATTTACAAATAATTCATCCATTTTATTCAATTTTGAAGGCTGGGTTATTCCAGAGTAACATTGCATGTGTTGAATATATGATATGGATAGTGAACAGGAAATTCCCTCATGTACACCAGGGTCTTTTCTTAGAGTTCCCATAGCTTTTAAAACAGGTAGCACTGAATTGTTCATATGTGCTTAAGCCCCAGCTAGCAAAATTCAGTGTAAATACATCTGCTTTGAGCAAAGAGGTTGAAAGAGGTTTGTTTATGCAAGTTTCCTCTCTTTGCTATACCCAGTAACCACTGGTGGCACAAGTAGGAAATTCTACTGCATAAACAAGGCCCCAGAGCCTCTCCTTAGCCTGTGCTAAACCACAGATACCAGGTGTGTATATACCTTCAAAGAGATGGAAGAATCTCTTAATTTGTTGTCCCATTGAAACTAAAGCACTTCCTCATCACCATAATTAAAAAGGGAGGCAACAGGAACTGCAAAACAAATTTATATTAAGTTGTACTTTTCTGGAGCTGGCAGTACTTTCTCCTGAAAATATAATAGGGGAGAGTGTACAGCCTGTGTAACCTGTAAGGTTACTTAGGACACCTGTTTCCCCACAATAAAAAAATCATTACCCTTTTTAAATGGTTCAGATCTTGAAGAATTTCTCAAAAATTATTGCTCAGTAGGTAGAGCACTGTTAGAGATGACCTACAGAGATAGAAAGCACTCCAAGACATCTCTGTTTAGTTATGGGACTTTTCACAATCCTTTTAGTCCCAGGATTTCTTACTAGTAAATCCATTACATTACACAACAAACAGATTGAAGAATTCACTAAGCTATTAAAGATCGGGATAGCTTGGAGTGGGTTTCTGCTTTCTGGTCCCAAAACTATCCGAAGAATTTCTCCACCTGGGAGCATCACGCTGACAGCATCCATTGGGTTAGAGTCTCACCAGCATGCAGTGTTTTAGTCCAACAGAATAGATCTGCTCCCTTAAAAAAATTAGAGGGAAAAAAAAAAAAAATCAAACAATTGGCAGATGAACACCACCACCACCCTAGAGGCTGAAGTATTCTTTTCCTTCAATGTCCCATTTTTATTTCCAAAGATCTTTCTCAATCCTCTCTCTCATCACGCAGTGGAACAGACAGCAGCCCACAAATGTCCCCAGCATCCTGGTGAATGATTCCCTTAACTTTCAACCTCCTTCTTCTCCAGAGCCCACAGATTCAAAGTCACACTTTGCCTACATTCACTCTTCAGGCACCTGTACTAGTCACAAGCAAATAGACACAATTTACTATTCAGCATTTCTTAGATACATTTAATGATACTTTACCTATCACTGGAAATGTATGGCTCTATGTAAAGACATGCAACTCTCTTGAAACACTTCTACAAGCTTTTCTTGAATTGGGTCACTATTCTCAAACCCAGCAGTGTTTTGTCAGAAATGAGAACACCTTTCAGGAAAAGGGCAGAAGCGCCTGTGGCTTGGCAGCTCTTCTCCCTCCTGCCCAGCTCCCCACCTCTCTTTCCCTGGAGAGAAGGTAGGGAAGGATACCACCCAAGTTCTCCTTACAACCATTCTTCTGCAGAGGATTTAACAGAACCATACAATACCCCTGAGAAGTTAGGGTGCCAGGAAAGGAGGCAAGAAGAGTAAGGAAGAAATGTTAGATAGGACAGGCCTCTTCTGTAGAATACCTCTCCTATCATCACAGACCAAATCTCACTCCCTCCCACACAGCCCTCCCCTGAAAGTGTCCTTCCAGCTCTCTCTTCTCATACCTCTTCAAATCCCTCATCCAGTAACACAAGTCCTCCAAGCACCAACACCATCCAGTTACCACATCCTCAAGTGACCCATCACCAAGTCACCCTTGGCTCCACTGACACCTTTTGCCCTCACCTCCATCATCTCCTTTCGCCCCGATGTTACACAAAGGGGAGAGGGAAAGGTAAGGACAAGAAGTAGGTAGCAGTTTGCCTCAAGAGAGCTGAAGAACCATCACATGGAAGAACTGGTATTGGTTTACTGCTCATGGCTTCTCCTCAAAGCCAGGGAATTGTTTCTCCCATGAAATTATCTCTCTTCCTCCTCAGCAAGTCCTTCAGTTAAATATGATTTTTCTGCTACAAAAGAACACTACTTTCCTTTTTCTCTTCCCAAGTGGTCCGTAAATCATTATCCCACTGTCCTGGTTTGAGGTAAAACAGAACCAATTTTATGTTCAGTAATTTTACTTTTCAGTTAAGTCTCTTCTAACTAACTTCACTTTCTGAAATTAATGGCTTATTTTTCATACAACATCTACTTCCAGAGTGCTAAGACCTGATGTTTATAGTTAATGCCAAGGAATGGTATGCAGAGAGGCTCCTGCTTATACTTATTTCTATAACAACCAAGGTCAGCTAACTTTGTTATAGGCCCCATTGGAAAATCAGTAATGGAAAAGCATAGAGGTGTCACAGCTGCCAAGAGAAGCGGACAGGAGAGGTGACCCAAAAACTGACCAACAGGGTATTCCATCACATGGGCGTCATGCCCAGTATAAAAGCTGTCAGATCAAAGGGTCAGCCTCTTTCTTCAGTGGCTGGTGTCCAAGGAGGACTCTGTCTCTTTGTCTGTCTGCCTCTGATCCCAACCCGTGTCCTTCTGGATCCAGTTCCTGAGTTGAGCTCCCACCTGTCTCCGGGTCCAGTCTGGGACTTTCCCAGTGCCTGCTGGTGACTTGATCATCATGCTGGGAACCTGATACATTTTTGTGTATATTGTATATATTTTATCATTTTCTTATTAACATTATTTTTATTATTATTTTATTAATAATATTTCATTAATATATTTTAGTTTCTTTTCAGCCCATAAATTCTCTCTTCCTCTCATTTTCTCTTCCTTCTCTGAAGGGGAGAGAGGTAAAAGAGAGCATCTGAAATTCATCTTAGTGGCCAGCCCAACCCAAACCACAACACCCACACTTCATATCTTTTGCAATTTTAACAGCTTGCCCTTGCAAATTTTCATTGATCTGCCTTTGGTGAAATTTTACAGCTTTTAAGTTTCTGTATGCTGAGAAAATCTGCATAATACTGTTTTCCTCTTAGTTTCAACAATCTCATTGTCCTAAAATACTAACACCTTGATGGCAGACACCAAAGTTAGTCGTTTTCTACTGTCAGCCCTTATCACCAGCTCTTGACATTTTAAATAAATGAGGAGGCAGAAACACTACAGAGAAGAAAATCCCCCTAAATGCAAAAGGAGGTTCACAGCTGATCGTGAAGATAAGATTCTCAATACTAAATTAATAAACCATACATAGGCAACCATCCCAAGAATATCTTGATTCATTTCTTTTATTTCCTCTCATTAGGTTTGACTTCTTTACTGAATGGCTTTCTCAAAATAAACAAAAGTAAAGAAATTTGTGCCCTGCACAGATAGTCAGACTAGCAGCAATCCCAAACTATAGTACTCTTCCATGACACTAGAAACATGCACCTCAAAAAAAAAAGTGTTTACTCAGTCACCAGACACTAGCACATTTTTTGTCAATAAATCTCAAGGCACTTCATATCATTTAAAAAATATCAACAGCTGTTTTATAGAGAACATGCAGACAGCAGTTTACTCTGTCAGCACAAACAACAGAAACCAGGGAATAGGATCTCAGTCATCACGAGATCCCTTTTTTTTTGGACTAGATCAAGTTCTGATAAGTTTGGTTAAATGCTGAGTTACCTAAATACTGTTGAGCATATGTCCTCAAGCAAAGCACTCCGTAGAATGCAGGTTAGATCTGAGAGGTGACCTCTCAATGGGACATATTTGGACTCAAATGAACTAGGCACACTTCACGTTTCAACAAGAAGCAAGTTATTCCCTTCTGGAAACTTGTAGGTGAAGATTTATTCACACTGTTTTGAAAAAGAACATGTATTTTTTTTCCAAATTATTATTTTCACTCCTGTGAAATAGCCTTAGGGTGAAATATTACAGCTGCACGTGTGGTTGTTCTACTGGCCCATTGCACCAACCCATTGTTCAGGAGATATGCTGTTTCCAGCAACAGTATTGCAACTATTTGCAGTGGCATACAGAAGGCTAACCTTCATTATCTCAACTATAAATTCTGGTCTGGACTCTGCACTGTTTAGCAACAAGCAAACAAATGAGCAAAATGGGATATGTCACGGGCAGATATTTAATTTATCACAAAACAAACAATCTGAATGCCTTTAATGTCTTTAAGCTACAGCCAAGGGAACACTGTAGGCCTGCAGAACTCTAAAGGAATTAAATTGTTTATTTGGGATGCTGGGTGGGTCCATCACTTCATGATCATGATGGAAATCACACTTATAAAATAAATTAATGATTGTAATGAGCACATGTTCAGTGGTCTATGGAGATCATCATTCAAGGACAGACAGGATTAAACAACACCTCCAAATTTTGAAAGACGGGCAGACAAAGGACATAGGATTTGCTGCTCTTCCTGAAAAGGCTTCTATTAGGCAATGTTGACAATTGCCCAAAGAAAATGAGCTCTAGGACAATAAACAATAGCAACCAACAGTAATCACATTGGAAGAGGGAGCTACACATCTAGAAGGCAAAGGATCTCAGAGATGTACTGAACTTGGTTAGTCAGGGTAACTAGTAAACTGGTTCTGGGTGACTGGAACTGTTTGCAACATCATTGCATGGCTAATATGTCTGAGGTGGGGAGAAAAGGCCTAGTGCTGAAAATTGTACCTCTAATGGTTTAACTTAGTGGTCACGGAAAACATGGGGTGTATCATTGAAGAAGAAGTGTGAGTTACAACTGTGGCACTAAATGAAAAGGGAATTGCCTTCATCATAATTGCTATGTAACACACACTGGATGATGTATGCCCCAAATGATTCAGCTCAATTGTTTCACAAATGCTTTTTTTTGGCAGCAACATATGAAAATCTTCAAAACCTTTAAGCCTGTTTGGAAGCAGAGAGATTATAACTGCATTATAACTGGGCATGGGAAAGCTGGTTGACTTAGGATGTTCTGTAGAGCCATGACAGCAGATCAGTGGCACAGCACAGCTTCTGTGCTTCCCACCTCACTGCTGGAAGGAGGATTCAGTGTCCTTACTCTGGGCATAACCCTTGTTCCACAAACAGCATGGCCCTTTTCATATCCTGCACAGGCAGGCACCACCTTGAGCATCCTAACAAGGGATCTCCCTGATGGAGTGGCATTTGGGACAAACTCTCTCTCCAGGGAAAAAACTAACACGTGTGGATGCCAGAAATGTGAATTTGCTAGAAAAAAATCCAAAGCATCAGAAGGAGAGAGGTACACCTTCTAGAGAAAGAAAACAAAAAGAAAATCAAGTAAGTTTGTTTTCCTCAGGCCATAACAAGACCGAAACCTCCCACAGACACGTGTCCCTTCTACCTCTTCAATCAATGTACAAGCCAGTCATTGAAGAATGTATATATTATAGATCTATGTATGTATGTATTTTAAAAGTTGCTTAATAATGGGCTGTGGCATGAAAGGAAAGAAAAAAGCAACAGTTGCTCAAGAGCTGTTAAGTGAAGAGACACTCTGCAACAGCTAAAGCAGCAACAGCTTTGGCAACTGTGGGATAGAAAAAATGTGAAGGAACTCACATTTTGGACTTGTCTGGTAGTGGCTGCTGTTTCCTGGAGAGGGCCTCATCCAAGCAAGCTAACGAGAGCATGAGCCCTCCTCCCCAGTTTCAGCAGGATGTGGATCTGCGGCACTGGCTGCTCTCCACTTGGCTTTCCAACCCGCAGGGCAAACCACAGACTCACAAAGGGTTCATGTGATGGCAAAATGATGTCAAGACTTTACGTTTTGCCTCAGCTGTTCACAGCCTGGTGCAATCTCAAGACATTATCTCTGAAGTCCTGCAAGATTGCAGCAGCCTACTTTTGTTGCTGAAGGATAAAAGATGGGACCTAATTCAAACCCAGTTGAAGTCAGCAGAGAAAATGCCAACTGTTGCTGCTTTTTCAAGGCTTTACAAGGGAATCAAGTTGAATCTCGTGGAGTTTCCTTCATACATCACAAGCTTTGTTTACAGTTTTCCCCATTACAATAGTTTCCTGAACCTATGGGAATTATAACAGGTTACAGCAGCATAAGCAAGGCTGGGAGTTCGTAGGCACCAGATACTCTCTGATATATCCCTGCAGTAAAAATGCACTAATGTACTCTTTCTTTTTTTCATGTATGAGCAGTTTAACTTTCATTTACTGCAGGGTAACAGTGGTCACTCGAGCAAATATATCATGTCCAACGAGGCAGCTCTTATACTCCAGTGCAAACAATAAGACACAGAAAAGAAGCAGACAGCAGCTCCTGCTTTTGTTGTGAGATCAGTTCCAGGATTACTGGCTTGGTTTTTACCATCTCCTTGAGAAAACGGGCTGTATATTACACATAAAAAGGTTCCGCAGTACTATTTTTCACATCAAGTTATGATTAACTTATATTTCTAAATAACTCAGAGCATTAAAAGACACGTTTTGTTCTTCACTCCTGCCAGTTTTAAGATACTTATCGAATGGGTTTGGAAGCTTAATGGGATTCCCTTCATAGCTCTTCTAAGAATACCATTTCAATTTTTGCACTGTTCTGAAAGAAAACCTGTGCTTGCCAAAGCAGACATTTTCCAGACAGAGCAAGCATTGTCAGCAGTCTCTGCAAGTTGGCTTACCATGATAAATGTTGACGGGAAGGCATAAAGTAGTATTTTCAGAAATGCTATAATGTTTTCAGTGACTATGCCCCATTTTCAAGAGTGAATGAAGTTCTAAGGAGTCAGATTTTCAAAAGAATTGAGCATACAAAGAAATTTGAGTTTTCATCAGCATACAAGCAGGCTTGTTACCAATTTGAGCACTATAGAAGAAAAAGGCAGTTATTTTTATCTGCATGAACATTTTCATAAATCCATTCCTTGGAAGGTACAGTTCCAATGCTTCAAAATATTGGACTCTGAAATATTAAAATATTTCATATTGATATTTTGCTGTATATTTCAGAAGTAAAGGAGAACAAAGAAATAAAAAGAGAAAGGAAATCTGAAATTACAGTTCCAGTAATTAGATACCCACAGAGCATAGAGTTTAATAATTACACCGTAAATCAGATTTTAGCACTAACATGGATTTAGTTGGATTTCTTTTACTATATTATAAAATTTCAGCTCTCCTGCTTGATGAACCTAACTACAATGGGCAAGTGGTATAAACACATATTAAGTGAAAACGAAGAGGAACCACTGAAAAGGTGAGTGGCAGCAAGTTAGAGTGAATAACAGAAAACTAAGGGAAAAGTTAGAAGAAGGGGAGACAAAGAGGAGACAAGGGGCTTCTGAAAATGAGTTTAAATATGTTAGCCACACTTCATACAGTCAGTTTTATATCTATACAAAATAACAGCAAACTATTAACAGTCCTATTATTTTCTTTAAAAACATCCAATGCAGAACTTTGTAAAAGGAGTTAAAAACAAAACATCACTCTCTGTTTTAGAGACAGAAGTCCCTCCAAATCTCTCATGAATGCATGAAGTATAATATTAACTACATCCTTTGTCTTCCTGTGATAACTGAATAAATCAATGTCTCTAACTTAGGTGTAGAAAGACATTTCAGTAAAAAGTCAACATAAAATACTGTTCAGCTAAAAATCTTTTCCCAAAATACTCCTGGTGGACATTTCACCCCACAAAGGAGTTTCACAATAACAAATACACTACACTACTCACAAATACAAATACACTTTGCCTCTCACCAAGGCAATACTGAGTACCGGGTTGCAAGTAATACCCTTCTAACCTCCCTTTCTGTTTGTGTACAAGCTTTTGCTATGGTACATGTATACCACACAAACAAGTTGCTAAGAGATAACACAGATTGTGAAATTAAGGTGGCATTAGCAGCAGCTGCTTGGATGCCCATGTAATCTTACCCCCATTGAGTGTAATGTAGTTTGCACCTCAACGGATGGGTGGCAAAGGCCTTACATGTACCATAGAGAGGAGCCATTGGGTGGAGCAGGTGACATACTGTAAATCCACACCCCAACTTGCCTCATGGCAATTTGTCCATGCTATACCTATCCCTCTGGTTGCCCGGAGATGGATATTCTTTCCCTCTTCAAAGAAAACAAGGAAACTGTACCTGATGAAAGACAAAATTAAATGTTTATAGAAAGTACAAGATACTCCACTGTTGCTAATAACTGAAAAGTTAGAAGCCATATATGAAAATTCAGCTCTAAGCAGCAAGTTATTTGAAACAATATATTATCTTCTGTTCCACTAAAATTGAAAAACACTTTTAAATTCTTCTAATAGAAATCCACAGTCTAATTTTCCAAAGTAAATATTTGATTTTGAAAATTTTGTGAACTTATAAGTTCCTAGCATTAAAAAGAGCTGAGATGTGCAAGGACTGTGGTAATAAAACCCCTTTAAATGAAACAAAGTTATATCCTCAATGACCTAGCATTACCCTCTGTAGTAAACTCAGTTTATGATTCTGGAACTCTGTTAACTAGGCAAACAATATAATTTTTCATTTTTCTCATTATTTGTATATACATTTTATCACATAAATGAGCTAAAGACAAAACACTAAAAGGGTATTTTTTATTTTCTTGGGATTTGGGGTTTTGGTTTTTTCTACATGAATCTAAACAAGGCTTGATTTTTCAAACAGTTTTATTTTTAAATGAAGCATTACAAAATCAACAAAGACTGTCATGCATAAAAATGGGTATGTTTATCAGTATATATGTTCATTTATCTGTGTATTAAACTCTCTTTGCAGTTGAGCTTACCTGCAGACATGTTTTGTTGACACAAGTTTTATTCAGCTGATATTTAGTTTTAAAAGCATCAGTCTTTTTCCCACTAAAGAAAAAATCCTGTGGCCAGCCTTTTGACAGTGTGTAGTTCCTTTTTAGATAGTTTTTATCCTTTAGACAGCAACTATCTCAGCTAAGTAAGTGTTGAAGAAATCATCTTAAATTTTAAAAGATATTTTTAGGTATAAAAGAGAGTAGAATCACCGAGTAGAAAACCAAGTGGCTTGGGGGTGATGTGTTAATATGTTTTATCCACTCTTCTTACTCAATATATATCTCAGATCAAAGACATACCCTGTACAGTGTTACACAAATTAGTAGCTAACAGGAGAAGGAAGTGAGGGGGGAAAAAAAAAGTAAGAGGGAGCAGAGAGGGATTAGCAGAAAAGTAAAAGACTGTTTATTTGAATGCCTAAATCTTCTAGCCCACACAGTCTTAAACTGGCTGACTAACTGCATCACTGCCTTCCCTTGCTAACTTGACTTTTTTTCCACGTGTATTAGTTTTGTATGTTCCAAGAACTCTCTCTTTTTGCGCTGGAATTTTGTGGCTTGAAAAGCAAACAAATGTCTGGTCATTCAGGAAACTTCATGATGCAACAACACTCAACACGATAACCACTTTGAACTACATGGAGATCCGCAGTATGGAAGGCCAAAGACAATGAAACCTGCCATGACCTCAACAAAGCTCCAATCATCTGCTTTGTGTCAATACAAGGGCATAAAGCAACAAGCACAGAGCCAAGTTCAAGCTCTACAGTTAGACGGGCAATCCCTACGTGTAGGTGAAGGGTTTAGCTCTAACTTCCTCCTGATGCAGGACTGACAGACACACCCACATCAATGACTGGAGAGAGATTTACTTAAGTGAGGCACGCAGGGCCAGTACAGCAGGATAGGTGCAACAGCACAGTGTGCATCCCGCCAGACAAAACTCCATAGCTATTTGAAGAAGTTCCTATTAAACTCTTACTTCATCCTCAGTACCACCCTGAAGGAAGGAATGTGTTTATGGCACAAGTTAACAGGCCTGCCCACACCCTTGTCATGGGGGAAGGCACAGCCCAAAGAGCATGAAAAGAGGTCAAGCCGCAAGATAAAGCCTGCAACAGAAACAAATGGCAAAAATACATGCCGATATCAGCTTCAAAGCAGATAAAGTAACGTAAGACACAAACAACTTCAGGCCCGAAGGCATCACCTGATGTAGCAAATGCCCATAACTTGCCTGTTGGCACTATGGTGACAGCAGAAGTATGTTACATGCTTCCTAACATGCAGAGGAGCACAGGACTGCATGGTTCTCTCTAGCGATAACTCCAGACCAATTGGACTCTGGTGGAGATCGATGTATGGCTGGAGAGATGGGGGTGCTACTCCAAAAGCACAGACAGCAAGACAGTTCAGGTAAGTTCGTAACAAGCAAACAGCTGGGGAAGCAGAGCTCCCTCTTCCTGTATGCGCCAATCTCCACCTGCTTTTATAGCATGGTCTTTCCTGATCTCTCATGTACTTCCTCATCACTTCCTTTTTACCACGTGTAACTTCTCACTCTCCCTCGGATCATTCTCTCACATGAGCTTGCTTTGACCACTCCCATTACAAAAACATCCCACCCTGAGCCAAATGGTTTCATCAGTATCATTCCATCTTCTTTTCATTCGGAAGCTCTTTGAACACAACCTTTATAGTTTCTACCTGGGGCTTCTCTTCTTGTGTGGTTCCTTCCCTTTGAAACCAAATCTGTTTTTACCAAAGTATTTAATAATACTTCTGTAGCCAACTGGTACATCAGTAATCTGTGATTTATGGGAAAGGAGGGGAATCTCTGTGCAACTTATATATTCTAGGTGATGTTAGACACTAGTTATGAAACTCTTAAATCATGGAAGGCCTCATTATATGGGGAATCCATCATTTATTTACAAAAGCTGCATCACATCCCTCCCAGACAAAGCACAATAATGGGTTGCTATAACTTTAATGATAACCTATTCAAAGAGCTTTAGCACAATTAGTTGGATGAAGCGTAAAGAAACTAGCCGAATAAGTACTCTGCATGAAATGCAGAGCAGAACAAAGGAAACTAGGCCTTCAAGGAAGGAAATCAGAATCAGAGGCTGGACAGAGTGACATTAGTAATGAACAGGAAACTTGGGCAGGAGTAATAGGTTCTGCATAGCTGCAGGAACTCAGCCCTAAATTAATAAAAAATAAGCAAAATGTGAGGGATGAGGCATCCAAAAGTTTGACGGTAAAAGATAGTCTTGTTCTCTTTGGATTTCTATTACTTCCTCTGGGTTTTTTTCTAACCTCCTAATTATTCCTTCAATATGTCCCTCAAAGATGACATCCTTCAAAGTCTAGATGAACATCTGCTTTTGGGCTACTCACCAAACTGATAACTGAAGTCACAAACACTTGGTCCTTGGCTAAACAAATCCTTCAGGAGTCTAGTCAAAAAACCCTAGTCAAAAGACCCAAAACCCTTCAGTTTTGGGTCTTCAGGCAAACTTGTGCAATGCAGGTCATCCCCACAGTTCATTAGCCTGTCCCAAATGTACATGCTTTAAAATTCTGCTGTGACTTAAGGATACCATTTTCCAAAAAGTAAGGGGTTATACAAGCATTTGTGTTTACAGTTGAACTGAAAAGGTACAAGATAAACAAGACAGAATTGTTTTACTGAGCTCTTGCACATCATTGTTTTGCTTAAGAGGCAAATCCCAGAAGTTACAAATCCTAAGAAAAACTTCCTAAATATAATGCCTCTTCCGCTAATTGTCACTTTCTTTGGGAAACCCAGAGAGTCCATCTGTGCTCATCAAAGCTGTTTCATCCTTCTGCAGCAAGCAACTGAGCAGTTCCTCCCATACTCAGAACCTGTGAAAAAAACAAAGCAAGCAAGCAGCTCCATTTTTTTTTCATTAAATTCTTTTTTCTTTATATTATCCTTGAATTTGCTTTCTCTTAAGAACGTGTCTTAAGACTCACATTTTGTCAGGTCAAGGGCAACTCACTATTCTGTATCTAACTATGATTAGCACTGGTTCTTTAGGGATGCAATATCAGAACAAGGTCAACTAAAGGCTGACATTTCCCTTCCAGCTTGTGGCAATCAGTATTTTAGGGATTTCCTGAGCCAGAAGTTGCCTCCAGAGTTGACTAGCTCTTCGCAGAAGAAAAGCATATGATTTTTTTCAACAGCTTCTGAACCCATTTATACTTTTGGCATCCTGTCACAAGGAGTTTCATTATTTAATTCTGTGCTGCATAAGGAACTATTTCTTTTGGCTGTTTGTAAAACTGGCACCTAGTAATTTACTTGGGCTCCCCTCAGCTCTTGCAGTAGAGAAAACACAAAGGGAATGAGATTCTGAGAAGCATGGGTTGAGTGGATCAAATGGGATGGCTTTCAAATGGCACTCCTGCCTGCCCTCCCACCTACTTAAGTTTTCCCCTTCCTCCTGTAAGAGGTTCTACATGAAAGACCTGAACCATGGAAGAAGTTGACCATACCTCTTTATTCATAACAGCTTAAAGGAATTGAATGTCTTTATTGAGAGATTCTGTCACATAATTTCTAGAAGTTCAAGCACAGTATGTCAACCAGATCTATTAATCTGTGAAACATGATTCACGTATAAATAAACTATGCTGGTTCTTCTGCCATACATCATAATTATTTCTACATACACTAATTTTATCCTTTATTATAGTTCCTAGTATACTTGTTTGGTACAAAATTTGTATGTGGTGGTGTACGCTTCCCTGGATCCTCGCCTACCCAAAACCCTTTAAAGAAGACTAGGATCACATTTGGACAAAGGTGTGGTGATTGTCTCATCTTCCCTGTTTGTTCTACAACATCTTCCAGATGACTCAGTGTTCCAAAATCTTTTCCTACAGTGCATTTAGGTAAATTTGTTTTCAGGAAGATTGCCCTCTTGAGAAACCAATTCTCCTTCAGAGGATCGGTTTCACTGTACAGGATATGTGTTAATATTAACTCTATCTAACCATCCTCTGTTACTGTGTGCCCCATAGAAACCCAGGGCAATCAGAGGAAGATCATGATCACCACTAAGCTAAAAATAAAGCTTGTAATCTTAGATATAGAGAGTTCACGATGTAAAGAATATACCTTGTCTTGAAGAACTTGTCTGTACCTTATACTATCGCCCTTCCAATTTCTGATGGGGATTTTATAGAATACTGGCTTTGGTTTTCCTTCTCCTCTGTGCCTCATCCTGTGCTATTTCACAGCTACACTATCATGGAATCTCAGGTCTGCTCCTTTTAGCAAAGCTAAAATCTCAGCCTTGCTCTTTGTCAGCTCTTCATTGCCTAGACTTCACATCGAGCTCAGTGCAGCAAAACAAAAACTTAAATATTCTCCAAAAGAATTTTCACTACTGCCTGCCATGCACATATCAGAGCGGGGGCAGCTATGGTCTGAAATATATGCACAGCCATGAGGACATGACACTACTGGGAGACATGGAAGCACACACCACACCAACTAAAACTAACATGGAGATTAAAACTACCCTAGTCTTTCCTCCCAGGAAATATGTGCCTAGACACCATTACAATCTTGCTTGCAAGACTCATAACCTGCTTCTTTTCCTCACATTTCCTTAAGGTTTCCACAAGCAGTGTAGTTTAAGTCCTGCAGACTTTTTTTATGTAACATGTCTATATATTGCCATTGTCTGTGCGCACAGCAAAAATTTTACCCAAGTATACCACACAGTCCTTTCCTGCTCCTGACAAATGTACTCCTGCAAGGGTTTTTCAAAAATGTCAGTGTCCTTCCCCATGCATCTCTTCATAGAATCATAGAATGTGTTGGGTTGGAAGGGACCTTTAAAGATCATCTAGTCCGACCCCCCTGCAGTAAGCAGGGACATCTTTAACTAGATCAGATTGCTCAGAACTTCCTCAAGCCTGACCTTGAATGTCTCCAGGGATGGGGCCTCCACCACCTCTCTGGACAACCTGTTCCAGTGTCTCACCACCCTCATTGTAAAGAACTTCTTCTTAATATCTCATCTAAACCTACCCTGCTCTAGTTTAAAACCACTGCCTCTCATCCTATTGCTACATGCCCTTGCAAACAAATGGTCCCTCCCCAGCTTTCTTGCAGGCCCCCTTCAGGTACTGGAAAGCCACAATAAGGTGTCCCCAGAGTCTTCTCTTCTCCAGGCTTAACAACCCCAACCCTCTCAGCCTGTCTTTGTAGGCGAGATGCTTCTCTTCCTCTCTTCCTTTTAATTATATCAAATATGAACTCTATATTCTTCTCAGAGCCTTTTCTAGTCTTTCTACTCCCTAAATCTCTCATTCAGTGTCAAAGGACAACTCCTGCCCCTTATGCCCCTCCCCATCATTCCCATATTATATTTTCAAACACGCACTTTCATATATTCTCCCATCTTAACACTAATGTTTTGAGGGAGTTCCCTATAATTATTGACACAGCCATTTAGTTGTTCTTTTTAAAACCTTCCTTATACTTTCCTTTGTTATGCTGCTTCTATGGTAGAGAAGAGCAATTACGGTTGTGATGTTCATTCAGTGAGAACACTGCAAATTACACCAGTCAGTAGGGTCTCATTGCTGCCACTGCTGCTCATCAGCCTGCATATGTTCATCTTTCCTCTCTTACCTAATTAATCTGAAAGTTCCTAGGCACAGTCTTTTGTGTGTGTGTATTTGTGATTAGCAAAGTCAAAACCACAATGGTGATGAGGTACCACTACACAGTACAAGATGCAAGGCCCGAGGAGCAACTAATTTGAGCAAGTATGCTAAATACATATGGCACAAGAACCATATCTGATTTCACTGAAGATAGAAAGGGAAATTACTGATACCGATATTGCAAGATGGCATCCTTAAACACTCGAAAGCAGCAACAACATCCAGATGAGCAAGCATCTTTGTGATTCATTCCTACCTGTTTGTTGTTAAAGAATATTACAGGCAGCTATTGTGATTATCACCTTCTCTGCCAAACATCGGTAAGAATTTCATCCTTACCGAGGCTTGACAGTAAGCAAAGGACAGTCAAAGGAAACACAAATATGACGATTTCTTACACTGCTGCAGTGGACCACCAGAACGACCCTGACTCCTGTGCACCTTCTCCTCTTCTGTGGTTTCCCAATTACTTTGTTTCCTGTATTGCATTTTTACTGTCTTCCACATTGTGCATGTGGATGGGATGTTTGTCATATCCTTGTTTAACACAGTACTATTTGCGCAGTTAAGTCTTTCCTACAGCCCCATGTTTTCCATGCTATTAAAGAAAGTAAACTGAGAGAAGGGACAAGAAGTATGCATGGCAAATCTCATTTAATATATGGTCTTATTACAGTGAGCTTCATCTTTGTATTACTTTCAGTTCTTGTTTTTCTAATTCACTGTGGCACCTGCTAAAATTCGATTACGAATTCACTGGGTCAGGTATTTTGCACCTCTTTTGTCAAGTGCTTTGTGCAAATTCTATGCAAATGGTAAACATCAATCATCACCATAATACTAATGAATGCAAATTAAATGCTGTTCCAGGAGCTATTCCTGCAGAATAGTAACAGTCAGCATTTATGTAGGACTTCCCTCCCACCCCCCAGACTGTAGTTAATTAATTGAGGCTGAATGACAATGCCATAATTAGCCAAGCCCAGGGTGCTCTTAACAGTGATGGGACTACCAATGTAATGAAGGCATTCATAAGTCCAAGAAAGTACCCATTGTCATTTCACTGGATGGAATTAAAATGTTTATGCACAGAACGATTGGTCTTATGGTAGCATCAAGTCCATACAGAACTGTAAGGAACATGGGAACAGAACTGTAAGGAACATGGGAACAGAACTGTAAGGAACATGGGAACAGAACTGTAAGGAACATGGGAACAGAACAGAAAGAGCTTGCATCTTCACTCAGCAGCTGGCAACCACCACATATGATCTATTGAAAGTGTCTGAACAACACTGGCAGGTTCAGTTTTAGCCTTTTATAAGTGTAGGAACAACATACAGGGATCTACAGAGTGACTATTGTACATAGTACACATCGTATGGATATGGAGTTACCATCGTTAAGGAACCATACATCGTTCAGTATATACACGGGTCCTACCACGTGCTTGGAAGCTTAAAGAAAACAAATGAGTTGTTCCCATTGTGTTGACCACAGATTACTGATGACCATTTATGCCAGGGAAGTCCTCTCTTTTTCATGCAGCCTTTCTCTTATGCAGCTAGAAGCTAAACAACCAACAAGCTGATGAGTATAATCACTTCTGAGAAGCCAGGCTCTTTATTGACATATTTATTTATTTATATTTATTTATTGAGCTATATCAAATAGAAATTAAATTAATCATCTACTTAGAGCACCACAGTCTCTAGAAGCCATATACTCCATGACAAGAATGTGTCTACTGACACTATGCTACCTCCTGAAATGAGTATGTGCCAATCATATATGGGACATAACATCTACAGGAATACTGCAAAAGTTCAGAGAGAACAGGAGTGGTTCAGTCCCCGATTTCTCACCAATCCAAATGATACAGCTCGTGTTAGGGAATAACTCTGTCTTCAATCATGTTTTATACACTATCCTCATGTTTGCTATACACATGGTTACACAGGTGCCGAGGAAGGTCATGCTCCTATGCTACTGCAAAAAAAGGTTTCCTCTCCAGAGATTTTTTTTTCAGCATCACAGACAAACTAACTCAGGACTGCTCATGTGCTGCCAGTTACGTGCAAACCTCCCAGTTGCACCAGCTTTGCTCAAACACCTTGATGTGGCAGGCACAGGAGCTGTATGTCTGTCTGGTGAAGGTACTTGCATGTTTCCTAACTCATCCATTATAGGCATACACATGCAAACTTGCTGAATCCCAGGAGATGTCATTATGGCTATGAGCAGTGGGCTACATTCTGTGCTCTGTCTTAAACTTTTAGAGTTAAGGAAAGAAATGACCTAAAGCCATCTCCTGAGTACCTCTTGCACCAAGAGGTGCAAGTGTGATTAGGAATCCTGGTGCTGTTCTTATTTACCACATCCTCAGAAGAGCTGTCAACCAAATGTTTCACAGTTCACCTGCCTTTACTTTTCTCCTCTCCCAGCGGACAGTGAGCTGGAGGCTTGCAAGCAAGAAATGTGTGCCATCTCCAGGCTGCTTCTAATATGAAGAAATATCCCCAGGGATGTAATTTTTCAGGATCCCTAGATATGACCTGAAGTTCTGTAGTTTGGTCCTTCTTTCTGTTCTTTTAAATAGAAAAACATTCAGAGATTTAAAGAAAAAGTCAAAGCCTTGCTGTCACTGGCTCCCCAAAATTTAACATATTCTGCTTAATGCCTTACTGAATGGCTGCAGAATATGACATGATATGCGAAAAAGAGACAATAAACACTGCTAGAGAAAAGGAGTATATTTTCATGTAGGTTGAAACCTTGCATCAAATGCATCAGATAATATCACTTTGAAAAGCTTGCAATTCTCAGCATCCCCATTGCTGATATTATCATCAAAAGCCATGAAACAAGTCAAGTCTGGTGATAAGAGCTATGACCGTCACTAGTGAAGCATCATACAGTTATCAAAACACCAAATCACTGCCATTACCAACTGACGTTTATCCCGGGCACACCAAAACTACTTAAGCAACTAGATCTTCTGAGCTAACCACCAGGCACAAAATTGTTACATATTTTGCATGCACCTCCTGAAAAAAAACCAAACAAACCACAAACTACTGAATAGCCCCTGTCAACCAAAGAAAATGAACTAGCTAAATATAAACACTATGCACCACAGGTTCATTTGTGTGTGGAAACAACTGAAGATTAGTCTATTTGAAGTTTGTAATCTGTTTGCCTGTCTCCATGCTGGTTCACTCTATTTATCATACCGCTTTACCGCTTATCTAGCTGTAGGGACAGTAAAAATTCAGCATATCTTGATGGCAGCCATTTTCCATGGATTGCTGTGTGAGAGAGCTGTACTGGGAGACAACAGGAAGAAAGATGATCTGTAAGGCAGTTTCAATTGAAACATTTGCCTTTTTCCTTGCTCTCAGTTCTTTCCTTCAGTAGAATAAGGTATCTGGCCACTTTCCCAACATCTTACCATGTTCTGAAGGTCCCTTTTGCTTCCCAGAGAATGAAAGAAGATGTAACTACATCCAGCCACTATCAGGTGAAAGGATGATATTTGGCTCCAGCATTGGCAGCTAAAGACTGCTATGATAAGAACACAGCTACAGCAGTCTTTACTAGTGAAAGAGGTTTCCTATAATAATCTGATGCATGAACATTAGACTATAGGTGATGATGAAGTACAGCAGCGGCCTAGTGAATAAGTTGGCTTTAACAAACAGAAGCTTGCAAGTAATTCCACCAAAAAGTAGACTTTTAAAGTGATGCTGAAGAACAAGAAGTAGGCTCCTCCCCTCCTTCCAAGCATGATACATAGTTTTTGTGAAACCTATATCTGATCTGGCATGAGAATTTAGACCACGACACAAATGGCAGAGACAATAATGAAGCTGTTGATCACACACGTGTAGTGTGATTGCCATTTGGATAGTGGCATCACAGTATGAATGAACTAATCAGAGCTGGGTTGAGGAGTCTTGCTTGTCACCAACAGGTCTCTCAGTTTCCTCCTAACAGCCTACTGGGAAGGAGAAATGTGAGATACCACTGTCAGACAGCTGTACAACTACTGGTTTTGAAATTCATGAAAGAAGGGATACACAGGGCACTGTAGAACATTTACGCAGCTCTTATCACTGCAATACCTTGCCTTACAGTGCTCACAGTAAAAATTATATTCTGGATGCTCTGCTCTCTTTCATCTTGCAGCAAATGCTGGTACAGAGGCACACCCATGCTGCCCACTGTTGCTCGTTTTTGCTTAAGATCTCTTGGTATTTGCCATAGAGTATGTATATCTCTGTGTGTACATAAACGTACTTTATACAGCACTTCCAGTGAGTTCTGCTGAATATTTCTGTGACATTCCCCTTCTTTCCTTCTGCAGACCCTTTTGTTGCATACAGCACAGAAGGGACTTGTGGACATCCTGTTCAACTGGAACCTTTGGGTGGAGCAATACTGTTGGCGGCAGTACCTCCTGTTTTCTCTCCTCCTTTAGGCGTCGCCCCATCTCTGGTTATCTACAAGGCTTTATCACTGCTATTCCTAAACTCTGGCATTGCTCATCTGCAGATGACTGATCCAGCAGATGCCACTGCTGGATCCTCAGTGTCCTGCTGCACAACCCTTCTAACGAGAATGTCAAGCACTGTTTGACCTTACTACACCACTTTAGGGGCACTAGGAACCCATGTATTGCTCCCTGGATATATGTGTTGGGAGAAGGACAATGCCAGAGAGTAGCCAGCTCCTGAGATAGAGAAACTCTCAGCCTGTTAAGCACAATCACAGACAAGCTTGTTGCTGGTACCAAGGAACTGAGGTGATCAGGAATCCAAAGGGCACTTTCTGCACATCAGACTTTGCAGGTTCCCTCTCTCCAGGCCTGCCAGTTAGCCTGAGGTATGAAGAACATCAAACGGAGAACTGAAGCAAGCTTTCTCAACAAGCCTTCTTTCCATCCTCATGCACTGTTCCTCTATCACAGAATGGTTGAGGTTGGAAGGGATCACTGGAGGTCATCTTGTCCAACACCCCTGCTCAAGCAAGGTCACCTAGAGTAGGTTGCCCAGGACTATGTCCAGATGGCTTTTGAATATCTCCAAAGCTTCTTTACAGCCAGGCTTCAGGTATTTATATACATTGATATGATCCTCCCTGAGCCTTCTCTTCTCCACACTGAACAGTCCCAGCTCTCTCAGCCTTTCCTCATATGGAGATACTCCAGTTCCTTAATCATCTCCATGGTCATTGGACACTATCCAGTACGTCCATATCTCTTATACTGGGGAGCCTAGAACTGGACACCGTTCTCCAGGTGTAGCCTCACCAGTGCTGAGTAGAGGGGAAGGACCACCTCCCTTGACCTGCTCTTTCTCACTTTCCTTCTCTGTTCCATGCACTCCCTCCTATATAGTCCACCTTTCTTTCATTACCTTTGGGTCTCTTTAAATCCTTCTTAAAGAATTTTGTAGAACTAACATGCTGTCGAACAACTGACATGCTTTTTGAAGGACAGTAAATTCTTCACAAAGCATGTCACCCATCAGACACAAGAATTTCATATGCAATAAGTGACCTGATTTCAAGTAACCAAATTTTCTTGATACTACGCAATAAAAAGTTAACACAGTCTTACTGTAACCCTCCATCACAACTGTTGGCAAAACCAAACAGAAACAAGACCATACTCCCAACAGAGTTTTTTAACATGAACAATTTCTTCCCCTTTACCTATATTTGAAGTTCTTCTTCATTGACTTTACCAAGCAAGCAAACGGGTAACAAGGATGATGCAATCTAACCACTTTAACAAGTGCAGCTGAAATTTTTCTCAAAGATACAGAATCCAGTATGAGAACAGCTAGGTCTTTACCAATGTCCTCACCAGGACTTTGAGTTATGCATTACAGATGTCTACTTCCACAAATGACAACTAAAATTAGAAGCATTTGACTGACTGATTTCTAATGAATATTGGGAGGTAATACAGATATTATTTCCAAATAATTGTACATTCTACTTATTATCATACTACCACTGCAATAGCAACTAGGAGGGTTCTTATGCCAAACACAGGCAATGAAAAAAACAGTAGCCCATACCAAAAGGCTTAGAAACAAGACCATAGGAGATGACAGGTGGAGAAGACAAATGAAGTTGTTCTGCTGGTAGTATCAGGCAGAGCATATCAATTGCTTAGACTTACACATATTTTTGGACTAGCAAACTACCTTAAAAACACTATATACTACTTTTGTTATGTGTAAAATATGTAGTACTTGTATTAATTAAAAAGTATTGCACATCACAAGAACAATATTATTAATCTCAGTTAGTTACATATAGTGACATTTAAGCATAAACCAATAGCATTTATAACCACGGTCACTACAATATACATGGAAATGTTCTACCCTAATTAATCCTAGGGTCTCCTAAAGAAAGACTATGATACTAGAAACAGAGTTTAAAAATAATAAATAGAAAAATGGATTAAAAAAACCAAATACAATTTAAGATTGGATAGACTGAGATTAGATCACAATTAGGCAAAATTGTTTATGGAGATTAGACATCAATAACAGACCAGGCGTATACCTAACAGCTAAGCTATGCAGAAGCATTTTGTGTCCTCACACCATGGGAACATTCAGAGCATGTCTAACACAAGATTTGTTTCACAACATAAACTTGTGTAGTTTTAAACATACCTGTAGAGCCTTCCAATGCACCTAGATTGGGCAGAATTGCGTAAGAGGCTGTACAGATGAAGTATATTTTTGTGCTTCTGTAAGCAAATTCTGACTTGGAATCTACCAGCACAAATGTCACCATTACTTATTTATCTTAAATTATACCTATAACTAGAACAGCCCCAAAAATATTATCTATAGATTAAACCTAAGAGTGGTGTAGATCATACAAATAAACTAAACATTTAAAACAAAATTTCAAGAAAATACTGCATCTGTGAAACCAATTCACTTTCAAAATAGCCTGCAGATTTCTTTCAAAAAGGCTGGGCTGCTGACTTTTCATTTTTTTCTTCCCCCCCCCTTTTTTTTTTGTTTTTTGCTCAATGAATGCAACAAAGGAGTTTTGGGTATTTTCATCCTTCCTTTTTCTCTTTTTAAGCCAATATACTTTGAATATTTTCTCAGTTTGGAAGTGTTAAAAAAAATAACAAAAAACTCTTAGGAACATTAGAAATGAGTTCTAAAAGGTATTGGAACTGCAAAAAAGTTGCAGAATGAGTGTTATAAAATTACTACTCCCTCTTACTATGCCGTAGCCTTTCCTAAATCTGAAAAGCTTTTAAAGAATTCTTAAACATTTTAGAAAATTCCAGAAGAAGCAAACTAAAATGAATAGAGGAACAAAGCAAAAAAAGGAGAAAAGAAAAAGGGAAAGGATGGAAAACAAGACCGCATACTTTTAACAATATTCACCTTATTACACTAAGCGACAAAAAGGAAAATATGAAGGAAGCAAGAACTCAAAATGCAGAAAACTCAAAGTATGCGGAAAACTACCTTGTGAAACAAAGCTACAAACTGTCCATTATCTACTACATTAAAAGAGAAGCATCTTCTACATTTATATTTGTTTTTCCCCTCCGATGTTTTGATCACATTTATAAATAAATACCTCCTCCCATTGTCTCAAAACTCTGTGGACTGTGTTCCCTGTCTCTTCACAAGGTGAATTGGAATAACTCTTTGCTAAGTTCCAGTTCCATATAAACCTCTCATTTTCATGGCAGATGAAAGAGAGAAAACATGTAGAAAACAGTATGTGAGTGTATCCGGCCCTGGTACAGCCCAAGTTTAAAACAAATGATCATGAACAAACAGGCATAGAGTGGCTGCTGTCAGGAGGTCCTGGAAAGTCATTCAGCAAGTTGCCTTTCTCTCTCTCTATTCCCAGGAAGAGCTCTGGTGGAGTTTCTCTGGTCAGTACTAGCTGGCTGGCTACTCAGCTATGGAGAATTTCAGACCGGATATTCCATCTTGGATGAAAAAATTTGTATTTACTCTTTGATATATATTCAAACAATATCAGCAACAAGATAACTTCACTGCAAAATCCCTCTATTCTCTGTTAAAAACACCTGGTCTGTAACAGGGCAGAAATCCATTCTATCATGATCAGATAACCAGCACCTTGATCCCTAAAGTATCTTTACCAAGGTTGTCATTTACAGCTACCATAAACCTGACCCCAAAACATGCAGACAGCCTTGAGCTACAAGTCTAGCAGTGCTAGAAGATATCCTGCTTCTCCAGATTTGCCCTGTGGCAGAAGCCTGGACATCAAGTATTCAGAGCCATTAAAGTACAGCTGAGACAGCATTACCTTGACAGGCAAACTCTTTGGTTACTCCTATGAGTTTTCTAAATGGTATTTCGACTCTCAGGAGGTTCCATTTTCTTTTGACTGAATTGTCAAAGGTGGAACTTCCCCAAAGAGTACCTTAGTACTAATCTTGTACCACCTTCCAAAACTGGCTGCCATATCAGTATCTGGGAAAGACCAGGATTAAGTTCATCATCAGTCTAACTCCATATGCTCCTTTAAATACATATCATTGTAATAACTAGTCTGCTAATATCTGGACTAACCCCATGAACATAACACTGCACAAAGGGTGCTGTAAGCATAACATTAAAGCCAAGGCTGCCATGTGTACCATGGGTTCCCCTTTCATGTCTGAGGTGTGCGTACACAAGAAGTGTGCAAAAGTGATGTGAGTTCTCAGCAGCAGATTTAAAAGGAAGTTAGTATCTAGTCTGTATAGCCCAGTCTAAGTTTTCAGTCATGTGGAAGGAGAACGAAGGCAGTACTTTTAGATACAATCAGAAATTTTAAGAGCGATATTCACACTCCATAGCAAAGATGAGTATGCATTTGCCTTGAAAACACCAGAGGCAAGAAGGAATCTTCCAGACCCTGCACAAGTCCATCCTTGCCTACACCCCTGCTCTTAATTCCTCCTATTCTTCATTTCCATTATTATGCCAGTGCCTCTGGCACCACTGCTTCCCTGGTAACTCCCTCTGCCTCCACTCCCTGCCTGCTCCTTGTACACGAAACTCCTTCTAGTTCATGGACAGGGAAAGGCAGACACCCTCTTTTCATCCTAATCCCTTCTAAAACTTGCACCGCCTTTTACTGAGCTTGCCAATGCAATCAGAAATGGTGCTACACAACTAATAAAAATAATTACCAAGCTTTGATGATCATCCAGGACAGTTTTTATGTGTTTTCTCTCCCCATTTACACAATAAGCCTCATAAGACTGAATTTCAATTTTTTGCTTGCAATGAGCATTTAAAAAATAGTCTCATCGATAAAAATATCCAAAGCTGAGGACAGAAGGGCTGTTCTTGTGTTTAAGCCCAGTCTCGCCCATGCAGGATTTTATGCTGTGCAGACTTTATGCAGTGTCACAACAGTAATTAAATTTACACAAAATCCTTCTCCCCTGAAGAATCACAAAGTACCTTTAAAGTTTAAAAGCATTGAAATGCAGGCTCCAAGTTGCATGAAGGGAAAGTCATTTTCTCATCCTTGAAATCCAGTGACAAAGGCAGCAATGAGGGCAGAGGTCTGCCTGCCTTGGGATGCAAGCAGCCACCATCTCATCGGGCTTTCAGAACAAGCCAGGCAGGAGTCCCAGAAAAAATATGCCTGCACCGATGCGCATCACCTCTGCGACATGAGCATGTGCTACTGCCACCTAGCAGCCACCCAACACACCCACACCACCAAAGACAGCGCTTTTTTTTTTTTTTTTGCCTCCTTGCTTTTGCAAGCTCCTAAAATATGTCCCACCTTCCTGTTTTATTCCAAATCTCTTTGTTTAATTCAAGGTCTAATCCTCCACACCTGAGCCAAGTCAGAGTTACCTTCCAAGAGCTGTGAAGCATCAACTTCATCAGCTGCAGGCTGTTGTAATTAGTAGCATCCTCACCTCTGTGTTGTCTCTTTTGGGGATTTTTGAGTCACTCAGGGACAATCACAGCTCCTGAGCACCTCTTCCTGGGCACCTAAGCTCCTCCAGGACAGTGCTTCACAATGACACACAACTGGCAGAGTTCCTAACATAGCTCACTCTAGTAGTTAAGAATAAAAGAGCTTTCAAGGTAGAATATAATTCAAACCCAACTTTCACATGCTGTTGGCTAAATCCTGCTTTCTCTACTGACTTCCTTGGCTGAGGTGTAATGTGTTCATTACATACAAAAAAGTTAAAGGAAATGGGAGAAAGGCAATCATTTTGCTTTTTTTTTTTTTCTATTATACAACATGATGTGCCATTTTCCCTGGTAAGGAAAACTTCTCATTTAACAGCTCATAACTGGGTAAATGTCTGTCCAAGTTATTTTGACTCACTACAGTTCAAAGGAGATTTTTTGTAATTTTACTTATGAGGGAAGAAAGTGGCTAAGAGGTTTTTTGTTTTTCTTTTTTTTTTATCCCAACAATAATTAGCTATTGATCAGCCTTTCAGTTAATAAAATATAAAATTGTTTCAAGATCCTGTGGTGTTGTTTCAAGTCCTCCTACCAAAGCAGCTTTTTTTCATCCAATTACTGATGACCTTTTACACAATAGCTAGGTTGAACTGGAATTCCTTTTGTGCTGGATAACAGAATATGATTAATCCTATCAGGCTGACAAAATCAACTTTAAAACAAGGCCAATTAACATACCAAATTTTTTTCTTTCTTGCATTCTCTCCTGTTGCAAGGATCGTCATCAACTAAGTCAGACAAAGGCTGTGGTCTGGTAAGGAAAAATCTATCATCCTTACAAACCCTGAAGCAAATGTCCTGTGATGGTGCCTGCAAGTGAAGAGACCCAGTAGAAGAAAAGAGAGGGACAGAGAGAGACAGAGAGAAGTGGGCCATGGTTCCCTGGCTGCCAGCAGGGTGGAGGCAACATCTGAGAGGACAGGGAGGTAGCTGTTTGATCTGGGACTGCCTCGTTGCTCTGTAATATGGCCCTGTTTTGTAAAGTAAGGAGCTAATCTGTCCAGTCACCAGGGCTGGGATTCCCCGTGAAAACTGTGGCCACATGGTTGGCAAGGGAGGGGTGGAGGATGAGGCAAGAGTTTTGTCAGAATCACTCCTCCACATCTCAGTGTGGGATGTGTCTTCCAAGATACAGAGCTGTCCTCCAAAGTACCAAATGCCCTAAGCTAAAATCAGCCCAATTAAAAGAGTTGGCAATTTAGTGGATGAAACTCTTTGCCAACTGGCATTTAAATGGCTGGAATGAAAGATTTAGTGTGAGACTGTCTTCTCTCTTGGAAGAAGAAACAAACTACCCTACCAATGAAATAAACAGACTCAAATCTGCACTCTGTGCAAGGCAAAGTGTCTAGAGAAAACAAGAAGATTTGCACTTATGAAATCAGGACCAGATCCAAACCCAGTGACAGCCTTAGCATTTACACTTAGGTCTGAAAAGGCCAAAAATTGGGTCAAAATCCCTTAAGATGCAGAGTTTAATGCATTGGCAGATAAATGTTTTTAACCAAAAAGCCCACCAGGTCAATATAATGCAAAAGATGTATGTTACTCTCCTGTTTATATTTTTTGCTATCATCTAGTTATCATAAATAGAAGAACTTTATTAGAATTTCAGTTCATTATTTGTTCAACGTTTTCTTTATACATGTTCTGAAATGAAATCAAGCTGATTTGTGCCATCTACTGGTAAAGGAAGGCTTTCCAGATTCTAAGTACTTTAAATCCATGACAGAACTAGTTTATTTCAAATCTCTTTAAGTTTATTATTCACTCTACATAAATGTATTAGTACATTTCAAGCAATCTGATATATACCCTGTCTAATAAAGAAGACTGCTCACATTGTCTGAGGATGATCAACAGCATTATATAGGACAAATTAATTCATGGGCAGCTTTAATTAGAGTGACATTATTATGATTCTATTGAAAAATCTCAAAGGCACATTTTCAAATTCATGCAGTAAGCCTGGATACTGGATAAAGCCTGTTTCTTAGCTTGCACTATCTTTTTGCTTATGAACTGCAATGTTCATATTGTGACAGCTGCAGACATGCTCTTTGACATCTGAGTTACCAGTTTAATTTGGAACCACTATTCTGGACCAAGGTGTTCACAGCAGTCACTGCTGGGCTGCCCCTTGTAAAAGGCACTGGTAAGATCTCACACTGGCACACTATGGTCAAACCTTGCTATTCATAGTCCAAAAGTATTCAAACCATGACCAGCTTGCTCAGAAAAGGGCATCCCTGGAGAATGGAGATGCCCTTACAAAAGAAAAACCCAAAGGACGTAGCTTCAATAGTGCAGCAGAATGCATAAACAGGACATGTTATCTCTTGCATCAAGGGATTGAAGTGAAGGAGAGAGAAGAGATTTTTTTCAGCTTCAGGACAGTGTTGGCAAAAGAACAAATGGGCGTCAGCTGGCCATGAATATATTTAGGTTGGAAATTAGAAGGCTTCTAACCATCAGAAGAAAGAGGTTCTGTGACAGCAAGCCAAGGGGAGCGGTGGGGGCAAACAACCTAACTAGTTTTAAGATAGATCTTGGTAACTTAATGAAAGGGATTATGAAACATGGATGTCTACAACAGTAGAAAACTGGACTTGATGACCCAGGCAATCCCTTCTAGCCCTCTGTTCCCACATTTCCCAGAATGTTCCTCTGTTTGACTTCAAGATGGTGCCCAATTTCTGACAGCAGTAGATTTAGCTGCCTTTCAGGAGGCTCCAAATTACTGAAGAGTTCTGTTGATCCCAAACCCTCTCATTAGTTGGGATATGATTTGGTAGGAGTGACCAATTGCCTTTTGTCTCTAAATCCTATGTTGCATTTGTCAGATCTGCCTTCTAAAGCTTTTAAACATAGTTTGCATTCATTTTTATTGTAGGCTGCAGGCAACTGGTGAATTAAAAGTGAATTAAGCAAAACCAGCCATTTTTAAGTACAATAGCCAAGGGATCAACAAAGATGTAATTATCTGTCATGTTTAACAAAATCACCACAATGCAAGAAAAGGAGGTGGGGAAGTCACTGTAAGTACGATTTGCAATGTAAGTAACTTAGTAAAAGATGATGATTTATTTCTAAATGACCTCATGTTGCTTTTAATTTGGGATATGCTTCAATACAAATGAGACACTAAAAAGACTAATAGATCAGAGACATGACCCAGTATCTGCAGACATTGGATAGCTGCTGTTAAATGCCAATGATGTGCTGTTTAAAAAGGGACTTATGGGGATTTGGCTGAGCCCCCAAACTTCCAGCCATAATTCTCAGAAACAGCAAACACTGGATGACCTCTGAATAAAACAAAAAAAGGCCTAAGTCTCTCAAAATGAGCACGCAAAATTATAAGTCCCTTTTGAAAATTCATTTCTAAAGGAAACACACAATTTAGTCTATCAGCTGATACTGTTAAGAACAACCCTCTGCCCTTCTCTCTCTGGTTGCCTTTTCACCTTCCCCAGCTGCTGCCGAGACAATTTGAGTATAATAAAGTAGCCATGCAGGGCTCAGGAAGTGATATGGAAGTGTGTGTGCCTGTGAGTCCCTGTACAAAAGGCAGAGGAAACGCGACATGTGCAGCTCCCCAGGCACCTTGCTGGAATTCTGCACCTCCCACTGCCTGCCATTAAGCACACAGCAAAAGGTTTTTATGAGGATCCTCTGAGAACCATTTCATTTTGTTTTCCTGAAGTAGGAAAATGTCAGAGTTCTTGAACGAGTTCATTCAGATGTCCGAGTGAATCATATTTAAATCTGAAAAAGTGGAAATACAAGAAAGCGAGCCTAATACACTTTCAAATTATATTTAGCTGATCTTCCCCTTTTTGGAAGGATTTGCTGTTTGGAAACATTTAGCTTGGCTGGACTCTATTATAAGCCAGAAAATATAGAAAGAACAATCAATCAGGCATCTCACGAAAACATTCCTCTGGTGTGTCCAGCTGTACTTTTCATACAGAGTGGAATAATTTGGGGAAGAAGAAAGCTGGCTCTAGAGGAGGTCCTCTGCCGGTGACTCTCTATCACATGGGCACATAAAATTACTGCTTACCTGAGTAAAGTGAGCGGGATCAAGGAAGTCCCACTGAGCTTAGTGGGAAAACTACTACAAGCAGAATTTGGATTGTAACACTACCTTTTTGCCCAAAGGTGAATGCCTTCCCCACAGCTGCCCCAGGGCAATAAAAGGAAAGAACACATTAATGCCAACCTGTTCTTAGCCTCTGGGGAACATTCCTGAGAAACAATGCAGTTATACCTTTCTCTTTTTGACGAATTAATTCTTCCCTCCTTTACACAAACTGCAAAAACCTTCAAAACCTCAGCATTCCTTCCTGCTGGGTTTCTACTTCCAGCCCTTCAGACTCCACAAAGGTGGTGCCTCTGGGAGATATAACATAGGCAACAACCAGGCTGTAAGAGTGCTCCCAAATGGGTTTTCAAACAGGTTCTGTAACTCTGCCTGTTTTCCTCCATCAATGCAGGTGTACAGTATGCCATTACCAGATAGCTGTTGATTATATAGAGTGTGTCCTGAAGCAAGATCTGAGCTTGTCGCATTGGGCTACCTCATTATCCGAACAACAGGTAAAAATTTCTGCCGATGTACTGTTTCTTCAGATGGTCTCCCCAGAAAAATCATAGCTTACTACTATTAGTTTGGATTGCTGACATATTTTAGAGGGCATCGATCTGAATTGCTGCTTGTTTGGTTTTTTTAGATGATGTCACAGACCAGCTTCGCTCAAGGGCCTACAGAATCTTAAAAAACAAACACCTTTATTTAGGAAATCTTTTCTCCATCTTTCTCCTCACTTCTTGCCCTTAAAAAATAAACAAAAACCAACTGTTTGGGGAAATGAGACCACACTGCAGTATGCTTAAATTTAAATACAAACATGTATGAAACTATTTCAAGACTGAGCCTAGTAAGCCGTGTGGTTAAGATTCTGGTCCTTCCAATGGCAGCAGGAGCTATGCCGCTTCCTTAAACAGGTTCATAATTTCAAGCATAAAATGTCTGATTCCCATCACCACACCCTGCACCTTTTCTCACTTGCCCAATCACTGATTCTCCTCTTTTTCCTCCCTCAGGAATTGTTTTTTTTCTCTACTAAGTATTCTGTAGTATGATTTTTTGATTGAAAATACCTTTTGGGATGAGACTCTGGAAAATGCCTCACACATCTCACTCTACTTTCTATATTGGATTTCATGACATTAACATCCAAACACTGTATGATGTCATTCTCAGCGTAATTTGATTTTTCTTCCACAGCTTAGACATTGCTGATACTGGACGGTTTTCTTGGTCTTTAGTCCAGATCTAGAAGAGTGATCACACCGCTTGCAAAATGGGTTGTACCAGAGTTGCTTGCATGTATGTAGATCTTATGATTTGCAAAATCAATGAAAGAAACATACAGCTGTGATCTCCCTATAGTTTGAATGCAATAATTTTAACTTAAGACAGGGTAATTGCTAGTTAATACATATTTAAACCATTAGTTTCACTCCCACGCTATGATCACAGTAACAGCAATTTCCCCCTTTATAGCTTGCTTGCTTTTTTTGCTTCCATGGAATGGCAAAAACTGGCAAGAATGCACGTTTTTTTTCTTTTCGGTTGTGAAAGAAACTCAAGAAGTTGCATTTTACAGATAGTTTTCTGATGTCTCAGATGGTAACTTTGCATTTTTTTATTCCACTACTAAATCAGTTTTTACCACTAATTCAATAACATCGCTTTTCACTTCAGATATTAAGACCCTGTAATCTTGGAGTGTGGGCAAAGGATCAAAAGCAATTGCGTTATCCCAATTTAACAACTTACCACTCAGCTACGCTACCTGATCTTGTGCTCCTAACTCTTTGCATATGTGAGGGAAAACATGGCAGCTTAAATCTCATCAACAGCAATTCTGGATACTTGTGTTTGCAGCTTATTGTCTTAAAAACAAAACACAGATTCTGCAAAGTCCCAAAATGGGAGCATAGACTATAAAGAGAAAGCTGCAATGATAAAAACAGGCTAAACTACTCAGCAGCAGAAATATAGTGGGATATACCTACAGAGAGCACCCACTGCTTTCCAGGAGACACAAACTTCCTAATGCAAGGGAAGTGTTAGGAACCCTTCCACATGATACATATTCTGACCCTTTGCCACCGTAGCTGTTGAGTGCATCTGCAATCTTGTTTCAGAAAGAAAAAAGCATTTTGGTGCCCCAACGCTGCACACAATGTCAATGCTAATGTATTTATGAACATTATGAAATATCCACTACATACTGTCACTATTTCATCAGGGTATTGTGAAGATAGCTTTATGGGCAAACCCCTCTTTCAGCATTTACTTAATTTAGACCATATCAGAACATTTCTGCATGCAGAGAGGAAAAAACACTCCAAATAACAGCTCTACAGATAGGGGTTAAAAATTTCCTTTAACGTATTCCATGTAACAGGGACAGTCTGTACTTGGGAGTACATGAAGCAGCTGTTTTATGTGTACGTGAAGCAACCGTGACCGTGAGTGAGTGGAAGTCAATGGATTCCTGTCAATGAGAGGTTTGCTTGATGGCAACTTCTATCCCTTTAATATAAACCTGAAAGCTATGAAATTCTGTAGCTTTACATGTTCTTAAGCCATGATTTAAATGGGCAGAAACCCAGCTGGAGTGTGAAGATGTAGTGAGGCTGTTCACCACATGGAGCAGCGGAACTTGACGAAGCAAGGGCCCCACTTCCAAATCCATATTGATTCAAAGCATCGCATTGGGTTGAATGGATCTACTGAAGAGGTGAGTCAAAACTTCCGGATCAGGCTCCAGATAATTAATTTCCAGTAACTTGGCTTGGCAGGCACTGCTGATCTCCAGCCAAATACACGAGCAGCAGCAATTCGTCACGGGGGGAGGAGAGGGGGAAAGGTTAAGGTTCCTAATTACCCAGAGAAAGTGCTTTTATGCCGGCATTGCAGATTTACATAATGTTCAGTCAGCACCAAAGCAGAAAGCACTCGTACTGCAATGTGCTATTTTTGAGGGGTGTGGGGAGCTGCGGCCGCCTCCCCCTGTAGCCACAGGATCTGCACAGTGTTTGCAATCACCAGTTCAAAGCACATCAGGGCACACAGTGCTCCCGTCTAGACAGGCTGCAAAACCAGATACAGCTGGGAGCTTGACGACTGGGTTCTCCTCAGCGGGTTTCACCACTGGAGAAATCTTACTGCTGCACGTGTCTGCTGCATCGTAAGGAATGGAACTTAGCACCTCACAAAAGTATACTCACTTTGAGTAAAAATACTTCAGTGATAATACTAGCATCTTAATTCAGACCAGCAAAAAAATCGGTGGTGAAGAAGATAAAATGAGACTAACTGCTCCAAATGGAGGCATTTTATTGACAGCATCATGTTAAACAACATCACACCGCACAATGGCTTGCTACAGGACTGAAATTGTACATTGATGAAAAAACATGACAGATCTGCTTCTTGCCTGCAACATGTCTAAAACCCACAAGTTGGACAACTGTCTTTGTTTCTACTAAGTGCATGTGAAAAGTCAACAGCAGGAATACATGTAGAAATGCTGGCATGGCATTAGTTGCCTTCACTCACCTTGAAATCTATGTTCGGAAGATGCAGAAATTCCCATCTGAACACTTGATTTTAAGGAAAGCCTGTTTTTTGCAGTAATTCTCCATTTGCTCCTATATGTACATGCATTTGGGGACCACACGTTGTCCCTTCTTCCAGTATATGGACAAAATGGAAGGAAGGTAGAAATGCTTCCATCCATTGTTATTGATATGTGCAATCTGACAATACTCAATGGGACTTTGGGGCAAGATTCTGCTCACAACTTCACCCAAGAAGCTACTTTTACCTTCAGAGAAGTTACGGAAATACAACTTGGAGCAAACTTTTTCCCAGAGGTTAGAACTAAAATTCTGTTTGGAAGGAGTCTTCTTCAGCACTCAAGACCTCCTTATGGTTTCTGGAAGAACTTGTATGGCACAGTTGTTAGAAAAATGACACAGAAAGTATCTGCTATGGTGTAAGACATGGTGTAGCAGGTTTTTGATGACAGTGTTTGTCAGTATGCTATGATCAACAGAGACTATGCAAAATTTGTTACCTGTCATCCTCATTTTCTCCATTCTTCAAAATCTAGTACCAGAAAACAGAGGGAACACTACTCTGCCCAGAGAGAAATTTATTCCAGCAATTAGGAACTCCTACCTAATACAGATTTTGTGCCTTCACAGCATTTCCACCTTCCCTTACATATAACTCAGGGTTATTTCCATTAAGTCACAGAAATATTTTGGGGTTTAATTCACATATGTTTCTGAGCAGCAGACAACCATGGAGAGACTGTCTTGTGTAAGGACAAATAAAAACACAGAGTGGAGCAGTGGCTGCCAGCAGAAAATGTAAGTTGACAGATTTGTACAAATGTCAAGCACTTCAAAGAGGTGGGCAGTGAGTTTTGCATTTGCATTCCCTGTGCCAAGAAGGGGAGGGCAAAGTGTTTCCTGAGAAAGGGCATGAAATGCAACTACTCACGTCTTGCTAGACAGGTGCAGTGCCATCAGGCTCAATTCTTCAGCTGTGGCCAGACAGAAAGAATGTCTTTTGGCATGCCCAGTAAACCTCCTCTAGCCATCGCTAGCTACACTAATGGTCATGGAGAACATCTGGCTTGCCACTGTAGAAGTATAAGAAAAGGTGAAGGCCCATACTGAGGTCTAAAGCAAAAAGCAGCCAGCATCTAGCCTATCATTTTCATGTGAAAAGAGGCATGAATTTCAGAGAACACAAAGTATGAATTTTGGAGAACACAGAGCTTTTACAGATGCACATTGACAAGATGGTGTACAAATGAAAAGTGGGAGGGCAAAGGACAGCATGGGTTTCTGGAACATGAAATTTGTCTTTCAACTGGAAGTGGATCTATATGTATTGAGAGGCTTATGTGGGGTTTGGAACCAAATAGATAAATTTGAGCAAAAAAAAAACAAATGAGCATTTGCAGAACTGAAAGGTAGGTCAAAAGAAATTGCTTCCAGAGAAATATGTAGATCAGAAGCCCGTCAGCAGCCTTCCTGCATTAGAGATCCAGAGGCTACTTAGTAGCTGCCAACAAAATGGTTGGTGGGAGTTTGCCAAAGAGAGCCACATGCTATTGCTGGAAAAAAATCTTTCACAACTGAGCTTGGCATATATGTCTGGTACTGCCAGGGCGCAAGAGAGACTAGCTAAACTGCACGCTTTTCATTGACCACAATTAGTATGAATACACTTAAAATTAGGAATGTGAATGCAAGCTCCCAGCAGCCCTGCACTTCATCTGTACGCACCTCAGTCTGCAGTTTAAGCACTGTCAGGGTAACACCCAAGGAAATGAACTGAGAGATATACGGCTAACTAGAACTCAGGCCAATGAGTTAGGTGATGTAGCAGTGCCAGATGCCCATCCTCCCTCTTTTGAGAAACATATGGTCTATGTTTCAGCTGGGAGTTGGCAAATAGTGATAAGGACATGC
Organism: Limosa lapponica baueri; assembly: GCA_002844005.1. Taxonomy (NCBI): domain Eukaryota; kingdom Metazoa; phylum Chordata; class Aves; order Charadriiformes; family Scolopacidae; genus Limosa; species Limosa lapponica. The sequence goes on along the minus strand of KZ505762.1, from coordinate 430,353 downwards.
AATTGTTGCTGTGCAGGAACAGAACATTTTCTCTCATGGCATCCAAAGAGGACACTGACTGATAACTCAAACATGGTGCCTCTGGTCATCGTGGGCTTCCATAGACACAGATGCATTTTCAGAGGTGGGCATGTCAGCCATCATCCAGGGACTGAAGCCTCATTCTTAGTGAAGGAGCAGCCAGAGTATAAGTATTAGCAGGGGTTCCAGCCATGGATGGAGAAACGCTTTCTTTCATTATATGAGATTGGGATGAAGAGTTAATTCTAGGTAGTTGAAAGCTTGCTTTCTCAGTGATATATAAATAATCTCCTAAACTATGCAACAGTTTGAAACAATCCAATTTTTAAATGTCTGAAATACCAAGAATGTTTTACATCCCTCAATATTATTCCTTCGGTACTATTTGAAAGAACTGTCCCCACAGCTGACACAGGTGATATTCCTGTAGCAGTTGCTCTGTTCACAATCCCTAACATGGGTGGAAATAAGCGTCTCCAAAATACTTTTCAAATAAGCAACACAATAGCTTCAGTTATAACAAAGACTTGTTCCCTGGATACAGAGGTCTAATGGGAATCACATGATACAGATATTACTCTAGACTAGAAAACCTTGAGATACACATAGTCAATCATAGGTCATTTAAATGGAAGAACACAAGAGTGTAGATTAGGCCATTGGGGAAAAAATCAAAGCCAAGACCACCTATATGAGGTGTGTATACAACATTTTCAAATGAACTTAATAGGAAACACCTTTTTGGCTCTGTCTCACAAGCAAAGCAAATTGAAAATCTAACAGGACATTCCTTTTCTTACACTTGTCATGATCCTTTGAACACTGAACAGCTAGAATACGGTCCTTTCTCTGCCTAGACAGAAAAACTTCCGCTATTACTAAGAGGAAACAGTCATTTCAGGTTCCCATCTCAAGAACATCAATCTCCAAAACCTTTCTCCAAAACAAATTATTCATGCATGACATTCAATCAGCGGTACCCATTTTTCTTGCAGAATGTCCCAGACATGACTTCCAGGACCCAGCTACCCTCTTCCTGTTGAAAAAAGATGAAGTCTCTTTTGCCTTTTGGAAAGAAACTGCTTCAGAATAGATTCGTAAGTTCTGGAAATCATCTCAGAAGAGTCCTGAATGTTCTTTCTTGGTTCTTTTGACTGTACTCACAAGGAGTGCCAAGTCCTCACTCAGAAATTGCTAAAAAACGCTCTCAAAGATGGCCATAAGCAATCGTTCCAGGAACTGTACAAGCATACATCCAAGTACATTATAATACTTCCAAATAATGAAATTATTGCCATTCGTCTTTACTCATGTTCTCACTTAAAGACCAACATAACAATCAAGATTCAGGGGGTTCTTGGCCTTAAGCTTGGATGTCTTTGAAAACTAGCTTTATTTCAGGTGATTTCTATTACCAGTTATTTTAAATGATTACCATGAAATGAGGTGCCAAATGGATACCAGAGGATGCTTGAGTAAAATTATATACCTAATAATCCACATGCTTTACTAAGCTTGCTGAAGGTTGGAAAGTAGATATGAAAATGAGCCCATATTTTTCCTTTCAAAGTTTCCAGGGCCTTTCTTCTTCTAACTGAGCAGATATTAACACTAAAATATTACTGCTGTAATATTTGATATAAAGGAGGACAGAAATACAAGAAACAGTGGAATTTGGTTAAAACCACAAATGGTAAAGGGCAGTCACAGTACAACAGGCAATAGCTTCTAGTCATCATCATACTGAAGGAAACATTCACAGTGATGACCTCACTCTGAATTAAAATAACCAGATCTATGAAATGCAACTTTGCATTCTGTTAAGCATGCTGTTCTCATCTGGAGCATTCTAGGCTGGCTTAATTGCCTGGCTGAGGAATTCAGTGTGATGTTTCCCAGACCCATGCAAAGGGACTTTCTCCCCCAGAAGCACTTCTATGGCTGAATTGCAAAAATCAAGCAAAGATCCTTCTCAGCAAAGCACTTATATATCTGCTCTAGTACTACTGCTACTAGTAGGACCTAACTTTCGGCTTATACCTTTGCCTTTGTTCTAAGATGGAAAGATTTTAAAGTAAGCACAAGAATGGAACTTGGAGAGGAAAAAAAATCTTTGCATCAATGATTACAGGTCGTTGAATCCTTAAAAAACAAAAGATAAGAGTGGTAGTAACTGCATTTTTCATCTTTAAAGCATCTCATAGTGCCAAAATTTTCAGCTGCTGAATACTTAACACTTAACGTACAAGAGAGAGTTGAAAGTAATTTGAGTCGCTAAGTTATTTTGGCAAACCATGACTAGAATTCATGAGCTTCCAAGACCATACACAGGACTTTTTATTTAGGCTTCTCTGTTTTGGTGCTTGTTTGCAGAGCAGATAATTAGGACAGTAGGAAAATATAATAGACATAAGCTGTCATACATTTTCTTTCTAGACCAAGCAATGAATCCCACTTGGCACAATACAAAATAGAAAAAACAATGGTAGGCTGGGCTCCCACTTATCACATGATGATTTGTGGCAATTTCTTACTAAAAATCTTAAGTTTCATTGTTACCTGAAATAACAGTCTTAACCCAGACAATAAGCTTTATTAAATAGAAGTAGTGGGGGGAAAAGAAGGGAAGTGAGATTCAGAACAAGAGAGACCTAAGTAATTCCATGTAACAGAATGAGTATGGTAAGAGATGTACCTATCTGATAAAGAACAAACTAACAAGACTATTTACAAATTGCAAGATTAGTATTATAAAAATATGCTAAACCCTTCAGAGGAACTCTACAATTAGATCACCCACATAAAAAGGAAATTCAACCAGAATTTTTGTCATCTACCAAGTATATTACGCAAATTGCGAAGCACACCATAGGCATAATAAATTCACAGCTGCCTAAATTGATCTGCCTGCAGGCTACTGCAAAAGGGGCAGTCCCACCCTTTCTGCAGGTCCTATTGCAGTCCTGGCCCATACTTTGTTTCAGCCCTAGCAATTATTCAGTTTCATTACACATCAGATCATCTCACTGATCTGATTTAAAACACTTCTTAATTTTCAGTTAAATTTCAGCTAGATGAGCAACTTCTTCCACGGCTGAATGAGAGGTAGAACTGATTTGAAGGAAGAGGCAGGAGCACATGGCCAGGGCAAATGCAGGCAGCATGGCCTTACATCAGCCCAAGCTGTTTATGAAACCCTCTGAGCGTATGAAAGCAATGCGGCTACAATGAGAGGACAGACAGTTGTAAAATCAGGAAGATCAATTCAAAATCAGGTCATAATTGATCTTAATAGCTTCCGAGTGAATATATTTTCTGCCACTGAAATACTGATGAGTGTTTGCCTATTGCTATATTATAGTTCTTTTGGAACTGAGTCAAGGTGTTCAAACATTCAGTTGCTTTACACAAGAGCAAGCTCCTTGAAGTCCTGTTGATGTACTTATATAAGCCACCTCCCCGCTCTACCTGCCCTGATTTTCGTTTCTTCACACAGCCTTGCAAAATCATTATTAAAGTGGTACTTAGTTAAGGTGAAGCAGGAATTAGTTTCTAATGAGACATTCACAGCAATAACCAGCCACCTTCTGGTGAGAAAGGTTTTCACCTTGGAGACAAAGTTAATGCAGTTTGGAACAGCTGGTTTTAAGAAGGTTGGGGTTTCCTAAGTTATTTAATACATATTAATTACAGTTCATGTAAGACCTGAGCCACTAAGTAGAAGAGAACATAATTCTATGTATGTCAACAGTAAAGAGATAACATAAAAAGGGATAAGCACTGTTCCAAAGGGAAGGTTTTGGTGAATACTTAGACAAAAAGCCCAGAAAATGAAGATCAATTTCATGCATAACACTGAACAAAGAGGAAACAAGTCCAGAAGAGAGCCAAATGGGGGGGGAAGATTATGATCAATGGAAGAGCTGCCAACAACAAACAACATCTGAGTCATTAGCAATAAATCACCCACTGTAGCTTGCATCACTAAGATCCAGCTAGATGACATTTCAAGCCTTGTGCTAACCAGCCTATTCTCCACCCCTCACAGGGAGGACAAGCCATCTCCCAACATGCTGTGTGTCTTCTCCACAAACATCACATTTGAAAAGATAGGTCCCTTATGTAAGATAAATACCACTGGATTCATTCACTTAGCAACACAAATAAATTTCATGTAAAGTCACTTTAAGTTATAGACAAACATAAAATAAATAATCTAAAGGTGAGGTCAGTGTTACTTTAATGGGGATACTCAAGAAAGATCTGCCATTCTGGACAAGTTCAACACACACATTACTAAGGAGAGATGTTTAAACTCCAGAATTCACTTCTCTCCCTTTTACTTTCAGAAGACACCTCTAGTCCAGCTCATGAAGCCTTTCACATCTGAGTCTTTTGCCAATGGTACATCTCAAGCACAATCTTTCATTGGCCCTTAAAACATTAAGATGATAGAGATCAAACCACAGAATGAACCACAGGAGATCTATTTTGACTCCTATGAAAAAGAAGTAAGTAAACTTGTACTATCCCTGACACTCATCCATCCTAAAAAATAACTTCCAATGATGAGGATTCCACAACCCACAAAAAAATCCCTGGAGGTATTTAAAAGACAGGTTGACATAGTGCTTAGCGACATGGTTTAGTGATTTTTTTCTATCAGAGTTAGGTTGATGGTTGAACTAGATGATCTTAAAGGTCACTTCCAACCTAGACAATTCTATGATTCTGTTCTATGTTCTATGATTTCAATTGATTACTTCTGGCCTTATCTCAGCCAACACCGGCAACAGTTTACTGTTGGCCTTCTTGTAATACTATATAAGAACTACAATGTCTTTCATAAATGGTCTCTTTCTTGGACTTGCATATGGTAAGATTTTAGATTAGATCTTTCATTTCTTTTATTTTCACCCCCTGGCACCCTAAAATATTTCTAGTCATTCTCAAAGAATGATGCTGCACACTGGGTAGTGCTTCAGATGAGGTCTTACCAATGCCAAATTAGAAAAATAACTACTTCCTATTCCTACATATGCCTTTCTGCTAAATTTATTCCAGAATTGCTTTTTGGTGGTTTTGCAAAGACATGACACACTTCACTTAAATTTAAGCTGTGAACCAATGATCCCAAGGCCCCTCTTGTTCTACTGTTGCCTAATTGGTTAAGATTCTTATTATATCTCTGTGTTCGATTTTCTGTCCTAAATGTAGGTTTTTGCACTTTTTTCACTCAGTTTCAGTATATTCCCTTCAAGCTGTTTCTTCAAATTATGAGAATTATTTGGCATTAGAATCTTGTTTTCTCCCAGTTTTTTGATGGTGCATCAGCTTCATGTTGGTGAAACTCTGATTTTTCTTGCTGTTCTAGGAAGGGACTGCTTTAATAGATGGCACTAAGGAATCATCTCCTGTCCAGCAAGAAACGTTCAAGAACCTAATTCAAATAAAGACTTATGGACTCTGTCACTTTTTAAAGCTCATTTCAAGGAAAGCAACAGACTACAGACATGGCCGAGTGCAGGATACTCACTCTTAAGTCAACTTAGAGAACACAATACAGAATCCACATGGCAAGGAGTTGATAGTTCGGTAAATCATTATTATTGTGTATTAGCTACACAAACTGGCTCCCAAATCCTCTCTTCCTTCTCCTTACCCACATAGGTACATGCCAGCTGAAGGCAAACGATTATATTCAAGTGCAAATGGCAGAGAACAAGAGCTGAGACAGCTGAGGCAAAATAAAATAAAATGAATTCCTGAAAATGTGTAATTTACCTTGCATCACAAGCCAAGGAAAATGTCCCATCAGCCTTCAATGAAGCTATTAAGCACTCTGTCCTTGGCACTCACAAGAAGATATGCACCTAATGGATCACAACTTTTATGCAGTTGAATTTAGCAATATGAAGAAGTCATGATGCAAACACTATAAATCCAACCCATGGCCTTTCTCACCTGAAAAAAGAAAGGAGTCTAGTGCTAGTCAGATCTTCAAACAGCCAACGAGTCTGCCAGGAGAGACTTTGCTTCATCATTCAAATCTACAATAGCCAAAGAAACACAGAAGAAAGCATTCCTTATATGATAGTCCCAACTTTTCATTCCCAAGCAAGCTGTTAGGAAAGCTAGCCCTAGACCATATTCAGAATCACTTCAGTGATTGTGCTCACATAGACCATAGTCTGGATGTAAGGCCAAGAACTGTAAATGACATTTTAGTGACAATGAGGTTTTATCTCTTCCTGTACACAGGATTCAATATATATAGCTCAATCTAAAATACTACTCAAACACCTGAGAAAGACTAGCAGCACAGGTAGTCCTCTTAGAGTGAATGGAATTCTCAAGTCTGAAGATGCTAAATGGCAAGTGTCAAAAAGCAGTGAATTCACCATTAGAGCAATCACTGCCAAGGTTGCATGAGCTGACTTACTTTCCAGTTCTCTATATTTGGTATGAAATTATAGGTTATTTAGAAGTCCCAACTGCACGAAATGCTACTGGACATTCTATGATTCTATGAACAGTACCATCTACCATAAAGACATCACAGCCATCCTCCCTTCTCTTCACTGGCTACATTAGTTTACTGCATAAAAGTTCAAAGTCTTCATCTTTTACCTGGAAAATACTCAACTTTCTAACACCATGAAATAAAAGTTATTTCAGTTTTAATATGCATGTGTAACATGCTCTGAAATAAAAACATATATTTGAATTTTTTTTTCTTTCAGGTTTATAAAATCAAAGTGAATCTTTGAGAAAGGGCCTTTGACTCACTGTACACAATCCAACTAAATTGCAGACAAAAAGTAAACAGTGGGACAAAGTAGGTGATCTTTATAGGCAAGTACAGCAAGGTCGCATCCTAGATACGTTGAACATTCAGCTCAAAGAATCCTGCAAAACAGGCAGGTGAAAAGGAAAAGGACAAAGAGACACAGGCCTGGAACTTTAAAAGAAGAGGGCAAACAATATAAGCAATAAGCTTTGGCCTGGAAAACCTACGAAAAGAGCTAGAAAAGACTGGGATTGCTTTATCTTTGAAAGTGGGTGAACAAGTGAAAACATAATGAAGTGTCAGATACCCAGGGACTTTGTGTCATGCTTTGCAACACAAGAAAAAACATTTCCATAAAATGTACAAATATTTTATAAAAAAAAATTAACAACAAACTGAAAATTGGAACATTCAAATACAGTAAAAGGCAATGCATGTGCATACAATGACTAATTTGGGAACTCCTTCCTATAGAAGGATAATGATGCTGAGCAGTTGAATGAAAAAGCAGCTAGGTATTTATGTAGGTAGCAACAGTTCCCTAACATAACACTGGAAAACTGTGGAGAGTATATAAGGCAATGAGCGTCAGGTCTTAAGCAATCTCTTAAGTGCTAGTAGATAAAATAAAATCTAGTGACATGGCAGGCAGTGTCATTTCTGCCCACTGCAGGGTGTTCCCCTTGTTCTCTGAAACATCTGGAAGTCCCTGCTCTCAGATCCATCCCCCCAGACCTAAAGTCTGAGCCAGGATGGCAACTCCTAAAATCATGGACAGATTTGTAAAAGTGCAATGCCAAGGTACAAACACATTTAATTCAGATTTGCAAAACAAAGGAATACCTCCAGAAGATTTTACTTTTGAAGGGTAGCTGCCCTTCCTTCTGATCGTGTTCAGAGAGCATCCTCCTACATATTTCCAGCATTGCAGCTCTTGAAAGGCTCTCTTCCATCTAAGTCAACGTGATTTGCTGATATTACAGATAGTTATCCAAACACTGAGATACATTTATACTAGGAAAGCACTTTAATTGAGGATCAAAACATTGAGTTCCCCAAGCCATTACAGGCTCCATCCATGCAATTCAAAGGCAGCTTGCCCTAAAAAGACTGCAAGAAAACATGCAGCTCTTGATTAATTTTGAGGATGGTTTTGATGGAAAATAAATATTGGAAGAGGTAGGGGGAAATGTACTTTTATTAAAACTTAGTAGATTAATAAAAAGCATTCTGTTTGTTAAAAAACAATTATAAGGTTTATTTTTTTTGAAAAAAAAAATGTGATATTGGATATAGTATGTATACTTTACAATTCATTCTCATCCATATGAAGTTCATTTCCAAATTCACTTTGATAGTACGTCTGAACTAGAAAGAGCAGAGGTTAAATAGGAATGAAACAGGAAATGGAACAACAAATAAAAGCTATGAAACAAAACCCTATGTTTTCTGTAATTTGGTCACTAATGTCTTTATGCAGCAGGAACACTACAGATGGGGGCGGGGGGGGGGCTGTCATGGAAGGCAGCAGATTGTTGTGTATCTGACTCCTGTGCCCTGCCAGCCTACTCAGCAGAAAGCTGGCTGGGCTCCAAAGGTCTAACTAGGAAATACAAAAATGCAGTTCTGAAAAACCAACTTTTTCAAGCTACCTCATCCACATTGCAAAGTTCTTCTTTTGGACATCTTTTTTTTTTTTTAATTTTTATTTTATTTTTTGTGCAGAAACAGCTGCAGAAACATTCTTTTTTAATACTTCAGAAGTTTATCCCAAAACTGGATTAGAAATGACATATCTGCTTAATCTTGGACCAGAAAGCTTAGGGCAGATTCTTTATAGACATTTCTGGCTACAACTCATGCCCCCACAAACACACGATGCTCATACATGGTCTCTTGGCTGCCTTTACATATAACCATCTGTTAGGCAGAATCGCCCATTCACAAACAGTTCCAGCCTGTTTCACAATAGTTTCGGACCCAAGCGAATGCGGGCTGAGAGACACAATTGTGCTGTTGCCACTTGCAGGAAATATCTTTTGCCTGACTGTAATGCCAATTGCACTCATCTCACATATTTCTGTAGATTTTATCACACTTAACAGAATTTACAGCCAAAATGAGCAATGAGTGGATAATGAGAAAAGTGCTTTATAGGCACTTGCAGCTCTGGTGTTTTGTAGTAGAAGCTGCTTAGTAATCTAAGGAAATTAGGCAAATAAGTGGTCCTGATTTTTGCTGACTGATGGGCAGTGATACTCAGTTAATCCCACCTTGAGCAATGCTAGATTTTAAGTTCAAATATTTCTATTTCACATGGCTATAAGCATCAGGAGAACAAGCCATAAACTGTGTGATTGTTGACATAAGACCTCAAAATAGAAGTTGCATGCACATATAGGATGGAGCCTTGTTAATGGAGGCATAGGAAATACAAATCAAAACTAAATGACCCAAGTGAGACCCATAATTATATTTTAGTTAAACTTGACAGTAAATCTGTGAACAAGACTAGTGTTTCCATTTCTTTGAAAGACAGGCAGATGTAACTCTAAATTTGACAGTGATGCTAAAAAAATCCTCATAGTTAACATTTATGTCTTCACTAAAATTTTCCCTTAAAGTGGTTTCTTAAACAAGCGAGAACAGATGTCTGATAAACAAAAACCAGAAAAAAGTGAAAGATTTTTTATAATTTCTCTGGGAGAGAGCATTCTCCCCTATTTTTGGTAACACAAAACTTGTAGAGTAAGGTAATACCTTAATTAGACCAAGTGGTATAGGTGGAAAAAATGGATATGCCTTCAGCACAACTGCTGAGTACTTTGACAATCTGCCTGTAGCACGTGCCAATAGTCACCAGCTGAGGTTACACTAGTTTTTTTTTAAAGAAACCTCTGATTCTGGAGGCTCACTCTTGCCAGGGGTTGCATAAATTTGGAAAAGTATTTGGGCATATGTCTGAAAACTCAGAGCACATTATGCATAGAAGTCCGACTGTCTTAAAAAAAAACCAATAGTTAAGCAGATGTTTGAGGTAGCAACTACACTCAGATAACTGATTCTGACAGAGGCCAGAGACCCAAGATGCTCCAGCAGTCTACTTTGTTCTTACAGCAACCTCAACTATCTGTAAATCCTACCTGTCTTCACAGCAGGCAATGGTAGAATACTTCTATGGGACATCTCATCCATGAGATGCCATCTCATGCCATCTCATCCTCTCCCTAGGACATCCTACCTGCCCAACATCTCTTCTTCAATGGCTTCACAAGACCAGATGGGAAACACAGAGAGCAAATTTGAGATTATCTTCCCAGTTGTCTCCAAGCCTGACATCAATGAGCACCTATCAGTTGAAAGTGTGAGTGATTTAAGTCCAGCCTCCAGGCCACTTTTAAAAGACAGGGAAGACATAGCTACTACATTTTGCTGATTGGGGCCAAGGCATTCAGTACTTTGTAGGCATATCGAGGCCCAGAATCAACTTAGAAAATTACCCTGAACTGAAAAAAACAGACTTCCTAAGGTATCTTGAAAAAAATGGACTGTTCTTTTGGTTATTTGGTGACATAGCAGTCAATACTGTCATATCTGCTGTCAGAACAGTCTTAAATCATGCCAGTTAAACAGTAGAAGCTTACAGTGCCTCAGCTGCCAAAACTCGGATTATTTTTTTTATTGAACACAAACTTTACATCTTTCAGTTGAACATACTAATAAGTATCCACTCCAATTCATTAGAAAAATATAAAACCCTAATTGCGCACATCAGCTTGACGTTAATTTTTATTGGAGTTTTTCCTCATCTACAATATAGTCAGTCTATTCATCTGCACATCTGAAAGAGCTGCACATTTCAGAGTTTGTCATCTGACTTCTTGTAAACTTCTCATTTGGCACTAAATGCAATGACCATGTTGATTAGAGCAACCGTATGACATGGGGATGGAATTGCTGTCAACTCATTACAAAAATATATAAGGCCTCACTTTTAATTACTCACTTAGTAACAGATTAGTTCTTATTGCCTGCCAACAGCATGACCTCTCTCTCTTTCAAGGTCAACATAAATCAAAAGAAATCAGATGAGCTTGAACTTGTCGTTTATTCACTTCTAACCCTTTCATAAGAAAATCTGTTTAACAAAAAAAGCAAGTCTCCATGCAATAAAGAGACCATTATTATGGCTAAAGAGCCAAATTTCCTGTTGTGTTTTTTTTTTCTGAATAGCCTCAAGTAATATTCCAGGAAAAAGGCCTTGATACTGTTTTCTTTGTGGAATAAAAAGAAAATCAGTATTAGAAACATGAGATTGCTTACAGGTTTCAAATACCAGTACGAATAAGGGTTTCCTGGTTCCATGCTTTAAGGATTAATGGTATTAAGCACTACAAAATGACATTTGTCATGTTTACTTTAGCTGTCTTGATCTGACAAACCTCTGCAAGCCTTATAAATAGGGGCTGAACGTGACTGATTTCTAAGAATGCTGTCGAATAGTGGAAAAATATACAAAATGCATCATTTATCTTTCAAGGAAAATACTAAGTAAATAAAAATTCTTAACTATAGTGAAATGGTACTGCTTTGATGGTTAATTATGGGTTTGAGATATGAAAGACTTGGCTGCATCGGTCTGCACCAGTAAAAATCGCATCAAGGTTTTGCTGTTACTTTGATGTTCTAGCACCTAGATTTTCATTAATTACGAAATTATCTTTGTGGGCCTTCTGGCCACAAAGAATGTGTTCTACTGGCCATGTAGCACAGACTTCTTTTACAAAGAGCTGTGCATTTATGCAAGTGCCCAGCTGGTTCAGGTGGAGGACAGGTGCCCAAAGGCCTGGATTTCATGACTTTTTTGTATTGCCATAAACATTTTCAGTAGGTCTGTCATTATTATTATTAATTTTTTAACAGAAATGCTTACTCTGGCCTATTCCATAACATACGTACATTCTACACTCTGCTAAAGTTGTGCCTTATACTGTTCAAACTTATTTCCAGTCCCCATAAAGGAGCAAGCCACATTAACAGAAATACGTGCACATCACCATCTTGCACTCTTGATGTGCCCCAAGGCTGGAAACATATTTGAATAACACACAGAGATCAGCCCTTACTCTCAGGACTCAGCTTGTTGAGTCAGTTTGGGGATGTTCATGGAGCTTGAAGGAGAAACAAGAACGATTTCCTGATTCTCAGTACCATTCCCCATCTACAAGACTGTATGAAGGGCAGTTCTGCCCCTGCCCTACAAAGAATATTTTCCAGACAAGTAACATTGGATGAGGTAGTTTAAATGTTAGAGATGACATAAAGTTATATAGTTCCCTAGTAAAGAATACAGATGATAAGCAAAAAACATTATGGGATACATTCGCATTTGTCTCCTGAGATACAATAACAGTTATTAAGGTACAATACATTCCAAATGCAGCCATCTTCAACTCTCACATTCAGATGTCAAACTATTAGTAGGGCATCTGACTAATTCAGTCATCTATATATTTCTGCAGCATGATTTGTGGGTTAATTATAGCAGGAAAATTATAATGACAAATATATAGACAAAGCAATATACATTATTCATATACGCAATAAAAACATCAAATGTATTGTTATGACTTATTGCAGTGCAATGTGTATGCCCTTTTGGGCCAGATGATACACCAGATGTTTCCTTTCCTTTAGATTTGAAAAGTTTACATGCAGCCAAAGTCAGGTCCTGAGGGTAAGGGTGGGGCTTAACTATTTAAAGTTAAACGTGCAAATATTGACAAATAAAAAACTTTTAAAGTCATAAAATTAATTTTTTACTTAAGTTCTATATTTTTCTATCCATCCCCTTAGCAGAATGCATGAACTGCCCAGACTTGAGAAAGACTTGATTAAGGTTTTGTCTTTCACTGCTCTCTCCTCACTTGTCCGACTTTAAAATGAAATGCATTTAGTTTTTAAAGCATAATAGGATAAATACATGTCTGAAGTGACTATAGAATGCATTGCAAGCAGGACTGTATTGCTATTATATAGCCATTCCTTTTCCAAAAAAAAAAGGGGGGGGGGGGGTTAAAAAGCAACACTTTATCATAGACACATCTGCTCTCTAAATGCATTTGGCCTCTGAGCAGAGAAATAAAAGCAAGTTATTGTATAGATACAAACTTCTCCCTTAAACTCTCTATGCCAGGGTATTTCCCTGTGTCTCTAACTGACAGGGAGAAAGAATGTGGGCTCAAATCTACCAGGCAGAAATAGTCATACAAATAAGGAGTCAATGCACAAAGCACAGGTAAAGCATAAAGAAGTATGCTGCCAGTGAAGCAGACAACACACTCAATTCATCACTGAACCATTGGATATGGCAGGAATGTTCCTGAAGCTTTCACTAGAAATAAAACGCTTTTCCCTCCTTTTTTACTACCCCTGAATAGGAAGGTGGCCAGACCTGCTCCGCTCCAACGAGATGGCATCTTTTGACTGGCCCGTTCCTGTATTTCAACAAAATAGTCAGTAGCCACCGGTCTTCCCATTAGCTCCACAGACTTTTCATTGAAAGTTTAGCAATACTCAAGGGCAACCTCCAAACCTGGGCCAGCCCCAGCAAGTGCAGCGGGACTATAAAACCCTGCAACACGAATGGATCCCACCTTTCCTTCCTGCAAAAACTGCCGACCTCTCAGGAAGGAGGCAGAACAAATGTTACACAATCCAAGGTTTTACAGTTCTGAGGGGGGCCAAGGGGGTGTAAACTGCAGCTAGACCCTGGTGTGTTGTTAAATTTAAAGAGACAGTTCAGCAGGATTTGCTGGGTCTTACAAGTGCCTACACACAACCTTCACAGGCATCCCAAAAGGTTTGACTCTGAAGATGGGGAACAGATCAGGCTGTTTTTCATTTTTTTCAGCCTCCATTTGCCTATCCTGAACCATAACAACATTAAAGCCTGGAAACAGAACAGACCACAATGGAAACTGTATTAACACTGCACTCTGCTGTATATTATATGCTATACATCCCTTCTATAATTTCTTCTCTGCAACTCTGCTTAACCTCAGGGAGTAGTTAGAACTGTGGTTTGTATCATACCTGCTATACACAACAAAGTCGTTGGGCATACTCATGCTTACTTCTTTAGGTACCCAGAATGTATTTTTTCCCACAAAATGGATGTCAATAGACATGAGATTGAAGAATTCCGCAAAGCAAACAACAGAAAAACACCAGCTCTTCAGAATAACAGCTGTCCTTCAGGATTGTAGGGATTGTCCCCCATTAACCACACTCTCATCTCTGAAAGGGTGTCTTTGAACTTCTTCCTAATGAAGAACATCTCTTCATTGTGTTTTCCCAAATACTTTGCAGCCGATAAATAGATAATACAAGTTGCAACTGTATTTTTCAAACTAAGAGAAAGGCTTAATTTGTATGTCCAGTGCCGTGTCATGAGAAAGAGAACTTTAAAAAGCAGAAAGAAAAAAAAAAAAAAAAGACCAAAAAAGTTAATGACTCAAAATTAAAGCAGCATCTGTAAACACTAGGTGGCAGCACAGCAAATAGTATTTGTTCCTTCCAGTAATGAGTGGCTGAAAACTACAGCGTGATTTCAAAACCAAAGTGATATTCTAAAATCATATTACAAAAATTTAAAAATGAAAGGAGTTACAATACAAAATCAGAGAAGAAAAAACAACAGGAGTTTTCCCTTCTCTTAAGAATAATACTTTCCAACCTATGTCTTCACAAATCTACATTGCAGCACTTTCGGCCAACTACAAAGCTCCAAGATCTGTGCTGGGCACATCTCTGATGAGCAGCAAATGTAACCCAACATCAGTATGTGCAATGCAGGTGGAGGAGGGGCGGGAAATAACTACTTACACATTCATAAAGATGGGCACAAGCCTGTTGTGTCAACAACAAAAGGTTGTCTGCAATCACTAGCTCCCTATTCAGCAGCAGCCAAAACACGAAAAGGAACAGAGGAAAAAAAACAAGGAAAAGAATAGAAAAAATTAGAAAATAGCACATGATAAATCCATGCAGTGATAACAGAAGATACAGCAAAATCAGAAAGTGTACAGCTTTAACAGAGATGAGCAGGTACGTGAAACTGTTTCCATTTGATGAAAGATCAATTAGCCTATGAGTCTTCACCTTGGAAAGGAGACAACTGAGAGAGGATATAATAGGGAGCTTTAAAACCATGAGTGATACTGAGAATATGAACAAAAAACAATTATTCAGCACTTCTCATCTCATTCCTCATCTGTGTAATTATCAAGCATCAGATTTAAAGTGAATAAAAATAAATACTTTTTCACATAGTAATCAGCTACAGCGTGGAACTCATTGCCATAGAACATCATGGAGATAGAAAGAAAAGGATTTTAAAAGGATTAGACAACTTCATGGAAGAGGGGTCCAGCCATGACTGCGTAACACGGTGTCCCAGGTGCAACCTCCATTTCATGTATTATAAATCACCAATTACCGGATGCAAGGAATGTCTACTAGGGAAAGATTACTCTAAAAATCCCACTGTTAGTAGCTTCCCTAAGTATCAAGGACAAGATCCTAGACAGACTGTTGGTACCACCCAATAAAGCTGTCCTTGGATGTTATGCTAGAGAAAACACTACTTGCACTGCATATGAATTCTACAAATTAAAGATTACAAATGTGTGTACTGAAAACAAACAAACAAAAAAAACACCCAAAACACTGAGAACTGCACTGACCCATTTTTCTTCTCTGCCACAGACTCTTGAGTCAGTCTAGGGATATCAGTACTAGAGGTGAACATCCAGAGACACAGTCAAGGGCTGATGTAAGCATTTGGCCAAACACCGATCTTACTAAAGTCACTAGATATTTTTCTTATGTTGAATATATATTTGAGGCCAAAAATAAAAGCTGAATTTTTTCATTCCTAAAATGCACAATTACAATACCCAGTTTGTCCAAGCACTGAGGGAAAAACCACTTTTATTGGCTACTCTATAGGCTCTTTTCTCCCTTGCTATTTGACCCATTTCTCCAATTTGACTTCCAAATGAGAACTTGCTCCATAGCATTCCCAACTCTTTGAAAAAGAAAACATCTCAAAGAAATACAGTAGGCTTTTTGGCTGAGTCCTTGCAAATCCATATGGTACACAGGAGCCTGAGTGGGGTATTTCAGCAATGTCACTGAAAATCCAGATTGTTAGTTTCACTGTTTCTTGTCCCTGTGTCATCACAATGAGCGATTATCAGGGGAACTACTTTCTTTTTCAGGCTGTTCTCTTAAGCAAACAAGGCTTGAAGTGGAGCTTCCTTGTGCTCCACTCTTGCAAGTTTCCTGAGGAGAGGTGCCAGGACAGGGGCACTTTATTGGTGTTTCCACAGATGGAAAGGATACAGAATGAGTGGAAGCATCTTCCTACATGCCAGAGGATCCACATGCAGGATCACTACAAGAATACTGCTCACAGAACTCCTTGCTCTTGCAACGCACTCACCACATGGAGAATTTGAAGGAAGAGAGTTAATGCAGAGGAGATCCATTGTATTTCAGGGAGCAGACAGGCCTGTGGTACACAGTTAATTGTTCTGAAGACTAGAAGAGACTACAGTGATAATCAGGATAATCTCTTGTAAACAATACCTTTTCTGGATTAAGTCATGCCTTTGACTCCAACCTCTATGGCTGAGTTACAAACATGATTTTAAGAATAGGATCCAAATTTTGTTTTCATATTTTCAATAGTGAGGAACTTGCTAGTCTGTTCCAACACTTAATAGCCACTAAATATTTAGATCTTGCTATATTGTTATCTGCCAGACAGAAGAACCAGTTTAGACCCCCATTTAGGTTTACTTGTATACTGAGAGTAAGTCTAACTCAAAAGACTTAATTTCTTGTTCAATGAAAGAAGTAGACTGAACTTGTTTTCAGAGTGGAAAATATATTTTCCAACACTTCTGATCGTGCTTGTAGGTTCTCTTTGAACCCTGTCCAATTTTTATTATTTTTTTCTTCAATTGCGGATGCCAAGATTTGACCTCATGTTCTCAACATGATCGCACGTACCAAATATTGCTTCCACACAGTTTTTGAATGTTGTCCGCTCTGTATATGCAATGACCCTTCTTGTTAGGAACTACTCTATCCATAGGAAAAGTAATTTCTAGACTGCTGGAGGAGACAAACAATCATAGCCTTACAAATTCTACTACAATAGGGCCTTGAAGAGTCATTCCTGTTACTGCTACTACAGCTGAGGAAGGAATCATGGGTGCCATGTGGCAAGAGCAGCTGGAACAAAGGCTGGCAGCCCCCAGCAGCAGCTGCTGCCATACCTCCCTTACCTTCTTCACACTTCCACTCCTTCACCCTCCTCCCTGCCTAAAGCAGCAAGAAAAGCAGCAAAGCTCAGCACTTCCAGCTAACTCTGTTTTCCGGATTCACTTCATCCACATCTCTCTCTCTTTACTCTGACTGGTGTTGACTCGAGCTTGGCCTAATCCCCAGATTGCCTTTATTCATTCTGACCCCATTTTTGATTCTGGGTCATTTGGCTCCCCAGGTACTCACATACAGCTAAAGATGCACCTGAGCTATTGGGATAAAATCACATCATGTAGATGTGGCTCACATGCCTTTTTCCTAGACAGCTGAGCCTGTAATTTGCTCAAGTAAAATTTCTTGTTTGTCTGTACCTAGGGCTGAAAGTAATCAAGACTACAGCTAACGAATGGGGAAGTGATACATGATGGAAAGGAAAGCAATATTTACTAATAATGCGTGAATCTCATCTTCCAGATCAATGATAAAAGTATTGGGCAATATATTTTTAAATTACTATGATGCAAAGAAACAAAAATACTTATAGGTATGTTATGACAAAGAAACCCAGCGAAACCTTGATTAGAAAGCTGCAATGTACTAAAGAATTACTCCAGAGCTAATTCTACTGAGGGGAAGGAAAAAAGTAGAGTAAGAAAGAAAAGCATTTGTAAATCAGTACCATCATCTAGCAAATGGTTAAAAAATATTTTCTACAGACAATCTAATCAAGATATCTGCATATCAAGAAGCTGTTTCTTTGCTAGATGCAACTGAGCCAGTGGTAGGAAGAGGGGGTCATGCTGTTACACTGCTGCTCTGGGTATGATGCTGTCCATGCTGCACTGAGCACAGGTGGAAGACACCACAGTCACCTTAGCTCTTGCTCTCCAAAAAATCTGGCCAGATCCGCTGACAGAAGAGGAGCATTTCTGCCCAAGAATATTGCTACCTGTGCAGTGAATCTCATTGCCACCTAAAGCACAGAAATACAGGGATCCGAATCCAAGGCCACACTGCCCACAAAGATTCAAAGAGGTTTATGTTAAATGTTCGAGTTTTGGATTAACTTGGATTTCAAATGTCAGTCTAATGCACCTCATGTGACTCAGTTCGTACGGGTTCCTCCCAGTTTTGACCCAGTTGTTATTGGAGAACTAGTTTTTCAAGCTGTGAAATCCACTTTATAGCAAGGCCTTAAAACCTTGGCAATGCCTCTGAATGACAAATGCAGGCTTCCACTGAAATACATTTCAGCTATGTGACCCTGATTTAAGTTAAAATTCATAGACTGTTAATTAGCATGTGGAACAGGAAGTTTCTAAATAGCTCACCAGGTATGTATTTGGCAGGCAGTACACCAACACTTGAAGTGTGGTTAAAAAAACCACTTTTTTACATGACTGAAAGTTTAATAAATACTTATTTCTTCAGGGACCTCCTATGTTAATGAAACCTGTCTGCTCTTGTTTGAATCTTTAAAACTCATGTGTTAAATAATAACGCTGAGGTAGTGTCTCTGAAATCGCACCACTAACAGCAGAGCAAATACAGAGCATAAGTGTTTTTTGTGTCTATTTAACAGCTTTTATGTGTCCATTAAGTGCTTGTTTTCTGTTTTGTTAATCATTCCAGCTCCCATAATAATTAGACGAAAGAGGAAATCGTAATTTCAAATGCTACCGTTTCTCTAGTTCTCCAGAGTTAAAAGGAGGAAGCAGGATTAGATGGCTTTCTCAAATGTTTTTTTTTTCATTTGCTAATCATGCCAAAATCACATTTCTGTGCACATTAAACAGTCTGATAGCCCATCAAAATAGCGTGTTATTTGTTTAGTATCAGGAAGCAATTCCATTTACCGTACTAAGATAACAGTCAATAGCCTGAACTATTTTTTTTTTATAAATTCTATCATTTTCTAAGACCTTGTGCCCTTGTTCTCAAAACCTATTCAACTACTGGTTGCACAACTTGCACATCTGCAGGTTAGCTTTCCAGCCCTGGAATCACACACCACGTGGCAGTGCTGCTCAGCAGCCTGATGGCACACATAACAAAGCGTGTGGTGCCAAGTGTCAGAGAGTCTCACACTGCAAGGAGTCCTGCTCACACCACCCTCTTTACAGCAGAATTACTCTCCATCTGACACACCTCCCAACTTCAAATCATGCTTTAACTGGGTCATGTATTTGCACTTCTGTGCTTCAAGTCAATGCCTGCCAATTTTATTCACTGACTTCTACCTAGATGACCTCCTGAGGTCCCTTCCAGCCTCAGCTACCCTGTGATCCTGTGAGTGCTACTGAAAGAAAGGCTGCACCAGCTTAGCACCATGGTCATTCCTCATGTTCATGACCAATTATATGTGCTCCTCTCATCATGTGACCATGGAGATGCATTCATTAGGGCACAGGAAATACAGAAGTTTGCTCCCATATACAGCTGATCCAATGAGAGATAGCACAGCTGAGTTCAGGGAGTCAAAATACTGTCTTCAAGTCTATTCACAGATTTGTATCATGCTACTGCAGTTTTATTGCTTCTTTGAACAAAGATTTCATGCAGCAGTGGATTCCAGCAGATTTGGAAATCTAGCCTTTGCAAACCCATATTGATTACAGAATAACTCAAATTCCTATAATCCTATGAGGGCTTTTCAAATCTTGGAGATGCAGCTTCATTTAAAAGGCTTTTTCTCCAAATGAAACCTGGAAGAAACACTCAATGCTTACTCCCTGATCCATAAGAAACATTTCTTCTGGAGTTGTAAGGCTCCTGAGGCAGCTGAAGTGAGAGTGGAAGACATTCCAGGAGTGCCACTGGAGAATAAGAGACTGAAAATAGCCACTAATGGGAGTTTTTGTTCCAACAGTTGTACAATCCTGATTCTTGGCCAAACCAGCTTCAAGGGGTATTGGTGGTACCTCATATTCTCTGAGTGGAGAACTGCACTTTCAGTCTGGACAAACACATGAACGTGGGGGGCAAGGGAGTCAGGGGTGGGGGTGGTGCTCAGATTGCTGGAAACCTACGTTCTGAATATTTCTGATATACTGATATTGCAATTTGAATACTGCATTCTATTATAAGAGAAAGTCTGTTGTCAGTGTAAAGCTTCAGCTCAAAGCTTGATTGTCTATTGCTTTCTGAATTTTCAGCTTCATATCCTAAATGTGTGTCTCTTAATTTATCCAGACTAGAAGTACATCTGTTCGGTATTTGGCACATGAAATATTAGAAAATATGTGCTGAAGAAAAATCCAGACTAAGTTATCAGCCTACATACAAAAAGGAATTAAACTGTAATTTAAGAACTAATTTCACCTCTCTGATCTGTCTGGCAGATCTTTTCACTAATATTCTCTTGTCCAGTACATACATTCCCATGATGCCAAATAGGTTTTCATATACATAAAGGCAAGAAAAAGGTAGTGGTGAGATCCACCCAGCAGACACAGTACTGATGCCAATGGTCAGCTGGCACAGAAAAAAAGAAAAGGAAAATAAGATACTTTTGATGAGGTTCACCCTGCAGATGGAAGAAAAGAGTTTAGCACACATCTCAAAATGACAAGGGAGAGTAGCTAATTCTGCTTTCCAACATATGATTTTCCATTTATTATCATGATTATTCTTTCTACTGAAAAAAGCCATCTAAATCCTGCAATCCATTTTCATTGCCACATTTCCACTAAAAGTGGGCTGACATACGGTAGTGCCATAGTGCCACTTTAAAGAGCCACTTCCTTCCTGTGGGAAGAAGACAAAAAAGTGACACATACTGGGACATCCCATACCAATTTCAAACCCTACGTATTTCTTTCACAGGACAATGATCCTTGTTCCAAAGAAATGACCTAGATATGGAATAGATGAAAAAAAAGATAAGAAATTTTGAAAGGAGACATGATTCTTCCTGATTAGACTTAATCTCATTAAAGTATATTCCTCTCACACAACACATTTCATCCAAAGACACTGTGTATTAATCACTGAACTTAACAACCAGTCACCAACTTTTTTATCTCATTTTATACACAGAGAATCTAAGCTACAGTAATGACTTGTGCAAGTGACTATATTGCTGGCAGTGCAACATATTTCTTACATACCAAATTTCAATATGAAATATTTCACATTTTCATCTCATGCCACAAGCTAATCTTTGCAAATGGATGGAGTTGTGACTGCTTTAAATAATCACAAATTATTTGTTTTAAGTCCTTTTAAAAATAAATGTAACATATAACTCCAAATTTATGGTAATTTTAAATAGTATTTCAGGAAAAGTTCTAAATTTTTGAACAAATTAATGTCAAACCTTATTCAAACAGACTAACATAACTCTTGTGAAGCAGTCACAAAGAGAAGGATCTTGCACTCTGGACCACTTTAAATGCTTGTGCTTTGGACGTGAGCATTTTGATGAGGTTGTACTGGACTAACACAGTCAGCAAGTAAATCTTCATTCCACAGTCAACATTTTCAATGATGTCTGCTACAAAAACCATAGAGCAAAACAAATTTGGAATAATCACATACATTTTGAGTAACAAAGCTCATGTGAACTGTGGATTCTGGAGCTAAGAATTCTACTTGCTGCACCGTATCAGGCTCTGCAGTGATCAAGATGCTCAACACAGCTTCTTTAGTCTTCATAGGGCAGACCATTTACTTCCAGTTTCTCTGGGCACCTTATCAAAAGGCTCTGGTAATTGACTTACAAATGTAAGATATTTTTTCTGAATTAACAGGTGAGTTGAATTCACTGCCTAAAGTACTTATTTGCAGATTGGTACTACTACTGCAGAAACTAGAATCAGCTGCAATTATTTTGAATGCTAAGTAGCAAGTCCTTTCTTTTTATCGAATATGCAGTTCTGCATATGCTCTGCTAATTGCTGTTTTCATCTTTTGCACTTTCCTAAGTGAAAGGGAGAAAATATAAATCTCATACCTGAACCTTTTTGAACTTCAGAAAGATGCGCTAAGTTTTGAATCTCCACATGCAAACCTACGTTCATGGTGTTAGTTAAGAGCCAGAACCATCAAAGAGTAGAGAGTTGTTGTCTGAATTCTTTTTTTTTATTGACTGACTGAAAAGAAATCTCTGAAGAGTAGCTGAATTTGTAAGATTTCATTATTTACATCCTTAGGAAATCTTACAAAAAATTCTCATGGGATTTCAGTACCAGCAAACATAATCTCAAAATTTGACTTATATCCTGTATCTAAAAATTTCATCTAACAGAACACACTCATCAGGTTTTTACGTGGGGCATAAAAGATGATGGGATTGACCACCCTTAATTTATTTAAGTGATGCTGGTATGATCTAAGTACTATACCAGTATTTTATTAGTTTTTTTATCTATTGCCTTGACAATAAATAACAGCACAAAGAATGTGAACGAGTGTAAGGCCTGTTCTCTGATTTCCCTTTACAGATCCATTAGCTCTCTTCAGAGCGATCTGCTGGCACCCAGGCAAAGCAGATGCCCTCTGTAAGACAAATGGAAAGCAAAGACCATGAAAAAGATGGAAGGTAGACAAAGCCGTGACTGCAGTTCATACTATGATCCAGTCAGGAGATGTAGGTGACTACAAGCAGAAGAATAAATCTCATCCTGAAAATGATGTGAAGTATTTTGACTCCCATTCTCCTCAAAGCAGGAGTACATCACCTACTGTACCTTTGGTTCAACATGTTCTATTGAGTGACCATGGAAAGTGCTAATATAGAAAGTGACTTCTTTCTTTAGATTTCAGATAATGTTCAAAGCAGTGGTCTGCAGCCTCTGAAGGATACCACTCTGTCAGATTCATGTTTATGACAATCTCTACACATCATAACATACATTTTAGATTTTATACAATAGCACATTTTGTCACTGAAGCGTGTGATCTACAGCAAGCCCTAGAGGTGTAGAAATGAAGAATTTTCTGGGACTTACAGTGAAGCAGGAAGACCAAGGAAAACTCTAGCACCAAATTGAAATGGACTTTTAAAGATGATCTTCAACTGTTTTTGTCACTGTCATCCATGCAATATACGAAGAAGATCTGCTATCAAAGACTCCAAGGCCACCACAGGCAGCTAGGCAGTTCTGTATAACATCTCAATGCGCTCAGTCATTTGCACTACCATCATACACTACTCAAAATTAGGACTGTAGCTTTCTTCTGCTCCCTATTGTACAAAAGGCTGTGCAGATACCTGAGAAAGTTCCAGTCTTGCAGATCATAAAGACAAAGAATTCACTCTGTTCTCTGGTGCTTCCATATGATCCGAATGATTTCATTCAGATTTTGAACAAGTACAAAGGTCTGTTTGGACAGAGATCTTTGCAAACAGATATCTAACAGTAAGAGCAGGAACCACATGGGGCTGTAATACTAAATAGAAAGGGATGGGGTCAATAAAAGGAACAATATGGCTATACAGACTAACTGTGTGTACCACCATTGTCTGAATATCTTCAGATTAGTTTTCTTTCTATAATTTTAAGAAATAACCCACCCCGTTTACTGAATGTTCTGTGAGGTTAGTATCTGGGTATAGTATGTTAAATTATGTGTTTTAAGGATGAATCAAACTGACACACCTCTCTGAAATGGATGCTTATCAAAATTAATGGGAAAATGGCAACACTCAATATTGACATTTTAAAAATAAATAACATAAATAAGTGAAGGGAGGAGAGGCAATGAGCCTTTTAATTTTTGGAGCCTTCAAAAAATCACTTATATGACTCTCCAGTAAACCACATTATGTCCTCAATTTTCAGTCAAAATACTTTTGGCACCACAATGTGACTTTTAGATTGACCAGCTAATCTATTATTTGAGTAAGCAAATGACTACCAGGTATGATGGTACAAATGACAGAGATCATGCCTTCAAAACACCATCCCTTTTAGAGAAATTAGTCTTAACACATACACAATGAGTCTTACACAAGCTGCCTGGAGAGAGACAGACAAATTATAATTGTTTCAATGAGAAAAATGTACACAGAAGACTCAGTTCTCACCTCTTTTCTGCTCCTGCCACTACAGTGACTTTAATAGCTCTGTGGAAGCACAACTATGCATGCTGTAGCCCAGTGCTTCTGATCAGGAGACACAGTTGTCTTCTCCACAGTGGTCCTCTGAGCTCCCTGGCAGCAAGCTGCTTTTCACAGAATCACAGAAGGATATGGGGTTGGAAGGGACCTCTGGAGATCATCTAGTCTAACCCTCCTTCCAAAACAGGTCCACCTAGAGCAGGTTGCACAGGAACACATCCAGGCGGGTTTTGAACATCTCCAGAGACAGAGATGAAAAATGCCTGGAGAATGCGGGCATCGATCCCGCTACCCCTTGCATGCTAAGCAAGTGCTCTACCATTTAAGCTAATTCCCCTCCCAAAATCCCCCTCTTTTGGTGCCATATCCCCAGGTGTGCCTATTCCACCACTGCTCTTGACTGTTCCAGTGAAGAAAAGGCACACAATACTTACCAGAGCTTACAGCGTATTCCTCCTCCAATACTGTTTTACCTCCCTCTTCCCACATGCAGCTTTCTAGCTTCAAGCACGGCCTGTTCTGGGAGCCAATCCTGCAGAGCTGGCTGAGCTGCCTGCCTGCTTCCCATTCTGCCTACAGGCAGGATCAGATCCTTCTCAGGCAGGGCATCTGTCCAGCTTGGCAACCAGTCAGTATCGTCATTCAGCTCACTACAGATATGGCCATGACAGGACAAGACAGCTTAGCGTTGTACTGATGCAGTGTCACCTTCTTTGCTGGAAGGGTTTGGAGCCCCACAAGAGTATAGCTGCTGTTTCTGTTGGTTTCTCACATCATTGAGCGTTAACCAAAGCATAGCTCGTCACTCTTTCCTAAAGGCAGGCTTCAAAGATATCCATAATTGTAAAAGTCAACACAGAATCAAAGACAAACAGAATTGAAATTGTGTCACTTCAGTAAATTCCTGGAGCTGGTGGCATGTAAAAATATGATTACTAGTACTGAAGAAAGATGCCGTGGCAAAGGAATAAGCAGAGGAAGATCCATCTTTCCTGGCAATGCAGTGATCAGATGGGGAACTATGGGAAGTTTAGTGCGATTTCTGCCAGTAGCACCACCATGGTGACAACCTAGGCATCACTAGACACAGGATATCTTCTCTCAGGTTCATTTTGTCAGAGCCAGTATTTTTGATACTGACTTGAGGACTTGCCAAACCTAAATTATAGAAAACGAAGGCTTAAAACTATAAATTCTTATTGGCAATATAAGCTATATTAATCATATTGGTAGATCTATCAAAATAATAGCTGTTGCACAAAGTCCCTCAGCACTTCAGAAAATATCAAACACTTATTTGGATGCTTAAATTTGAATTGTTCAGAAGTGATTGGCCTAATGGACAAAAGCTAATAGGACAACCCAGGACTCAAATCATTACCAAAGTCTGCTCCAGTTCTCACTTCTTAAATCCCTTTCCCTCTTGATATAACCATCTGAAGTGCATGAACTAGGAAAAGGAAAAACATAGCAATATTCAGCAGCACTTCACCTCAGCGCAATGTACATTGTTGGATTGCATGGCTGTTTTAATGAAGAACTTAATTTCAGAAGCTCTTTCCCAGTACAAGACACAGTATCAGTTGATATAAATCTCCAAAGCTCCACTCATTATGTGGATTACTTAATACAGATGGCTGATAACTGTTTGAAAATTCCCTTGTTTACTAGTCTATGCAAGCCTCAATTCACATGTCTAAGTGTATCCCTATTAAGGAAAAGTACTTAAGCATGTGTTTAATTCCCAAAGTCCCAGGCTTAAATGCGTTCCGCAGTAGAGTTGTTGTAACAGTCTAAAGAAACTGCTTTCCAGAACAGGGGTGTTTTTTCTGAATGAAGGCCACAGCTCATTTTAGAAATATGCGCCTGTCTTACTGAAATAAATGGCACAGTGTTTTGCTCCCATACCTGGGTGAATACACTTCAGCTATGCAGTTTACCCGATGTGCTTACTCCTCACAGCAGCAGCTGTGACAAGGGATCGTTAGGGAATTAAGACTCTTTGGCTTTTCCATGTCATCTGTAGTCTTCATTGCAAGATTTCGAAATGGGGGGAAAAAAAAGTCATCTTGTAGCTTTCAGACTTCTGGGGATTTCCATGATTCTGGGAAGAAGTACAATTTTATGGAGCTGCACTAGTCATTGTTAATTTAAAATGAATATAAAAACATATTTGAGAGCTAAATTACCTTTTTCAGAACAAGTGTTGCATCATTTTCTAACCATAATTTACATGATTCCAGATTGCAGTTTGGGGACCTAGAAGCCAATTTTTTTTAAACTTACAGTAAAAATTTCTGCATTAACAGCATAGTTTCTGTTCATCAAAGTTCTAATTTCCATTGGTTTTTTTGGTTTTCAGCTCTATAAATCCTAAATGTGCCTTTCATTTAATTTTTCCACACTTTAAGTACATCTGTTCAACATTTGGTTCATGAAATACTAAGAAGTATGCTCTGAAGAAATATTCGCTTTACTTGTCAGCCTACAAAGAAAATGCAACAAATCTGTACTAAAGTTTTTCTTTTCAGTAGCTCACACTTAACCAGCTAATTCCCACGCTTACTAAAAACACATTCATGATTTAATTGACATGAGGATAGTTCTGTGCCCAAAACATTTATTAAAATGTAGATTCCAGTTGCTAACTCTTAGAATCATAAAAGGCATTAAACAATATTTGTCTAAAACAATCTGTAGTCTAAACAATCTTTAGTCTATTTTGTGACAAGGCATGTCAGGTTAGAACTTATTTGAGTAGAAACTGTGGTCTCTTTTACTACCTCTCTCATTAGTTACCTTTTACTCTTTGTGACACCTGTAAACAACCTCTATAGTGGGAGGATGATGTTCCCGCCTATTTAAAAAAGGTCTCCCCCTTTTTTAAAATTAAAAATATATAAATCAAATTAAATACCTTATAAATAGTGATAAAGAAACATTAAACAAGGAGATAAACTTATCAATGTCATTTTGTTCTGTTAAAACCCAGAAAATAGCCGAGCAGATGTGGTAAATGCTGGTGGAAGCTGTACTAGTTTGGATGAATAAGAATGCAAAGTAGCAATAAGTATATTGTACCCTCCATAACAAAAATCATGTCAGCTCCTCAGTGATCTACTCCAAGTTGCACTGAAAAAAAAAAAAACCCAAAGAAAAAGTAATTTTAACCTGTACCAGTCTAAGTTCTGATTTCAAGTGAGTGTGACATTAGTATAAGTTTCTTCTCCAGTTACGTGATGGAATAGCAAAGTTCAGTGCCTGGCCAAGGCACTGACTTTTCTGCAGGATGATATAAAAAATTTGCAAGTGTATAAGAACCACGAGCCACACCTTTGCACACCAGTCAGGCCAAAAAATACCTGCTGACCAACAGAATACAGAAAAGTTTTCCCTATAAAGCTTCTATACTCTTGTTAAGGCTAAATTGCAAGGATTCTTAGATTGAAATGATAGTAACTCCTCCAAGTAAAAACTTCCTGCTAGGTGCAAGAGCCACCAGAGTTCTCGGGTAATTTTGCTACTTGTCAGAAAGTGAAATAAACCCAAGTGCAAGTCTCTTCAGCCAACCTCTTCTTTCTCAGAGCACAGCACCTTCTGGTCCCAGGCTGACTGACTACATCCATGAGCCTTAAAAAAATCAAGATGGATGGAAAATGGAACTGTCTACCTACTTGAAGTCTGACGCAGACTTTACAAAGGACTGCACTTACCCAGGTGCCAGACCCCAGCCTAAGACCACAGGTTTTGTCCTGACAGGAGAGCTAGACTGAGACTGCAAGGTATCAGAAGAAGCTAGAGCACATACCCATAAAACAACACCGAAATTCTGTCTTCTCTGGAGGAACAACTGTAACCTGATGTTTGCTGGTGGAAGGTACAGATCCCACTATGACCGGTTTAAGCCCTTTCTCATGTGAAGCCTCTCTCCTGGGTTCTGTGTTTCATTTGTAGTAACTTACAAGTAGTGGAAAACTGGGAGCTAGGGATTAGAAATTTTCCCAAGGATTTCCATAACAACTTGCTTTGAGACAACTGGGTTCATTCTCCTTATGTTCTTCTGCAGAGAAAAGTCTCTTTCTTCAGTCACAACCCCTGCAGAAGGCCAAGGAAAGGCTGGTTATTGCAAACAAAACAGAGAGCATGGGATCTTATCAAGCTTGCAGTACTTCCATTGTAGCTCTTTTAACTATGGGTGTATAAATTCCCAGGGACTCCCGTATGTAAGGGATGAGTGGATCCCTTCTGAAAGACAGAAATGCACAGAACCAATTCTGTCCTCCTTTCTAGTATGGTACATTAAGTACTATCCAGTGAAATGGTTCTGTTACCAAGGTCTAAGATATGTTCTCTGGTTATATCATTTACCACTAGACACTGCTGCTTTCTTACTGGAAAACATAAACCTCACCAAGAAAACTAAAAAGAGTGACTATATGAGTACTTGGGGAAACACCATTCCCTTATTTAACAGTCCTGTATGTATTTTTCTTGATAGGAAAAAAAGCCCAACAAACCAAACCATTTCAGTTATGCCATTCTAACATCATATAAAAATATTTAATTTTTCCCTCCTGGACACAAAGCTGTGGTAAAAGATATATTTTTCTTTATTTTGAAGTGTGTGTGTAGCTGCTCGGAGTAGTAACAGTGCATGCTTCAAGCCTGTTATTTAAAACTGCCTGCTTCCAGCATGTATCAGGAGTGGAAAGCACCAAATTGAATTCGAGTAATTCCTGCAGAGGGATTACTCAGAATTCCATTGGACTGTGACTGCTTGTCCAAAAGGTGGATTCTGGGCATCAAGATTTATTTTCTTATTTGGATTTGGCAACATCATACACTCAACAGATTGATAATTTTTCCTGATCTCCTTTTCCAGTTTTTTTGGCTTCTCAGGCTCCCTTATTAAAAGTACTCTATCCTTTTATTAACTTATAAAAACCAAGATTGTTTTTGGATAGAACTGGTAAAAAGTGCTGGAAAGTTGGTAATCTGAACTCCCCACGTGAAATAGAATTTTCAGACAGATATTACTGTTGTGGGAGATAATAAGGAGTAATGGTTTAGATATGAAGCTATTTTTATTTTCATATGCCACTAGGTGCTTTATGCTCTGTATCATGGGGTAGTCTGTTACTGAATTCACCCTTGGGAAGCAATGATGAGGAAAACTCTAAAAGATTCAAAGAAACTGTTCTGGAGGGGTTCCACAAAGGTTCAGGAGTCTATTCATCTGCCTCCTATTTGAAATACCTTTTTATTCTCTGCCCAAAAGGTAATGCTAGTGGAACACTCCCTCAAATAGCTCATCCACTCAGCTGTTTTATAAGCACAACTGTCCTTATACGCATTAAGGCCTAGAGATAAAGGTTTCTCTGTCTTTTCTCATCACACCCTCTAAGCATCCCCTTGGCCCCTTATAGGTGTCATTCCTTCCTACAGTAAACCTTCAACAATCAGTCTATATTCTTAATGAATCTCAGCATTGTTTGTACTGGCTGACGTATACACCATAGAAGTGCAGTAAAAGCTGACACACATCCCTCTGAAAAAAATAAAAATTCAGGGATATCTCAGATCCATGGTTGCCTACTTGCAAAAAAAAAAAAAGTAGAAATACTGACTTGCTTCTGAAAAAGGGAGCCATATGGGCAGACACACTTCAATCTAGACACTATTTAGGACTGCTCAGCTGTCCTGACTGTTCTCTGAAGACAGGTTTCTGGATGGCATGTTGTCCTAAGCATCTCCTACTGAACTTCCATCTGATGTTGGTTCTGCTCAACAGTTCTTTTCCCTTCATCCATTCCTTCCTGGTGCCATCTACAGAAGGAAGGTCACCTAGGTGGGAGGTCCATTTAATTTATTATTCAAACATTTAGAAAGGTACAGGTTCAGTTTAGATATTTGGTGAGCCAACAGTCACACCACTTTATTGAAAGTACAAACATTTTAATAGTCAATATTTAGCCTCACAAAATGTAATCCCAGTAATTTTTCAGTGTTCCTTATTGCTTTAATTTTCTGTTACCATTTAGCCCTCAATACTAAAGGTTTCTGGATTACAAATTACCTGAAAGCCACAACATTTAATGACATTAGATTAAACTTACTAGATTTTTTTTTTGCCTTCCAAAGCTAAACATAGTATAAATTCTTTTTAAAAAATTTTATTGCACATTTTATGCTTTGAGAAGCACTGAAAGTACATGGTTTCCACCAAGCACACGTGACTCAGAGGAATAAAAACTGCAGTTAGGCTTGTAAAAAGCATATTATTTTTAAAGCCCTAACCCAATGTAGCGGAAAAGTCTTGTATGTCTTTACCTCTTTTATAGGAGAATATTAAGTGCAACCCCAACCCTTTATAACAATGTATCATCTGTTTCAAATTGGAAGGAAATCAACTCTCTAATATGGTACAATAACATATAAGTTAATTTTCTAATTGAACTCTCTGGTCTTGGACTGCTTGCAATAAACCTTGACAATCTGAGACCCAGGCAAGCTCTGGTATTTTGGAGAGCGGATTGAATGTTACTAATTATATATATAGTTGACTATTTCCACCAGTATAAAGGAAGAGCAGTTGCCTGCATACTCAACATTCAGTGAAAAAAAAACACACTAATGCCATATTATTGTTGAGAACTGAAACCTACAGTATTCAGGAAATTCTGAGCCCTGGTTTTCATAATAATTACAGCTCAGCATCCTCCTCCCATGAGAACCAACTGAAAACTCACCATTTGCATAGGACAGGACTTTTCAGACGCTTGTAGCCTTTGGGTTTTCCACCCCCAGACAGTGTTAATGACAAACCACAGTGGAATTCAGATGCCTGTGAGCCAGCGAGATTTTGAATGACATTCTGGAAAGGGAAAATTTCACACTAGTTTTAGTGGCATAGGGTTATATTATAGCTATTCAAAGCCTGTTCTCCTGAGCAATGAGGGCACGCATGGTACCTTCCCCTGTCCTCGACTGCTTTATTACAAATTATTATTATGAAGTGTGTGCACTGCACCACAATGTGCAGTGCAGAAACTGTGCACAAACACTAGACAGCAAACAGCTTAGGAGATTTGACCTCTCCATTTTCACAGATGTTGGCACTCCAACATTCTCCCCAAAGGTTGCAGGCACTCAGCATATTTAACAAATAGGACTGTGATATTCAAGGTATATGAGGAGGAAGAAAACTCTATTCCTTGCTGAAAGACCGTTCCATCTCCACTCAACAGCCACCCAAGGTGTAAACCACATGCCCTCACCTGATGCTCTCCTCTGTGCATTGGAACATCACTTCAAGAGGGAGCTGCCAGCAGAAACAACCCTGGCAAGCCATATCATGAAGGTAACATGGAATTAATCCTGTAACTATTGATTATTTATCAAGCATATATGAAAATGGACTTCAGTTAGAAGGAGGGAAACCATATTCAAATGGTCACACAGAAAAAAAATAATTCAGGAATTCATGTGTGTGAGTTAATTTATTTTATGTAGAGCTGAAAAAAAAATTATTTTTCCTCTAGCCACTAGAGGAAAGGCCTCTAGTCTGATAGACAGTGGCCAAGTACACTGTTACCACTTATAAGTCCCCCAGTTAGCAGGAAAAGTCTCATTAACATTGTATATGTATATTGGCTCACATTTGGCTTACCCTAGCCCAAATTTAGAAGAGAATATTTTTTTCCCTGAGATCAGTGATCTTTGGTTACATCATGGCCAAGGCTTATTCCCAGTTTCCGTTCCAGCATCAATCTAAGAAATCCAGACTTCAATGGTGGGTTTAAACAAGCTTCAACCATGAGAAGAATGTCATTATTAAAATATGAATATGTAGGCTTGTAGTCTGTGCAACTTGGTTTTCCAAAACAAAACTTATTTTTTCTCTACGAAAATGAGACAGTCCCAGAACTAGTCCAAAAAAAATATGAAGGGGTTCACTGATACAGCTGGTAATCTGCTCCATTCTTCTGAAGGACTTATTGTGGTACAAAACCATTACCTACATCTTGCAGAAGATGCAGACAAAATTTATTTCTTCTTCGTCCAAATAAGGAAAAAACCAGGGGGTTTTGCATGCTAAGTTTTCTTAGAATAGGTCTCCTGAAACCATCATAATTTCTTGCATAGCTTCATAAAAATAAAGTATGATTTTATTTGGACAGACAAGCAGATATACCCTTTAAAAACCGAAAGAAGAAAAAGAGTCTTTCTTAGCACACTACCCTGATGAGCTGAACTAACCCAGAAGTTTACACAGTAGATGGAAAAATTAATAGTCAAGATGCTTGAAATGCATGGAAGAGAATTAATAAATGAATTTATTTAATAGGCATTGAGAGATACACTCAGCTTGCAAGCAAATAGTGTAAGATGTTTAAGCAGCTCTAATACACATTCTGTGGGAGAAAAAAATGAATAGGTGAGAACCAACTCCAGTCAAATTGGACTTTAAAGCCCTTTCCCTTTGAAAGTTGTGGCTTTTAATACCTGGTCACAAATGCAAAAACGTCCCTGGCACACTGATATAGCTGAGCTCAACCTGGGCCAGGAGGACCAACTAAGTAACTTTTCAAGGTCTCCTCCACTGTTACTCTCTACAGTTCTTCTCATATCTTTAAAACAGTTCTCTACTCAAAAGGAAAACTTAGCCAGGAAAGCCTAAGGACTCATATATAGTTCAATCCCCATCCAAACAGAGAAGGCAGAAAAATATAGGAGCACCTGAATGGAAGAAACCAGGCACAAGGGCTGCATAACCTCACTAACTCTCAAGCAACTTCTGTCCTGGTGGTGGAAGTTACTAAACCTTCCTCTGCTGAATCTGCACATCTGCTGGCTGAGTGCTGTCTATGGACCTGGCAAACATGCCTCAAATGAGCAGTGTTCCACCATCTATGGATTTAAATCCCTAATAGAAATTAATATGTTTTCGTCTTTCTCCTTCCCCTCTCTGGAATTTCACAACATAAAATTCAACTCCACAAATTGTGATAGGGTCCTCCCCTTAAAACTCAGAAATGGCTCTGGTAACTCAAGTCTGACACAGATGGATGGTACAGCAGAGAGTACTATACTTATGTTGCTATCTTTATTAAAAAAATAGGTAATTGTAGACTACTCTTGATAACCCATTATTCTTACCAACACAAGCAGCATCCCTACTTTGCAGAATAGTCAAGAGTATTGTTATAGCCCCTCTAAAAAACAAACCCACACCACACTTGCAGAAAGCATGGAAGTACAAATATTAAAGTGCTGCGCTAAAGAACTTACAATGCATTTGCATGATATCATTTGTAGACTTATAGTTTTCACCAGACCCATAAAAAGGCTTGGGGTACTCAAAGAAGGACCTTCTTTCCAAAGCCAGAAACTTCCTCAAGTTTCAAAGAAACCACAGAAATCCCTGTTCTAATGTCCACTGAAAAGAGGCACCTAAGCCAACCTCTGTATGTTGGTATAAGGGCAATTTTGTCTCCAGTACCAGAACTTGACCATCAGAAGAGGGAGGTGTGCAAAGGAATTTATTACTGTCCTCTGCAGCTTCTCTCTGAGAGAAGCTGTATGGTCCACAGAAAGACAGACAGTCGATTTAGTTGTTCATCTTCAAGCAGCGGTACACTGGACTGCTAGTCTACTGGCTCTAAATTGACAATGCTTTTACATCTAGTAATCATCAACACAGCCCTAAGAAAGCTGTAGAGCTAAATTTAGCAGAGCACAACCATCAGAAACAGTAATTACTCAGAAGTAGGGAACATCAGCAGAACTGTATAGCTGAAAGAAGGAAGAAAATAAAGTGCTATATGGCTTAACATACCGACCAGATGGAAAACAAACTTCTTTCTAATACAGCATTGTATTCTGGGAGGTCATTTATCTCTGCATGAAGATATTTTTTTCTTTTTAAATGGGGGAAACCAAATCTGATCCTGCAATACTGGTGGCTGCAAATACAGATAAAGTTGGGTTGTGCCAGACTGAAAGGACAAAACAGTCTAGGTGCAGAGCCAGCTGTAACGCACACCAGTCACGACCTTCGGTGGAGAAATGCTGCAGTTCAAGAGATCAACTGGAGTTTAAAATTTTATTGCATGAGATTTTCTTTAAAAGCCCTGTTTGACTTCATGATTTCTCTTCAGTGACAAGCTTAATATCTATACTAAGACTGCTGTAGCAATAACCACATACAGAAAAGTGAATTTTGAATGTGCTTTCAATGAAAAGCAATTTACAAGGCATCTTGGGGCGAATCTTCAGTGAGCTGTACAGGGTATTAGCCACCTGACTTGCATTAGCATCAATAAGAAACGGCAGTTAAATCTCTGCACACTGAGCTAAAAATCTATCTGCTTGTATTGAATCATCACATTTTAAATATGACTTCATAACAAAAAAAAAATGATGTTACTGAAAATATGAAAGTGTACAGTGGTTGCAAGTGATCTGAACTGAGAGGATCTTGTAGCTACTTTGCATGTTAGATATGTATGGATAAAGAGGTGTCCTTAGATTAATGTTCAACAGTGACAGGCCCAAATATCTGTCAGCAGTAACCTCTACTGTTTGCATGCTCTGTGAGAATATTCATATAAATAATTTTTGACCATGCAGTAGACCCCAGACAGGGCTAAAATTGCCCCTGGTTGTTGTAGCTGGTATTTTGCAGTGACACCTCATTTATTCTAGAAGAGCATGACTGCACTTTCTGCAACCCAAAACCATGTTCAGACTACCCTTTTCAAAGCTACACCATGAACAACATTTGCAAACAACAGGTATTTTATAAAAAAATAGAAGCAAAATGTGGACAGCCCATGTCTCCTGATGTGACTATTTTTTAAAAAGTAATACACAAGTAGAACTTATAAAATCAATATTTAAAAGCCAATATATAACAAAAACTTTAGAGTGAGAACCACTGCACTCGTTTTCCAGTAAAAAGTTAGGTTTGAATTTCAGCCATTAGAGGAAGTGGGCAAATATGTTACTCCAATATCATGTGTTTCCACCCAGATTAGGTATTCTCTAGACCCAGGGTGGTCAAATAGAAAGGCTTTAGCTTCTATACACATATTCACCACTGAACTCTCTCCAATTCACATCTCAAGTAGGACATGGGGCTAATGATTCTCAACTTTTAACAATGTTGGAGATACACAAAATATTGAGGTTCAATTATCCTAAGGAGTTTGTAACTTTCTTAATTGATAGATGACCTCACTCACCGAGGGACTCAAAATTAGCACATTTGGAACTGAAACCCAATGAGCACATTGAGGGAACTGTTTGCATACCATTCCTGGTAAGGAATCCAGACTTTGTAAAATACCCTTAGCTAGTAACTTTCATTCTCAAAAATATCTTTGTGTCTTTCTGCCACAGCCTTCCTTTATTTGCCTAGACTTCAAAAGACAAAATGCACAACAGAATCAAAGAGGAGAAAGTTATTATTAAGGTTAGATTTTTCTGTGGTTTATGATTACTTATCTTTTTAGTTTGGAATAGGAAATAAATTCTGACCTTCTTTGTGATCAGTTCACGTGACTATTGGATGGAGGAATGGGAGAGGTTTGGAACATCCCAGTCCAGGAAAAAAGGGGTTGAAAAGGTTTAATCAGAAAATATAGTGAGAGTCTATGGAGAAGATCAACTCTGTTGACTGCAAAGCACAGTTGATGAAGTCGATACAAGACAAAATGCTTAGGAAAACTGAAAACAGCTCATGAGAAACCAGTTCTGCTATTGCTCTGCACATCCCAGGCATTCCACAACTTGACTAATGTGCCAGTTAATAACAATGAATTAATTGTATTTCTACTTTTTGGCAACAACATGTGTTGTACACAGAGTTATAACTGGAGCAAAAAAGAAACATCACCCCCAACCTTCCTACATGTGTGACACTATTTAAAGAGCCAAAGTTGTTCTTCCACTCCTCCTGCTGCATATTCATATTATGATAAATACATGAACATTTGTGTATACTATAGCAATGTAGTGCCCTCACCTTCTTGCTTCTCACCACTTGAACACCAGAACATCTTCATCTGTAGGCTGAGGTGCAGTACCCAGCTCAGTTTAATTCCATGCAATAGAGGGCCAAGGTAGAAGCATACAGAATGGTCCTTACACACCACACATTATTCAGTAATAATTTAAATAAAGCTCTTTTTTCTTCCTTTCAGTGCCGTGAGAAAGATGGAATTCTCTGAGAAAAAAACAAGGCAAAGGTGAAGAGAAATAAAAGTACATTTTTTTTATCCAACTATTAGGACATTCCAGCATGTAGTTCCCAAAGACCCGGGTTACTACCTCAAAACCCCTACAACCTTGCTCCCTTCAGCAATGGTCTTTTAATGTCTCCTGAACCTTGCCTACAGCACCCCACAGTGGATGACTGCAATGAGGGCTTAGAGGTGGCAAACTGAAGATGTAATCGGTGTTGCTTCTTGTATCAACACTGTGCCCCCAAGTAGATATCAAACTTTTCTTGTTATATTTTAATTATATTAAAACTTGACAGCCATGCAACATGTGAGTACCTCACAATATGGAGAAGACCAAGTAGCTTGCTACTGGTCTGACTGTGCTGAAGACCTAGGGATCAGAGTGAAACAGGAATTTGGAGGAACTGGGCATCCTCTGCCTGAAAAATAGCTTCAAAAGTGGAACATGCAGCTTGCCCAGTATTAAAAAATGTAGGCTCACCACCTTGTAACACTGGAACATATGTATATAAACAAGTCATTAAAAGGAGCTATCTAAACAATGACATCACATTAACTATATCCTGCTCCCACTGAATTGATGAGGATTATAAATTAATCATCACTACACAGTATTACTACATTTAGCACATTACCCAAATGGCCAGTTAGTACTGAAAATATGTTTATTTTGGTTGACTGAACATGTATACCTGTTTCTCCTATCAAGATATTCATCTGGTGAGTAATTAAAATTAACAACCAATTATCAGAATTATTATTGGGGACACCACAACTAGACCTTTGTAATGGCTTTAATGAAAGCAACAGCTGCTTTTATAGGTCTTTCTGGCTCCATGTCACACAGAGATTATTGCAATGCAGCTAGAACCGAGTGTGATGCAGTATCCCAGTCAAGCCCCAAAAATGTAAAATGTTACAATTGACTAAAAAGAAAGCAACTCTAAATAATCACCTAGTAAATAACTGTTAAGTCCCAGTGCAACATTTACTGCCATATACCAGATCTGGCACATCAGACTTCAAATAGTAATAATTTTAGGGAAACAAAAGCACTTTATTACTTCTTGTAGATGTGTATTTTTTTTCCACTTCCCTATGGATTTAAGGCCAACTGAAGTCCCTTACACAACAAAAATAAGCATTATACATTCTATTAAAATAAATAACAGCTAATTAAGCGACAGACAGGACATAGTACTAAATTCCTAGTCTGAATGAAAATCCCATATGGCATCAGGCTTTTTGTCACACTTGAGTAAATCTAGCTGCGAGAGAAAGCTCTCTTATACACCGGCAATGGGCACCCTGCAGGAAGAGTTGATGTGGATCAGGAGTTCCAAGTGACAGCCCAGTGGCGAGAGGTGGCCCACAACCCTGTCCCATCCAGCCTCAGCCAGGCCAACCACATGGCAAGCATGGCTGCATATTGCTGTTTGGACAGGGACAGGAAAGGGAAAGAGTGTGCAGATTGAGCCTGGAACATTTCTAAAACTCAAGTGCATAAACGTGGCTGTATCTGGTCTGCCCAAAATACCTCCTTGGGAATACAGTGGCCCCTATACAAAAGCTGGCTATCCCTGCTGTACATGGCCAGTGATAGGCCAGCCAAAAGGCTGTGGGATTTGTGGCAGCATCCCAAAAGTTATTGAGAGCTGACAACACCAGTTGTGACATGCTGTGTTACTGCCTTGCCGCCAATCCAAAGGTTTTTGGGTGTAGAAAATTCCAGCCTAAATTTGGGGATGTGGGAATTCACCCACCATTACTTAGCTGTCTGCACAAATGCTCTGCAAAAATAACAGTCCTCAAGCTTTGTTAAAAAACATCTCAGGGCTTACTACAGGAAAAACTCTATGCACCATTAGCAGGCCCAGCCCAACATGCATTTCTGCACTGTAAAAAACCAGTTAAGTAGATGACTATCAGACTAAGGCAGCACTCTGCTGGCAGAGGGGAGCAGATTACCCCTTTACATGGTGTTTGCTGAGCCAAACCCAAATCCTCCAGAGAACAGGGATTGGGACTAGGGTCGATGGGTTAGGTAAAGTGCTTATTTTAACCAAATATAAGCTAGTGTGCTAATACAAACCACCTAAATTCCCCTACAACGGTGCTAAAAGCACATATGTTATTTATTTTCGAGTTCCACATTGTAATAATCATTTATCTTCCCAACTTGTGTGCAAGTATAAATTCATATGCAGATTTAACGTATCTAATATTTGAGGATGAAGACAGGAAGGCAGGGAGGTTAAGAAAGAAATACATTATGGCTTGGGTATATGAAACACAAGGTCAGTAGAGAGTACAAGAGCTGAGATGGCAAGAAGCCAGAAGTCAGGACAGAGCAAACTAGTGACAACCAGCATTTGAACAGGAAGGCACAGTAACCAAAAAAATCACACACCAAGAAGCAGAACTGTGCAGACAAAAGGAGAGAAAGGGAAGTAGACTCACACAACAGAAACCTGAAATGCAACCGAGAAACATGCTAAAAAATGCAAAGTACCTGGCAGGGCTCCTTTATATACTCAAAGATGGGGCTACTTCTCATGGGCTACCCCTCAGCCAGGTGCCATCTCGTTACCCTCTGCAAGCCTTGTTGCAGACACTGACTGTTTCCAGCTGCAGCTCTGATGGCCTTGAGACAGCTTGCCAGGGGCGGTCTCGAGGTGCTCGGGTCAGTGATCAGCAATCAGGTGCTCAGCTGCAAGCGAGGATACAACTGCTAAACTAAGGCCTCCATCATGACTGGGATCTACAGAATCCAAATTATTAATGAATAATGTAAAAGGCCCATAATATTTCTTAATAAAAGAGGTAATATGTCCACAATGTCTTCTTTCACACGATGTCAGAATTATATGGGCAGCAGATCTTTAATTGAGTGGTTTCTTTTTTCTTTCTTTTTTTCCTAGCAGAAATACTATGAGGCAATCCAAAACAATATGTAATTTAGGCATTCTCACCTGGCAATATAGATCCAAATTAATGACACTGAAAATCTCAAAGCAACAAGCCAACAGTCCTAACTATGAAAACCAAGCCTGGTACCTTTTTTTAATTTATTTTAGAACAAGTGCATGTGCTGGTACTCTGGACTCTGACTTTGCTATTCATTTCTTTGATATTGTCTTGCAGTTCCTGCTGCAATCTCGTGAAATATACCCTTTTTATTAATTGTTATGATATTTTTAAATGATATTTTTATTAATTTTTATGATATTGACTTTTTGCCTCTACTTGACAGTGCACAGTACCTCAACTGTTTTACAGCTTGCCCACCAGGCCAATCCTGTCTGGCCTACTCTCTTTAAATTAGTAAGAGTTTCTTGCTAGCAAATGCAACAGGCGGAAATCCTTCATCGCATGTGGTCAATCCTGCCTAAGCCAGTGCGACGATCAGCATGGGCAAGAACTGGGCAGGCTGTCCCCAGTGTGCCTTGTCTGAGATGGTCATACATACGGTGTATTAGCTAGATCAATAGCATGTTTCATGAGACAAAGATTATTAAAACTCACATCTGAGGTTTTTCAACATTCTTTGTGGGCTTCAGCCCCTACTTACACCAGTGAAAAGCCAGATTAACTCTAGTTTATAAACATGAAAAGATTCTATTCCTATATGTAAAAGAGCTACAATATGCTAAAAAAGGTCAAAGCGATAATCCTCTGTAGAAAAGAAGAATGCAAACAAATATCAGCTAATCAAGGAACACATGCTGTTTTCCAAAATGCTAATATAAAGATTAATAGCTCTTCTTTGACATCCAAGAGCCTTTGGAAACTCTTCATATTAAAACACTTTGTAAATCACTTTTAGAGAAAAAGCATTCAGGGAGCCCCACTTAATCAAATTAACTACTAGGGAACCTTGATAACATTCAATAAGACTGCATGTGCTTAGAATTTTCGTCACTGTTCCTAGGATATGTAATTATTTATGCTGCTTTACAACATTTTGGAGCCTTGAGAGAGAATTAGAAATGGTCAAGAAGACTGTTCATGCCCCTTGTGTCTGCTCATCTTGGACCCAATTCTGGTCCCAGTGAAGTGAAACGATTCCCAATGAATCCCTGGCAAAACTCCCGGAGACTGCACCAGGAGTAAGAACAGGCATATAAGGCTTGATCCAAACCCCACTGAAGATGATGCAGGACTTTCATTCCTTTCTAAGAGGTTTTGGCTCAGGCCCCGTCCACAAAACTTGTTTAGAACCACTGTTTTAATCAAGGCGTAAGGAGGCATGGAACAGATTTCTGTCCTGCTTCGTGCTACCGACAGACGAAGGCTTCTGCACGGCTTCGGTCGCTCACTACAAACTGTAGGTGCAGCCGAAGCGACTGGCCTTGTCTCCGTGGGCCATGGAGGAGGCTCGTGTCTGAAACCAAGCATACATCAGCAACCGCAGGGCAGCACAGTGTGGAGGCAAGCTAAGCCCAGACGAGGCATAGCGTAAAACCCAGAGCCCACAAGAGGAGAGCTGCCACATTCTCCTCTCCATTCTGCTACTCTGTGCATTCTCCAGCATCGGGAGCCATGCAAACAGACATAGAAACCTGTCCAAACCCTATCATGGTCCCAACCTCTCTAGCATCATTTGCTGGACAACCTCCCAATGTCTACTCAAGAGTTAGCTAGAGGAACCTCCGTAAAGGACCTGCTAGCTGTCTGCAGTCTGTGCTGCTGGGATGTGGAATATTTATCTCATATCCACTTTGGTGTCTCCCCCACGCTTCTTGTACTTTGTTTCCTGTGACTTCAGGATTCGGTCTGTAAATGACACCAAATTTAAAGTGACATCTTATTTGAGGATATAATTAACACAAAAAGGTTGCAAATCTTGAATCTCAGTCGTTCTTAAGAATCACAAACCTGTGGAGTCCTGAGCTCCCATAAATTTTGCCACTGACTCATTGAAAAGTGTGAGTAGGCCTTTAGCCTCCCCATAACTCTATTTTTCCAACTGTAAAATAGGCATTTTTTACTGCATATATTGGGGAATCTTCAAGATGACTTGCAAATTGTTTCAAGTATATAAAGCTCTACTTACAAATGCTAGGTTTCCTTCTTTAGACCTAGATCTGTATTGGGATTCTGAAGTCCTGGGATATGTTCATCTCTATAGTTTTGCTTTGGCCAGGACCAGAGCTCAGGACACAGAATTAAAGTTCAGGGTTGTTGGCATCCTGCAGGACTACATGGAAAAACACAACCAGAAACTCAGAAGGTGACAACAATATTTTACCCTGTCTGCAATTCCCACAACTGACATTAAAATATGCAGTGATGTATTCTTTACCAGCATGCACATAATCATTTTGGGGTCTGATGTTCCTCCCACTGAAATACAAGAGAGAAATTATATATCATACATAGTGAAGATTTTGACATTTGATTCCTCCCACATATTTGAATGGGAGGAAGGCATTAAATGCCAAAACCAAAAATGAGCATACAGAACCTATCCCTCAAAACTGCAATTCATTCCGAGGCACGGCACTCGTTGTACTCTTACACTGACCTCCATCCCACACAATGCAGACCCAGTGGTTGTTCTCCAATTAAAAAGACAATTTTTGCTATTTGAAATGGTGCACACAAGACTGATGTTCTAACACAGCTTCTTCAAGGGTATGTAGTTTAAAAAAAAATTCCATTATTTCAATTTCCCTCCAACTCTAATAATTCGCTGGACTTTCTTTCGTTAGTAGAATTCCTCTTTTCAGGTTCGTATCACAGACAAGCTGAAATCACTAGAGAACCCCTGATTACAGATGAGTAACTATTAACATGGGTGCCTACAGTATCTCCAAGTACATGGGCACAAAACTGTGCATATGAGAGATCGTATGTAATTTATGCCCTGTGTCTGTAATCTACAGGTGGAAATGTTCTTGTTTATACTATGTAAATTCCCATCACCACCCTTTAAAGCATGCACTTCTGTTTATTACAATACATTCTCAGGAAGTTCACCCTGTCTACTGTATCCACACATTTTAACATTAGCATATATGGGCATTATCTTCACCACCAAAAGGGGCTGATGTTTGGCTAACATCTCGATTTGAAGCTGCACTAATCAGTTTTAAGATGCTATTTTTGTTTTTTAGAAAAAAAGGAAACAAAGCATACCACCAGGCTTCATGCCAAAATTCCCTACTTCTCCTCCTGCTTTCATTCTGCTTCAACGCTGCAGGAGCCTGACATTATCTGCTGTGATCCGCATCTGCGGGATGCTACCGTGACATAGACAGGAAACAATATCAGAGCCTCCACCATGGATCAGGTCCCAGCATTTCTCAACGTCTTAAGGGTAAGGTCTCCTCATCATAAGCTAAAAACTGTCATAGTCCCTTTACCATTTTACAGACAAGTGAAAAGCAAAACAAAAATAATGTATCTGCAATATGCTTCCATAATTTACTTATGCATTTGCTGTGGCTGGCAAAAAGCACTCTGAAGAGTAACAACATGAACAGGTACAAGGAAGTGATGATTTTGTCGGTTTCAGCTCCTCTGTCATATGTGATATTCTCTTTTACTCCCCCAGGTTTGGAATCACACAGTAAATGCAGAAATACTATGCACATCGAATATCCCTTCCATTTTGCTCTCATTGCATCAAATCTCAAAAGCTACACAAATCTGGCAAAACAAGATTTAATCAGGAGATCTCCAGGACCTGCAGAAAGTGACAGTAACCATGCAGTAGAGGATCTCTACTGGGTCAGCTCTGAGCTGACACACACATTGATATATAACTGCTGTGACACTGCTGGAGTTTTAACACTGTCTTTCCAAACAAACTTTGGTCCATATGAGCTCTTGGAAGGCTCTCAAAACACACCATTATTGCAAATTCTGAGTCTACAAATTGTGCATCAATGGAATGCACCAGTTCCAACAGCAGTACCTTTACCATAAAAAGCGTCTTATGCAAGAAACAGTTTTGGTGCACCATTGACACCCACTGCCTGTGCTGAAACTTGAGCAGAATCTGACTCAAAAGGCCACTGACAGGCATGGTATAATGCTTTAATTTGAGATAACATATAGAAATTAAGGAGTTTAACAATCCTGCTGACATACAGGAGATGTTCAGAACTTCTAAAAACCAACTCAAACTGACATTATGACTTAACTAAGATGATAAGATCAACTTAGGTACCTGAATTTTAAAATTTGGGTGAAACTTCAAAAAAGTGCCTACACTTGCTCCAATAAAATTTATATTGCTGTACTGTTGAATTGCTTATCTCACCTAAAATGTTGGCTTAAGGCAAACAGTGCAATTTCCCTGAAAGTGTCAAAAAATATCTGTTCTTGGACTGCTTGTCTTGCAAGTTAGAATTCTGTTAAAAATCCTTCCCCATGTTCTCCAAAGAGCTTTCAAAATCCAACCAGGTTCTCAAGTACAGATGTTTACAAAGGGATCACTACACCAGTATATGTATTTATACAAACACATGTTGGCAGTTGGTTTTCTGTATCTGTTCCACATCAGAAGCGGGTGAATTCTTCCACCGCAGGGATAGAATATCTCACATAAGTAAACTGAACCTCACTGAAGTGGTTTGGGAGAGAAGAAATTAAATGAGCAAAGCACTGCACCAAACATGCTCTTTTGGGTAAATCATACCCATTTCTGGAGCTCTTCTATCTGAAAAGAGAAAGATGTGGATTTGGACCACTGCAAAGTTTGGAAGAATCTCTCAGAACATGAGTTGAGTTCTGTAACCACAGCCAACATCTGTTAAGCTTCTTTTTAGGAGCAACTATTGGAGATGTAACAAAATGT
This sequence comes from Limosa lapponica baueri, assembly GCA_002844005.1. Lineage (NCBI taxonomy): Eukaryota > Metazoa > Chordata > Aves > Charadriiformes > Scolopacidae > Limosa > Limosa lapponica. The sequence continues at coordinate 386,086 of KZ505762.1, read as the reverse complement.
CCCACTAAGAGAACACGTGTCCTCATCTGAAACCAATACTAGATTTCCAGCCTGTGCGACGTGCATGTACATGCAAAAATAAAGTGCAGCGATAGAGAGAAATGCCTCAAAATTAGTGTAAGAATGATCATTCTGAGCACATAAATAAACAGTTCAATTCTCAGAGGACATAACGTTGGTCATTAATTCTGTTCTTTCACTTTCAACTGTCTGGATATAAGAAAATCTCAAACAGTAGCTAATCTTACCATATGTATGCATTCTAAATCACTAATTATATTTTTTATTTGAAATTCCCCTCTTTTCTTGCCAGCCATACACACAAACCAAAACTTTATAACCTGATTTAGAGCAAATCGGTATAGCTGCAAAACAAACAGGAAAAAAAAAAAAAGCACTATAAAGCTCTCCAGGCAGCAAAAAGTAAAGTCATGCAGCAAATCTGTGATATTATTGGAAATGTACAAAGGCTAAAGGGCTGCAAACCAGAAATGAACTGAAACATGACACAGCCCTAACATCTAGCTGCACTTACGCAGTACTGGTAATGAAAGCACAGAGCACTCTGGGTATTCCCATTTTTCCTCTTTCTTGATGAAAGGTGATACGGGCAGTCTGTCTTCCACCAGGAGATACCTGCCATAGAGACACTAAGACATTTTTTTCCGGTGCAACCCTCCTTCCCCCCATCCCAAATCACTTTCTCATAGTTCAGGTATATAATCACCGTTAGCAGAAGTGAAACATTCAGTATGCAGCTGATGAGTTCAAATAAAATTCTGCTATAAACTATATTCTATAAATGCACAAGAGTATTCTTTGTCAAATTGAAACCATCTTTCTGGCCACCTAAAGACACACAAATGCAAAGAACAGATTATTCTTCGCACTGATATTAATCATGTATACAAGTCACTATAAGAAAAGGCATGCTCAAGAGATGCTGTAAGCCCACACCTGAGGCACCTCAGTTACCACACAAAGGGAACACATACAGTTCTGTAGGGCATTGAGTCCCAAAAGAGCAGCAGCATTCGAAGAATAAATTTCTTCACTGTATTTGGTCTGTAAGAGATTTAGGTCACTTCATAAATTTAAATCACAATAATAAGTGCTAATTATTTTTACCAATTGACTTAATACAGGCACATATTCATATATTTTTGCATAAACAGCTGATGTTTAAAATTCTCATCTACAATGTTTACAATGTTTGTAACTTTTCTTCTCAAGACCTAGGAAAAAAACATTAACCAAGTAAATCTCCTTACTGTTGTGGAGGAAATCATCAGTGTTCTGCCTACTTTTCAAACATGAGTTATGAAGTTAGATCACAAGCTAAAATGCAAGTTACTATGAAGCTTGCCGCAGTTTAATTACTTCCTTAGGGATTTCTCTGGCATGGGGAAGCCCCCAGGTGGAATGGGGTTGATCTCCTGCTATTACTGCAAAGGACGCAGTAGAGGCATGAGCAGTGTCAGCAAGCTGCAACATCTGGCCAACTCCCAACTGCTGTGTCTTCTGCCCTGGATCAAGAACCTAGCTGTTCCAGAGCACAGTTTACTGGAACGTCACATACAGCCAGCCTTGCAAGATCCCACCCATTTCATAGAGTCAGTCTTTGGTTTAGGGTTTAGCCCCTTTATGACCTTTTTACTCTTAGCTGTTGTTTTCTTTGGGAGAAGGGAGAAGATGGGAGAAAATGCTGGTCAATAATGAACCATCCCCACAGTGAGAATCCTCTTACTTGGATAAAATACACTGTTGACTTTGGGGCAAAGCCTCCACACCATTCCATATACTAAGAGATTAAAACCCAATGTTCCAAGTAGTTGCTTTGAGGTTGCAATAATTTTCAGCTCAGCTCAACACCTGCCATGAAGTGGTTATCCACCTTACCACAGTGGAGCACTACAGCCTTGTAATTTATTTTGATAGGGAGCAAGTGACAAACCAGAAAAGATTCCATCACATTAATGAAATTACAACATGTAATGATCACATTTAACTTGCTGTTAGTGATTACAAGCACATTTGATAATTGTGCACTGTAAGACCTCTCAATGGGATGCTGACAATACTGAAAGAAAAGCTTTTCTGCTTGCAAATGCAAATATAGGCATATGCCATACGAGAACCAGTAAAAATATCACACCTGTACACAGATCAAGAAGTTGCCAAACTCATTGACAGTTTTCTGCATTGCTAGGCTAGGGCAGATCAATCTTCTGCCTCCACTCCAAGAGATTAACCCTTTAGTTCCCATCCCTCTTTTTAACAATTTGTTGGAAACAGTTCAGAAGAGAAACTGTTGCAACCTCTCACTGTGAAAAAAACCCATGGATTTATATTCTTCAATTCCCCCCTTACTCTTGCAATTTCTTGTTCTGCAGCCTGCCCGCTCTCCTTCCCCTAGAAGTGCAGAATATGTGACAGAGGGCCAACCTACTCTTTTCTTGGCATCTCGTACTTGCTTAGATGCCTCCTTGATGAGATCTAAAGTTGTTTTATACCTCCTTCAGGATGGATTTAAAAGATGTCAGCGGGTAAAATGAGCTCTAGTTTACAAACCTATCAATATACTGCTGGTGAGACTACTGAGGTTAAGTCAGGTTTTGTAGTGTTTTCATTCCTAAGAACCTATTTGATCTGGTATTATAAATCCATCTAACTATTTTTTTTTCCAACCTAAAACATGGCTCTATCCACAGTGACTAGAAGAAAACACTCACCCAGAAGATACCTCGATGGAGAAATAGTATCTATGGGTATCATATTGAATGATCTCCATTTTACAGATGGAAACATATCTGGCCTAGCTGAGACCATAGACATCCAAGAGCTTCTAGCAACAGCAGAACTACGGATAATGTCTCTTCTGTTACCTCTATACTAGTGTCCTATCTACTGGACTGTACTACTTATTCTCAGTTTGTGCTGTAAATGCTACCTATTTTTTTCACTGAAACGTCTCTGGCTAATCTATCTCAGCAAGGCTTTAGCCTGGAACACTACCATCTGGGCCTTGCAAGTTTTCTAAACACTCTATTGTTGTTAATGGATCCCAATTTATGTCTGCCAGGCATGGATTCAAACCTAATGGGGTGGGTAAAGAAGGACCTCACCCTTGCAAGAACAATCTGCAACAGTCGTGTATCATTTGCCTCAGCATGACCTTCCATTGATTTTTTCTGCACAAAAGACACTTCCATACCAAAGATAGATTTCAGAAGTTTTCAATTTTATAATAAGCATCATCCCATAACTTTCAGGTCTCCTGAGCTGCCTGACAAATGATTGGTCTGTGTAAAAGCCCACCATTTGAATGTCACACATGCGTAACTGTGAGTTATCAGAAACGACTAGGATTTCTAAAATGGGTCACAAGGCTTTGGTTATTTACAGGTGTAAATTCCTGTCTTCGCAACTTATGCTGCAACAACAGTGGAAGGACTTCCAGTAAGATGAAGTAAAAATAAATAAACCAAAACAAAAAACACACGACAGTATAAAAGCAAAAATGCATTTCAATTTTTTGTTCCAAAAATAAACATGAAATGTCTCTCATATCGTTTAAAAAAAAATCTTAAAACATCAGTTGTACAAACATACTTTCAATCAAACCCTAAATGGTTTTAATCCTCAGCCAGAACTCTCAAAAACTGTTATTGGCTATTTCTGTGGGCCAAATCTTCTTAGCAAGAGTCATGGCCACTCATAAACACATGAGTTTACATCCAGTGTTGACTTGGAAATGTGGGGAGGTGGCTCTTACCTGCTCTTCGTTCTTCTTGATCCAGGTCCAAGAGTGTCTCAGCAATGCCGTTTGGAAGATTACAGCTTCCAGTTCACATGCTCTTCTTCCTGAGATGAAGATCAGACTCTGTAATCCCAAGACCTTCTTTCTCCAAAAATGTCCTCAGATGTTTTTCTAGGACAGTTGTGTTTCTACTTTGTCCTTATCCAAAACTGATTAAAAAAATGCAAATGAAATTGAGTGGACCAATAAACTGATTCTAAACTAGTATCTAGTCATTATTTAAATGTCCAGTGGTCTTTAGCAGAACTTAGACTTGAGAGTGGGAAAAGAACAGCAAAAACCTGCAGAAATAAGCAAGATGAAAATTAATAGAGTTTTAGAGACTATTTTTAACATCAGATTTAGTATAAAGTCTCTTCCTTTTTTTTAGTTTTGTAGTTATCTGACATCTACCCAGCCAGGACCAAAAATTTCAGCATGCAAAGAGACTGTGAAGCTGAACTGGAAACTGATTCTGTTCCTAAGACAGCTACTTCAAAGAGATTGATATTAGAAAGAATGCCTCTAGCGCACCTAATGTCCTAGCCCTCAGTCCTCAGCGTGAATTCTGCTTGCTCCTTAACTGCAACGTGTCTGGCGACTGAACAGTTTTCCCAGTGATCAGTCAGCCAAAGCATTAAACCGTCATAAGCAATATGGCCATAATCAGTCCCTGTTTCAGTGTTTTTTTCTGATGTCAGAATAATTTAGATGCCCGGATATCTGAAGCAGCTGTGCCAATGAATACGTGAGCAGAGAAAAACACAGCTGCTTTCCAATTCAGGAACACTGTTATGGATTTTCTTAAACATCTGGTAAATCAGATGTTCCTTTAAGGTCCAATGTGATGGGTATCAATAAACTTTTATCTTGCCTCTATGCAGGTGGAGATAAGCCTCACACAAGGTCTGAGGGCCTAATGTTGACCGTAGTCAAGCCTCATTGCATGGAAAATACCTACTTTTACATCAAGGATACACTTACAAATTAAATTAATGCCTCTGGAAAACGGCAATTATTTACTCATTTAAAGACTGCATTGTACTAGAGTAATTATTTCAGCATAGAAGCATGGCTTTTATCATAGAATCATAGAATGGTTAGAGATGAAAGGGACCTTAAAAATCATCTCATTCCAACCCCCCTGCCATGGGCAGGAGGGACACCTCCCACTAGACCAGGTTGCTCAAAGCCCCATCCAGCCTGGCCTTAAACACTTCCAGGGATGGGGCATCCACAACTTCTCTGGACAACCTGTTCCAATGTCTCACCACCCTCAGAGTAAAGAATTTCTTCATGATATCTAATCTAAATCTCCCCCTGTTTCAGTTTAAAACTGTTACCCCTCATCCTATCGCTATGTTCCCTGATAAAGAGTCCCTCCCCATGTTTCCTGTAGTCTCCCTTTAAGTACTGGAAGGCCACTATAAAGTCTCCCTGGAGCCTTCTCTTCTCCAAGCTTAAGAACACCAGCTCTCTCAGCCTGTCCTCATAGGAGAGGTGTTCCAGCCCTATGATCATCTTCGTGGTCCTATTCTGGACACTCCCCAGCAGGTCCATGTCCTTCTTATGTTGGGGGTCCCAGAGCTGGACGCAGTACTCCAGGTGGGGTCTCTACAGAGCGGAGCAGAGGAGCAGAATCACCTCCCTCAACCTGCTGGCCACACTGCTTTTGATCCAGCCCAGGATGTGGTTGGCTTTGTGGGCTCCGAGCATACATTATCTTCAAAGACATCCCACTAAAACTTTTAACACGAACACGAATACCCACTTAATGCTTATTCCACCAACAACAGTACTAACTGCAGTAACTAAACCCATTTCTACAAATTAAACTGAACCTGTAAAAGCTGGGAAGGGCCACTTTAGCTAAAAAAGTCAGAGCAGAACAGTGAGAATTTTAAAGGAAGAAAGCTCCCCTGGGATTACTAATGATCCCTTCCTGCATGTCTCTGTCCCATAATCATTACCCCTTTTGACCAGGGATTAACACCGTATCTTCACTGAAAGTATTGCAAAATATCCCCATCTATTAATGTAAGTGGGAAATATTGCCAGCTTAAGAGGAAAGTTTCTCAATAATTCACAAAGGCTTTGAGCCAGGCCTCCACATTATCCTTTCAGCCAGGCTAAAGGAACCACAAGTGAGTAAGTTTAGATGTGAAGAGCTGTCTCCATAGCATTAGGGCCAACTAAAAGAAAAATACAGTACGTTCTAAAAATGTGCATGATAAACACAGTATAAAACCAATGAAAAAGTAATATTAAACAAATAAGACCTAATAACTGATGTAAACGAAGCCTGAGACTTTCTATATAATGACAGGAAGCCCCAAATAAAGGGTACTGGGTTCATGCCCTTCTAAATCATTACAGTTTCCACAGCAAATATCAGCCTCCTTGAGGCTCTTAGGTTAGGGAGATTTATAGTGATAACAATAGCAGTAGTTTATTTGAGACAGTTAATCAAAATTCTAGCACTTATAAGCCCTCTGTGGAAACTACAAATTTAAGAACCCGAAGACTAAAAATTCAAGAGTAAGCTTGCAATCTACACAAGTACAGTAAATTTCAGTTATGTGTTTCATTATACTGGTGCCTGATAGCTTTTAAGGGGTTTACAACTTGGCTGTAATTATCCACTATGGGGTAAAATTTGGCATAAAAAGAACTCTTTTCCATTCTCTCCTCTTAATGGAAAGTTACTCACACTCTGCTGGTACTGCATTCCTTGTACATGCAACATTCATTGGGTATGCAAGCAAAGCAGGTCAGGGCTCTCATTTCTTGGATTTTCAAAATACATCTTTCATACATCAAAACAATATTGCCCCTATGTTCTCTTATCTTCCATTAATTTAACCTTCAGTTTGGGCTCACTCACATGAGAAAAATACATGTAATTTGTTAATGAAATAACAGATATTATAATTACATAAACCATACCCATGAAGGCCTTATTTTCACCAGGAAAGTCAAATTTCCACCAGGATAACAGGAAAACATGGTAATGGCATTAAAATCCACCACTGAAAATACGGCATCACTTCTGCTTCCCCACACGGTGCCAAAGACTTCCTGCATGTCCCCCTGAGGAAGAGGTACCTAAGCTTTTCCAACAGTTAAATGGAGTAACAGTAGTTCCCCATCTCAGGATCACTCTGAAAATTCACAGTTAAGTTCCTTAACAGCTTGCCAAAAGCCCTAAATAAAGGAAATAAATGCAGTTATATTCAGATTCTACACTCACAACAGCTTGGAGTCAAGAGTGATGCCAGCTTCAGAAGTTCTCATCCTTCTTCTCAGCAACTTGTTCCAGCACTGTAGTTTGCAGCGCAGATCCAATGTTTTGTGATGTGATCCTACAAACCAGATCTCTAAAACGATGCCATCAGAAGCTGGCTCACAATTCTCTGGCTTTTTTTCTAGGAAAAATATATGCGAACTCTGCCATGTCCACTGGTCCCCCCACCTTGCACAGAAAGGTGAGCATAAGCCCTGCAGGCAGCTGCCCCGTTGAAGGAGATAGTTTTCTCTGGAAGAAGGAGGCTCCATATGCCAAAGTCAGGTATTTTGCAAGGGTGTAGCCATGATCAAAACCCAACACAATGTTAACAAAGCACTCTGCAGTCAGTGGGTAGCAAACACTGAATAAATCCCCTCAAAGACAGAAAAGCAGAAAGATTTATTATAGTTGTACTTATATAAATAAACACAGACTCTGGTGGGGATTCAATGCTTAGTTCAGAGTTTTGGGGCAAGGCCCTTTCCTGGACGGAATGTAAAGGGACAATTATAATTTCTATGTTGGCACACATATTCAGTATATTTTGGGGTATACTAATGAGGTGAAGCTCCTGATCTCCAAGGTAAGCATGCGTGTTTGTCCAGACAAGGAGTAGAAAAGCAATGGGAACACCATTATTCAGACATCATTTAGAAGACAGAGGTGAAGTAACTTTCAACATTCAACTGCATAGGTGCTTCTAAGCTATGACAAGTTTCCTGGACTTTCTCCTGCTCCATGTTATTCCATGCAATAATGCCTTAACTTTTGTGATATGTCCTGAGGGATATAGTCTCTGTCTGTCTGTAGACATCAATTCTATCCTGAAAACAAAAAGCGAATGAAGTCTGATTCCTTTTTTGATTTTACATCTGAATTCTTGATGTTTGGATAGTTTCAGTACTAACCAGAGTATTGTAACACAGGATTCTGCATTTAAAGTCGTCAGATACTTTAGAGAGATCGGTCATTTTAAAGTTTGTATTAATTGCTTACATTCTAAAATATTGCAGCTGGAACTGTTACCTTTGTATAACAGACTCTAATCAAATCAGGGTAAGTGGCAACCCAGAGAAACAGAGTAATTTGACTAAACTTCTCTATCTAGGTTTAGTCAAGACTCACCAGGTCTCCAAAGGAGGAAAACGTAAAGTATAAATGGAATGAAACCCTAAGGGAGTAGAATACAAAACAAAAACTCTTTAGGTTTTTTTTTTCATTTATGCTGCGTGGTGTATAACCCCAGAGAACCAATAAATGTAGATGGAGCACAAAAAATATGAACGTACCTTAATGTTGCTTTTTTTTTTTTTTATAACTTCCGCTAATCCAAGTGTTTGCTTCACAAGTCATGTGTAAGAAACAGTTTGCATGGTTTATATTCCCAGGATCCCATTATGGTAAAGCTCAAAACCAGTTAACTCAAGTATTAGTAAAACTGAAAGGAATAAAAGAGTCCAGATTTTCAGCTGATAATAAATCACTTTGTGTCAAGCAGAAAAATCTGACCTCTGCTTTCCAGTATTACTTATTACAACAAGGCTAGAGAAATAAATATGCTAAATAGGGTATTAAATAGAAACATAAATTTTGGGCATCTAAATGCAGATGGCACAATGAAGATATGCATCAGATTGCTCAATCTGCCTCTACACAGCAGAAAGCTTCTGCTCACTACACATTCCTCTCCCTGGCTTTCCCTTGCAAGAGAACTTCATAACCTAATACAGCTTGGCATCAGGAAGATTTATTTGGTGTATGCTTCTTTTGTATAATTATTCTATTATTACTTCTGTAATACATAGCATTATCTGAAATAATTCTTTGCTACAATAGTGAACCTCCAAAATAACTTATGTTTCTTCTTATAATCCTCCCCTCACTCTACCTCCCTGGCAAGATCTGAAAGGAATATTATTCATTCTACAGACAGAAATTTAGAAAGAAAGAAGTCCAACATTTTATAGAAAATCAGTGAGACAGCATGAAACCGAACTCACATTGTAAAACCTAGATAGTACATCAATACCATGAACCATACATCACGTTTCCGAAATAGCTAAGTGGGTTTTTCAGTCACGTTAAATCTTCTGAGAACAAGTTTGCACCAAGATGCAAGGTTGTAAATAGCAGTAGAGGAGAGACAGAACAAACAAAAAAAATAATTTAAAAAAAAAAAATCTCTTTCGGTCTCCTTCTCAGACAAGTGTTAACAAATACAGCCACAACCAACTCTTTCAAAGCCCTTTTGTTAGAACTGAACCTGTTGGAACATAGTACATATTTGGGTCCTTCACTTTGCCTTTCCCATACTGCACCAACAGAAAGAGAAAATAAAGAAAGTTGTTACGTGGCATTTGCATTTTGGCATGTGGGAATTCTCCTAAAATAAAAATCCAGGCAAACATCTAGACACAGATTATGCCGACCAAACAGTACAAGTAAATGAGAGATCTTCTTATTATAGTCCTCATGCTTTCAATTGTTTAGTTTTCTACTTTATTGATCCTTTTGATGTTGTTTTCTCCCTACTTCTCAGTTATCAGACTCTTCCAGACTGCATTGGATGTGCTTTTGTAGTGTAACAAAAAAAAGGAGAATGAAGCCTTTGGGTTTTCAAACACGAGTGAGAAAAAAAATGAGATAGATACTCCTATAGTCTAATGGCACAAACGTCATTTTTAGAAAGTAATCTAAAGCTTTTAGGTCAAGACTAAAATTGCTTTTCAATTAGATTTTAAAGTGATATTATTAACTCTAATAGCTGTACATCTACATGCAGTATTAAGAACAGATACCAGTGACTGCAAGATCAAGCTTATGGTAATCAAGAGTTTATAGTCAAATCAAAAATTAACTCAGACTAAGGTACAATATACTTTTAAAGCAATCAGTGGTGACATCATCACAATCCCATGCATAGAAAGCATGTTTTGGATCATGAGGTTTTAATTCTTACATCACATCCCACACAACAAAAAGTTCTAAATAAACCTATAAATTTGCATGTTTGGTGGCCTGGAGCTTCTACGGTTCTTGATCACTTGCTCCCATTGGAAAAAGTCCAAAGATCTCTGAAGGTGTGGACTACAACCTTAAGTAACCAGTATTGGTTATCAAAAAAAATATTTAAAGCCCACCCCTTACAAACCCAGATCCAGTTTAACTCCCACATTGAACTATGCAGGCTAAAATCCTTAGTAGTGACTTCCAAAATTACCACTCCACACACAAAAATGCAAAACAAAACAAAATGAAACCCTACCAAGCTCCCAGTGTGGCAGTAATGATATTTATACATGGGAAGTAAAGAAAATATATAAGCATTTGCAAAATCCTGGGCAATATTATCCTTAGACCTGGCTTTTATTTGCAAATCAAGTATGCACTTTAAAACCTAACAATGACTAAATACAGAGGAGATGACATTAAAATTCCACTCAATGAGGCTTCCTGCATATAACATAACAAAACACTTCTTTTGAAAACTAATTTTCAGTAATTTGAAAACTAATTTTCAGTGCTGCTGGGTTGTAATTCAATACAGTTTACAGAAATCAGATACACATCATAGCAATAGGGTAGCGTCTCCAAAATGCAATAGCTCTGTAGAGCCAAACCATGATATATATCCAAGAAGAAGAAGAATCCATTGAGAAGCTCACTTTTCCCCTTCCTCCTCTGCTGTGCTAAGGAACAAAAGAGGCTAAATTTCTTCTCTTGTTCAAGAGAGCAGTAACTATGAAACTGTAAGCCCCCTAAAGGACTGACTCATACAAAACCACACTTAGTTTCTTCCACGGCCACTGTTCCTACATCTTGGTACGGAGAGAGATTGCTCAGAGAGAGATACCACACCTATGAGGAACCATAGGTGCGTTAGGAAGTGTTATCTGAGCAGACAAGTACTGAGATTCGCTCCATTGCACTAACACCTGCAATACCCACCACTCTACAATACCCGTCAAAAACTGGATATAGCTGGAAAGGGAGGAAAAGCACAAGGACAAGCAACACAGCAGCTGACCCTTTCTAGTGTCACTGGAAGCAATGGTGAGCACATTTGTACAAACCAATTTCTTGCCTAAGCTGGACGAGCTGAATAGATACAGGTGAGTTTAAGCATTGGCCATAATTAAGGAAAATCAGCTCGCTGCCACTTAACTTCTGAATGAAAGGCACGGCATGAAAATTTCCAGCCAGAGGTTATCTGAGTTCGCTTTACACCCTCAGGTCATTTGTTTTAAATTTATAGACAGTCTTCGTAGACAAGGAGAGGGAAAAGTTTTTCTAAACAAGACAATATGGGGAAACCGCGGTAGTTCTGCTCTGAAGGGACGAGCACCAGGGGTCGGGGAGTCACAGGAGAAAAAACATAAGGAAAATGAATGTGAATTTTGCAGGGGGAACAGGCGTCTCTTTTACGAGGCCCTCATAGAGGGAAGGGTAAAACGAGACCAGGCTGTCACGGCTTTCCTAATTGCAAAGGTGCTGCCTCAACGGGGAGAAAACATCCATTAGCAACTTCTTGTGAAACATCCCCTGGAGCAGCACACGAGGGCTCATACCTCCCTTTATGCGTAATTCATCTGGTAATGGCTGAAACTTATTAATAGTCATTTTAAACACCGATGTAGCGAGACAGCTTTTCTAAGCGGGGATCAAAGACAAACGTTTTGGAAATCTCAACAAGGCGTAACTGCAGAGAGGGGGAGAGAAAAGCGCAGGGAAACGAGAGAGAGGAGTAACAAGTGTGAGGCCAGATTTGCTTTGCCTGCAAGTATTTCCTCGGGGCATCGCCTCCAGCCTGGCTGGGCCAGCGGGACGGGACGGGACGGGGCGGGGGGGGGGGGGGGGGGGAGGGGGGGCGCCCGCCGGCGCTCCCTGGGGAGAGAAGCCTTTGGACGTGGGGTAGACGTGGAGGGGCTGCCCCTCCGCTTGCTCCCAAACTGGGCGAAACCTCGTTAAATAAGTAACCGGGCCGGCAAAGCCATCCCTGGTCCCCGGGGAGGGGGACACCGCCGCTCTCCTCTCCTCTCCCCTTTCTCCGCGGCGGAGGGGGAAACAAACGCGTCGCCGTCTACCTGTGCAACACCTCCGCAACGCATTTTATTTACATGAAATCATCTCGGGGCATTGTACATTATATACAGATATTTCCCCCCTCCAACAAGGCAGAGCTTGTGCAAGATTAGTAGCATCCTCTGGAGCGTATCCGACAGTCCACGGGAAATGTCCCCCTCTGCGAGGTATCAGCTGTCGGAGTCCAAGTCACTTTTCCCGTCGTCTTGTCTCTTCTCCGGAGACGTTTTAGACGCTTTATTCCATTTTTGTGCGTTTTCTGACTCCTCCGAAGACGATCGCTTTTGCCTTCTCCACTTTGCCCGGCGGTTTTTGAACCAAACCTGTTAAGAAATCAAATTATTGGGTGGAGTCGGCGGGGGGGAGGAGGGGGCGGAATAAAAATAATAAAAAAAAATAAAATAAAATAGGCAAAGCCGGAGGCTGACCCCGTCCTGCCGGAGCCCTGCCTCGCCCGGAGCCGCTGGGGTGGGAAAGGCTGAGCGCGTTCCGCAGCCACGGCCGCCGCTCGGCATTCGCTCACGGCCGTGCGATCGGCTCGGCCAGCCGCCCCAGAAGGGCGCTTGGAAATAATAATAATATTAATAATAATAATAACAACAACAACAACTTTCCCTCCCCGCTCCGCCCCCGACTCCGCAAACCTGTTGCTCTCCCCGCGGCCGGCGGAGCCGCACCGAGGTACCGCCAGTCCGAGCGCGTTTAAATGCGAAAGGGAGAGAGGGGGAAGCGGGGGGGGGGGAAGGCAAGCAAAATACCTCCACTTTTTCCTCTCTTAAGTGCACCCTTCTGGCCAGCTGTTCCCTGGTGCCCACGTCTGGGTATTTCGTTTCCTGGAAGAGGTTTTCCAGCGCTTCCAGCTGCTCGTCAGTGAAGATAGTCCGATGCCGTCTTTTTCTCCGGCAGTGCAGCTGGTTCAGTAACTGCAGCTCCGTCCGGGACAAAGTGCCCACGTTCATGTAGGGCAACATCTGATGGGGAACAGGGGACATCAGGACTGACCCAGTGCCCTCGTAACCTAGGGACAGACAGACGAGACGAGGACAGGCTTTGCATGAGATCGCTGCTTGCCCCCCCCCGCCCCCAGCCTCCCCGAAAAAGCCCCCCTGTGGGCCGCCGCCACCACCACCACACACCCCCGCCACCCCCCTCCTGCCCCGCGGCTGCGGGAACAAAGGAAAAACCCGTCCGCCCCGTCCCACTCGGGGCCGCCTTACCTGTGGGGGGGACACAGGAGCACTGCTGGGCGCCCAGCGGGGGAACGGCCCCGCAGCACGAAGGGCCCACGGGGGACGCCGGCACATGCAGCTGGCCGTAGTAGTAGTTGTTGTAGCCCAGCCGGGATCCGGTGACCGCCGGCGGCAGGGCGGAGGCGGGTGCCACCGCCCGGGAGTAAAATCCGCCGTAGTCGGAGGAGCCGCCGTAGAGCGAGTCCCCGTGGAGACTGGGGAAGACGACGGGGGCGGCGGCGCTCGGGGGCAGCAGCACCGAGTCCTTGCAGCGAGGTCTGGCCGCCAGAATATTGTCGATGCTGAACATGCTCACAGGCATGCCCCAAACCGTGCCGGGGCAGGGCAGCGGGACCGGCCGGGAGGAAGAGGAGGAGGGAGAGAAGGGGAGGGGGGGGCAAGGCTAGAGAGACACGGAATCGAAACTTTTCGGAGAAATTTTAAAAAGGGATCGGAGCGAGAAGAGCGGAGCTTTTTCCGAGGGCAGCTTGCGGGCAGAGTGTGCGTGTGTGTCTGTGCGTGTGCATGTGTGTGTGCGTGTGTGTGTGTGCGCGCAGGATCCACCCCTGGAACTTTCCCCCCTCAACTCTCGCCTGTTTACTGATCTCAACCCAGAGGGCTGCTCGGAGTATAATCCATCTGAACCTCTTCCCTTTTTTATACCCAGGCGACGTCATCCTGGATTTAGTTCCTGGTAATATGCAGATGACAAACAAAACCAGATTTGATTTTTTTTCTTTTCCTCCCCCTTTTTGGTGGGGAAGAGGTGGGGGTTACACAAAGGAGTGAAAGGAGCCCGGGTCTGTGTATTGAGAATTAATGAAATTAACGTAATCCTTTCCATTAGTGGGCTTTTTTGAAAGGCCCCAGATTTGGGCTTGATCTCTGCTGCACCGGCTAATTGCCCAGGTTAATCTTATTAATGCCATTGTGCAGAAGTGTTTAGCAGCTCCTAGCCTTGTCTATTATGCACCTACTTTGCTCGTGTTAGTTCACATTAGTGGGTGCAATTTCCTCTGTCTGAAGCTTAGATTCATTATTTATGCTTCGAATTGGTTAAGAAGCACTTTAAAAAAAAATAAACTGCGGTACAGCCATGCAACCTTCCCCCTCCAAGTGTTTCTGTAGCAGGGTTTGAATCTTGCGTCCCCCGGCTGGGAGAACCGAAAGGGCGTTGAGAAGTGCGTTCCACTGATTTAAACTATACACGGTGAAGCAACAACAGCTTCACTGAGTGAATGAACTATTTTTTCCTCTTTTTCTAGATCACCTGGCAGAACTAGGACACATGAACGTTGTAAACTTTTTTTTTTCTTCTTCTTTTTAACAGATTCAGATCCAGACAGGTATCACTTTTTATTTTTAAACACGCCAGGAGGTGGAAATGTTAAAGACCCGTGCCATCTCAAATCCCCGGGTCTGGTAGATGTTCTGATTTGCTTCTGAGCCATCCTGGTAACTTTTTGTTTCCTCTTTAAGGAAGAATCTTTCATTTTCTAGCTTAGAAAACAAAGCCTTTAGAGTTGCAATGATACGGAGAACTTTATACTTTGCATGTTCCGTGAATTTAAAATGGAGCAATT
>KZ505762.1:213607-366107 GCA_002844005.1 Limosa lapponica baueri | reverse complement strand
CAGCACTTATCATTCTACACAAGTATTATTATGTTGGCTAAAGCTCTTCTTTGTAGTATAAACTGTACATACTTAATGCCACCAGAACCTCTCCGCACTCTGAAAAGGCCCTGGAAGATTACACCCAAAATAGCCCTTTATTTGTAATGCAAAGAGCCTCAAAAGGCTTTTCTAGGGAGTTAGAGCAACAAAGTCAGCTTTATAAATAAATAAGTCAACTGTACAAAAGACAGCTACTGCATTGTTTTCCGTAACATACACATGACGTATTTTTGAAACTTCTATATTTTCTTAGGAGCTTTAGACTTTTGAATATCACTGTATCTAACAGTTTTTACTCTAGTGGAACTAGAAGTGGGGCCCACACCTGTGGAACTCTGCTTGGTAATTGCCAGTGATTTTGAATTGGAACTGAATCAGGGAGATGGATCTTCCAGCTAAAAGTCACGCTGTCTTTCCCAAACACCACATAGCTGAAATATAATAGAATTTTTTTGAGTGAAGTGTGCCAGATACATACCATGAATGTTTACAGGGTTGGGTTTTTTTGAAAAATAAAGGAAATTATATTTAAAATGAAGGTCAAAATTAAAAAAAAAAAAAAGGATAATTATAGTAGATAAATGTAATAAATATATAATGAAGGATAACAGATTTGAAGAAAGCAAGGCAAATATGCCAGAAGGAATTACAAAATTGCTACCTTGGTTAGATGATATCTTGAACTAATGAAATAAATAATATCACTATAATCAGTTTCAGTGACCAGGGGTTACTTTAGACAGACAAACCAGGATCATCCAGTGAAGCAACTGAGGTGGAAGAATTATTATACTTACCTACTAATGCTCTCAACCTTAATCTAGATTAAACCACACCACTGTCAGTCAGCTATATGCCCATTTGAGTTCTAATTTATGCATTATGGGGAAAAACCAACAACCTATTTAGAGCAAAGGTCATTTGTGGAATTGAATGCAAGACTCAAACCACTAGAGGACAGAAGTAAAAAGTTGTTTTTATATGATATTATAAAGTTTGTTTATTTTTTTCTTTTGTTTCTTTTCACTATATCTAAAGCCATTTTAATTTATAATGTTGGTACATTTAGGAGCTTTGATACCTTCCCGGAAGTCATCAGAAAACTTTAAAATTAGATGTGATTATCTTGAAGTCTAGATTAATTTATGGCTATTCCCTTCCTAACTACCCATCCCCAAAGCAGGACTAGATTTTTAAAGTCCTGCAATATATATTCACCTACAGTTGATAATTCGCAGCGTGTGCTTGTTACACTTTAAATCCCATCAAATGAGATAAGGAATTTTTATAATTTGGGATTATATAATATTCTGAGACAACAAGTATGCAATCTAAAAATTTCAATCAGGAATATTACGTCAGTATTTATCCATTTCCAACTGTCTTCAAGATAAGACACTTTGCCCTTTGATTCCATTTTTCTGTCTAATTCTTATGCACTGCTTCCATGCAGTCCAGTCTTCAATCTTTTAATCTGGAAGGAAACCCTGTTCTTTTATGATAATGTAAATTCTGAGTTTTCTTGATGGATTTATTCCAAAGTGTTAGTAAGATATGCAAGATCATGGTCTGGGCCTGATGCCTGTTTCAGGAGGTCAGTGTGGTGTGCAGTTAGATATAATTCTGGACCAGAAACTGAGCACAGGACATGATACAGCAGGCAAAAGTCAGGGAGAGTTCCTTTTTCAGAAGTTTTATCAATGACATCTTCTTTGTTTATGTGCTGACATGGCATAACGTGCTTTTGAGAGTGAGGATGAATCATTGTGTGACTTTTGCCATTGGTAAAGTATTCTCAGAGAGGGAATAATGAATCTTTCCCCACTTTGCCTCTTGCAGTGGATATATCAGCATACATCAGCAACTAATTTGACATTTAAAGACGCTCAAAACTTTGCGGGATGGATATCTGTGTTTCTTGGGCCAATTCTTCGATGTGATTTAACCTCAGGGAAGTAAATATGTATTAGCTACCACGCTGAGAAAATCCGATGGGCACAAGGCATTTTGGGACAGATCTAACCAAGAAAGTCAGTGCACAAGGAATATGAATTTATAGAGCACTCTTGGTCTACCCTAAATCTGTACATGGAAAAGCTTTCTGTACTGAGAGCACTTTGAGCCTTTCAGCCATCACATCACGTATACCATGAGCATCTGCACAGCTACCTTGAAGAAGACAGTGAGTTGCAGACCTATACCTTGCCTTACTGCATGCTCCTAAAGAAAGCCCATTGTTTCACACAGCAGACTTACCTTAAAATAAGCTGTAGGCTTTTACCGCTTCCTGTTCAGGAGAGACCCAAAGATAAGGAAAGGCATGCAATTTAGCAGTAAAGGTTTTATTGAGACTCCGGGTCTTTTCAGAACTCCAACTTTTAGCCCAGTAACAGCCGTCACCGTAACTGTCTGTACTTAACTTCTGCTGCTCCAGACCTTTGAACTGCATGCTGGTTACAAAATTTGCTGTTTTGAATAGGGCATGAAGATGGATTTGAAACAGCAGTTGGTGACAGCAATGTCTACCAGTTTACTAATTTGGGCATCTATCTGAAAGGTTATCTGCTTGTGTACCTTGAGGCATTACAAAACCCTTCATGGCAGTTACGTGAAGTTCCAGTGTATATACCTTTTGTAATACACATTAGAGAAAACTTTAAAAAGTTTAGGTGAACTTTTAGAACCTTTGTAATCCAAAAATTTCCAATATACATATTCTCAGTCTGCCCAAAGCATGTAGTGCACTGTTTTGGCTTCCTTTGCTTGTAAAATATTTTTTTACAAAGACCTCTTAAGGCATCAGCCACCAGACGACTAATGCTTTAGTCTAGCAATTAGAGTTTAAATCCCACTAATTTTAGGTTTTCCTAACCTCAGCCTGCCCTAATTCAGCAAAAGAAAACTGGCCCATGTTGAAACATTAGCAGGATCCAGGGAAACCAGAGAATAACCTTAAATATTTTCTACAAATATTCCCTAGTCTAAACTCTGGCCCCAACAACTGGATTCTTAATTCTAAGATGATTTAAACATGAACATCAAGTTCTCGAAAGAGCTATGTCGAGACAAATCTGACTTTCTTACGCACAGAATGCCTTGACTTCAGAACTGGCTGTGGTTAACACAAACATTAGCTTAGCATGCCATTTGCTCGCTCTCTTCTCAAAGGGAGAATGATAGACAGACAGTCTTCAGATTGTGTCTTA
Organism: Limosa lapponica baueri; assembly: GCA_002844005.1. Classification (NCBI taxonomy): domain Eukaryota; kingdom Metazoa; phylum Chordata; class Aves; order Charadriiformes; family Scolopacidae; genus Limosa; species Limosa lapponica. The sequence goes on along the minus strand of KZ505762.1, from coordinate 362,859 downwards.
AATTTTCTGGACTATATACCACACTTAGTTGTGTTGCATGTTGTGAAGTCTCAAAGACAAAGTCTCAAAGAGGAAAACTGAAGCATTCACTCTTCTCAGGTAGTCCAGGATTTAGTCTATGCACAGCAGTTCCACCAGTACATTTGTTCTGAAATCCTTCTTGATTGAACTGGTGTCATTTTTCTGTGAAAATCCAGAAGATATAATCTAGCAATTACAAATTTCACACCATTAATTCTGAACACGCAGTTGAATTTTCTGCCTGTCTACCAACTATGTAACATTTCTGTGCTGAGAGTGACAGCTGTAGGAAAGATGCTATTCATAAAGAACTATAGGACATAAAATCGCGTAATTCTTGTATTTCCTTATCCTGTGGATTGCTCAAGTGGCAGTGGCCCCTCCAGCCTATAATACTCCCCTCTTACCCTCCCTCTGCTCTGCCAGCCTGGCCGCTGTCTACCTATCACTTGAAACTGAGGGCTGATTTCAAACACTCTCAAGCCTGACTGGAAAAACATATGTTTTTCTCTGATGTGTCATTTACGGTGTTCATTTAGTGGAATTAAATGGAGCCTTGCTCTTACAGCTTGAAGGAAAATAAAAGTACAGGAAGAGTCTATTGTTTTGGCACTTGGCTGGGTGTTGCAGAGTGAAGCATACATTGATAAGAAAAAATATGTGCTACCAGAAACAAATCAGAGGTTTTTCTAATAAAAACACTCATTGCTATGTGGCACTGTGTGAACAGGGTAGAGTAAGGGGCAGTAAAAGCTGTTCAGGTCAGGGAAGAAAAACACATTTTACATTCATGCCATCCGACATAGGGCTTTAATATAGAAACGCATATAAACATACATAGAGAAGAGATCATTACATTTCAGGCAAGAAGCAAGCGTCAGTGCATTCACATTTACAGCACTAACAATCAGCTGAAACAGCAACCACCGCAAATTTCTTCCTTGGACGGTTCTGACTTTGCGTAATCGTGCTGTGCTTATAATGCACCCTGTGAATTAAGTGATTCAGAATGCCAGCTGCAGAAACTTTCAGATGCTGTCAGTAATCCTCAAGGGCTGCAGTGAACGACGTGACTTCAGCTAAGACCACTTCCATATCATTGCTCTATAAACTCCGTAGGCTTTGCAAGATGAAAACGTGATTTGGTTCTCCCAGAGGCAAGCGTGGAAGTCTGTGCCACCGCCTAGCACAGGGGAGAGCCGAGCTCACCTCTGCTGTTTCTTCATTTCCCAGGACTGCCCTGAAGCAGGTCAGACAACCCCTGCGTGACAGAAGCTCAAGACCCTAAGCAAGATACACTGGCACCAAACTGGCAACGAGAGAATTTCAGCAGATCTTCAGCACCTTCGGTTTTAACAGGAGTTGGATTAGGGTTTAATTCAGATTACATTGCAAATACCTTCCCGTGGCAGAAGTGACTAATTGCAGGGATAGATGAAAACCACAGGACCTCTGGGGTAATTAAAACTCTTGAAAAAGCAGTACTTACTCTTAGGGAAATTATCTTGTTGTTGACATTGGGTGTAAACTTCAGGTCCTCCCATTCCTCTTACAACAGGCCAGTAAATAGCTTGGCAAACATGAAAAGAGCCAAATACTTTAATACCATTACAGAAGGCTCTGCTAGACATCCCGCTGGTCAGGGTCCAAAGTGTCACATTTGTTACTGAATTCTTGTTTTGTACTGACCTTTTAGACTACAGCCACAGTTGTGGTGGTACAACACGTTTTCCAGTAGTTTGTTCTGCCTCAAGCAAGTTGCAGATTATCAATTTAAAGTCAGTGTGATTTAATTTAGAATGTCCTTTTGAGATAGCCTTTGCTCTGTCTGAGCGCTATGAACCACTGATTGCTGTTTTAACTATGTTTATTTTAGCTGAGTTCAACGGAATCAAGAAAGAGTCAAGTTAAATCAGAACAAGCCATTCTAGAGCTGAGAGAAATATACTGGGCCCGTATAAGGATTTGCATCAATTCAATTAATCCAACACAGGAAAAAACTAAGAATATTGTAGCTGTTGAGCTACATTTGATACATTTTAGAGAAAAGCTTCTGGGGATTACTTTCTGCTAATGTATCAGTGGATTATTTCTAAATGCTGAAAGTATCAGAGCTACCTTTTATGAGAAGTGGGCCAAAATTGAAAGAACAGATCTGAACTCTTGAATTTGTGGATTGGAATGTAATTCTCACACCTATTTATCCAGCCTTGCCAGACTTATTACCACTATTTGAGCCCTAGGAATGAACCTACTTTTACAGCTTTGTTTCCTGATCAGATGCAAAATTGCAATACGTATATTTTATGGTTTGGGGCTAGGCAGAGCCAAAACCTCGTAGAACACCATTCCACTCAAGACCAAGTATTCTCATCAAGATCACCTAATATCCCAGGTCTTCCATTTGGAACTTTATTTTGTTGAAGACACTTGTGGGATTTTAACATGATGTAAGTGAAGCACAGTTTAATGCAGAGCCAACATCAGGATCTTCAAACTGTGTCTCCGCCTATTCCTCCCAGTAGCTGCAACTAGTCTGGAAAACCAGTTGATCTAGTGCCAATTGCTCAGGCAAACAAGCGGTGTTAGCAGTATTTGGTTTCTGAGCATTTTTTTTTAAAGCAAGCTATTCATTCCACACACCTTCTAGAAGTTAATTTTTAAGCCCATCATTTTTTTTCCCCCAATCTGTATGCACGCAAACAAAAGTAGTCCTTGCACTTTTAAAAACATGGAAATTACAAAATGTAGGACTTTAAATGGAGCCTTCTTGAAAGACATTTGGAAAAAGAGAATACCCATTCACTAGGAATAAAAGTGAGTTGTTAAGCAATACAAACAAATGTAACCTAATCTATTTTTCTTTTCAAGAATACCGGTATACTATTGAACACCTTTGCCTCCTATTATACAATTCTGCCACAGCAATAAAATCAGCTGCAACAGTTTTAGTTCGTTGTATGGTTAATACCAATAATGTACTCAAAATTGATGTTTAACAGAGTGAACTGATTTGTTAGAGTGTTAACAGCCACAGACTTTAACTAATAAACAGATCATTAACTGCTGGTAATAAACAACTTGCCAGGATCATTTATTATTTAAGAACATACTTTGTCTTAAGAAAAGATGGCCCCACTTAGGTCTATGTATGACACCTTTCTGGCTGTCATTCAAAGTGGGAGGCACAGACAAAGCTACAGAGAAACTATTCTGCATGCACTAGATCAAAATTCATTAAAAAATACTGGTTTTCACCGGAAAGTAGTCACAAGAAAAATATTAACTCCTTCCACTGTTCAATAATATAGGCAGCATTTTTACAAAGCTCTTGTTTTTAGTACTGCCTTGAGTTGTAATATGAGGAATCTAATTTCCAATTCTGATTAAATATTGTAACTTCTTCATCCTTCTTACCCTATGGGATGTCTCTGCAGCAAGCATTTCCTTCTGGAAGTAGTTCTGTATGGGAAATACTATTTGTATTCAAAGAGCTCTCATAATGGAGGAGAAAGGAAGATGAAGAGAAAAGCTATGCAAATTTTGTAATAAGAGAGAAAGGAAAACAGGTAGTTTGAAATTGTTCCTTCTCAAACAAAAAAAAAAAAAAAGGAAGAAATAGAGAATTCTTCAAGAAACTACAGTGCAGGAAGAAGCTCAAATATTGCAAATACATTACCTCATTACTCTAGATGATGACTGGAGATTTGGAAGGAACAGAAGAAAGCTCTTGTCTCATGATGGTCTCTGAGCCATTTCATGCTAATAAAACAAAGTCACATAATAAGACAGACTTTGTATGTTGGACTGTTCCAATTTTGTTAATATTTGAAGTTCAACAAGATGGTGCCACTCTAGTTTACTTTCTGTCCTCACTCATGAAAGGGGTGATGTGGCACAATCCAGCTCTGACTGAAAAGCAGATACCTTCTTAGACTTATTGTTACAGCAAATTTAAGCTACCAAAGCAACCAGATGAAGATGCCCTAACCTTTTCTCTTCATTTTTCAACAACGTTATTACTCAATCACGTAAATATACAACCATATGTTCTGAATAAGAGTTACAGATAAAAGCAGCTCAATGACCGTTTGCTGATATCCATATTTTAGATTAAGAATCATATAATATTAATGTATTTTCTAGTATCTCCTTAGAGGCATCAGCAAAAATTATGAGATTACTTTGCTCAGTGCTGTGCAAATACACTGCACAAATACCCCAAAGAAGTTACAGGCTGAACACAAACACAGTCTCAAGGCTCGAGTGGCAACCCTTAACAATTAACTCTAAATTCCTGCTGAGATGTGCATATAACACTTTAATCACAGACAGTTGAAGGATGCCTTCTTTATGCCAGATCCTTTACAAGTGAAGAAATGTCATTTAAGAAAAAAATTCACTGTGGTTTTTTTTACATCCCTGTGAAAGCCAGGGAGAAGGCATTTTAATATCATCATTAAAATAATTCTGACCTTAAACTAATATCACAAATTGGCTATTACTTGCAGTAAGGAAAAAAAAAACCCTGTATTTGCATGCTGGTTGGAAAAATGCTTCCATTTAATTGCTTGTGGAAGAAGCACTTTATTTATAGACATACTGTGCAGGAGGAAATTTGGCTCTCCTACCATATACTAAGATGCATGGCTCTCTGCCAGGATGCTGGCTATCCCAGGACATTTGGTGTTCCATATACCAAGAATGTGGAACTGCACTGCCTATAAACAGAGAGGCTTTTTTTCCAAGGATCCTTGAAGACATGCTTTTTCTTGGATGCAAAAGTGAAAAATTAATGCAACAGTTATGTAGCTGCGAGAGAAGGAACTTTCTTTAGTATCTTTATCACCAGTTGCTTCAATTAGCTAATGAGTAGATTAAACAGATTACTTGCCACTCTTCCTTTTCCTATTTATGGAAGATGCTGAAAAAAACTTCTGTCTTTTATGGGTTTTCAATATAATTCTTAAATATCAGGGTATTACTTACACAAGTATTTCCACTCAGCAGGATGACTCACATAAATAAGGATTGCAAGACTGGGATTTACTAATCTGTCAGAAACTGTGTATCCAATTAATTCATATGTTTATTTAGGTAGGAGTTTTTTGCACTTTATTATCTTCAGCCTCTTCGACCACAAGGGAGAGAAGGCCACGGGAGGGGGAGTGGAGACGGATTTTTGAAGGGGAGCCATAATTAGCTCAATTCTTGGATTGTGCTCAGGAATGTTGTTACTGCTAAATAGCTCCTTAAATGGAATATTTATAAACTAGAGGCAAAGCTGTAATATTAGAAGAGAAAAAAACCCCAAACAAAATAAATTTAGATGTACAAGTCCTAGGTTAATGCCCTGGCAAGATGACATAACCCAACCCAAGGGACAGGGAATGAAGAAATGTGTTACCGATGGTAAATCAGCGCATCGCACACAGGCCTGTTGTAGCCCATGGAGGGGATCAGGAGACCTCAGAAGTTGGATCCCCCCTGAAGGTCCCTGAAACAGTGCCTGGCTCTCACGTGAAGGCCACACAAGTTCTTCTCAGCACCCCATGTGCCAACCTGGCTGGAGTCTGCTCTGCCCCACAGCCACAGAATTATTGTGGTTTCACCTGGCTGCCCCCTCTTCTCCCTGCTGCCCACCCCAGGAGCCACCCCACACACAGCTTCCCCATAAAGGGTTTCTACCCAAATGAGTGGAAACAAGAAGAATTTACCCACAAGTGACTAGGCTGCTTTTTGCCTGGTCTTGTAGCTCTTTGGCAGCAGGCGATGGGGCTGGGGTCTACTTCGAGGCATCTTCAAGCTACTCTATCTGAGAATAAAAATGTATTTCACACGGCCGTGCCCTACTGTGCCCTGAACCCAGCACAATTTATTCAAAGTAAATTTCATTTTTGGTCACATAAACTAGAGGGCCTGAATCAGCTCCCATGAAAGTCATTTGGACTTAAATAGGGACAAGTTCAGGACCACAACTACTTTCCAAGCAAAATAAATCATTAAGCTATGATGCAAAGGACTTGTGCCAGGCCTCCAGACAAGACTGAGTTTAATCATTGCAGATCAGGGTATGTGGGGACAACATCTCTTTGGTAACTTCATTTAAAAAAAAAATCAAATAAGTGAGCCATGGCTTGTCCAAAATTAAAAATTATTTTCCACATTTAAGATTTTTTCATAGACGAACTTTGCTTGCACTGTAATATCCCAAGGAAGCTTGTTAAATGGCTTTCCAAGGCTATATGATCTTTATTAAAAAATTATAGAACTGTCTCTTGGACACAAGGAGAAAAGGAATAATCTATTTTTCAGATAAAGCTCTTGAAGACTTGCAGTAGTGGAAAATAAATCTTACAAATTCTCTCTCAATTCCCATTTAACATTTCCTGTTCCAAATGCAGAGACAGTTGTCTCTAAAAGGCACCGCAGTGTATTCATAAATTGCAGCAATACTCTTTCCTTGACAAATCCATTTCAAATCCAATAAAAAGCTTAATGGGATTAACTGCTTAGATATTTAGTTGAAAAGTTTAGTTTAATAGAGCAAAACCCAGTATGTTAATATATTAAGAGTGCAAAACAAAGTAGGGGGAAATGGAAAGCAGAGAGGCCTCCAGAATAAGAAGGACATGGACCTATTGGAGAGGGTCCAGAAGTGGGTCATGAAGATGATCAGAGGACTGGAGCACCTCTCCTACAAGGACAGGCTGAGAGAGTTGGGGTTGTTCATCCTGGAGAAGAGAAGGCTCCGGGAAGACCTTATAGAGACCTTCCAGTACCTAAAGGAGGCCTACAGGAAAGATGGGGAGTGTCTCATAAAGTGAAGGAGTGTAGTGATAGGAGGGGTAACGGTTTTAAGCTGAAAGAGGAGAGATTTAGACTAGATATTAGGAAGAAATTCTTTACTCTGAGGATGGTGAGACATTGGAACAGGTTGCCCAGAGAAGTTGTGGATGCCCCATCCCTGGAGGTGTTCAAGACCAGGCTGGATGGGGCTTTGAGCAACCTGGTCTAGTGGGAGGTGTCCCTGCCCATGGCAGGGGGGTTGGAACTAGATGATCCTTAAGGTCCCTTCCAACTCTATGATTCTATGATCCTGTGATTCTATGAAATAGAGAAGCAATAGACACAGAAATATAGAAATGTAGAATAGAAATTGCAGAGAAATAGAAAAGCAATTTTTGTACCTGGATGCAAACGGCTGTGTAAGAACATGATTCTAAAGTGTGGTTACCTGTAAGGGGTGACTGCAAGCTATGTTCAATGCAGAGCCTGCAGGCAGGACCCCAAAAGGGCCCTGGGATGCTGGAGCACCTAAGTCCCCACAAGGGACATTCAGGATGACCTAAGACTTTGTGCTTGAATCCCAGCAAGGGGAAGAGTTTCCTCCTGGTCGCACCAAACAGGCAATGTTAAACGGTTTTGTCTACCATGACTGCAGGAGTGATGTGCAAGCAGAGCTGTGGTGGCAGCCCAACACACAGCACATCTTCATGGTCACCAGCGGCCGACGGTGCTGGGCCCCCCCATCACATCTGTCAGCGCCTTTGTATACGGGAGAGAGTGGAGGTACAAAACTGTAATATAGTTTTTCTGAAATGTATTTACATACAGGGGCAGGTATGTGTGTATATATATACATATATGTGAGAAAGTTTTCTCCTACCATTTTTCCCTTGATCATTTTACTTCAGATGCAAAACTCACAGCAGGAGGCGGTAGAGGGGTGGTGGGAAGTGAAAGGCTGCTTCCTAATTGATGTTTGTGAAACTTAATGACCAGCACAATGAACACAGCATCATGAGGAAGTATTGTAATAAATACAGTAGGTAGGCCTTTGTGTGGGCCAGAGAAAATGATCAAAACCCTGTAGCCAGCTCTGTTTGGTTTGGCACTGCCTACACTACAACTCCAATTTTAAAAACAAGCTACAATTATACTGGTAGAGAAACCCTAGTAGAAAAGAAGAAAAGCATTTTACTTGGAGCCAATTCTACTCTGATATTTGAATTTCTCCTTTTCTAGCAAGAAATTTTTCTTAGACCTCTTTTTTTCTTTTTTTTCTTCCAGTTCATCTGCTTGGCTCACTTATTTCTTCAAGCAAATCACAAAAAGTCAGAACTGCATGACTGGAATTTACCGCATAGCTGTAAAAACTTTATCTGATTCAGATACGTAAGTATAAATAGAATGTGGCGGGATCATGAGCTGAGTTAAATATTGATTGGTAAAATATAAACATGTACAGATGAATAAATGTTAAAATAATAACACATTGTAGTAATTTATGAATTTTTCCAATCAAAAGTTATTTCTGAACTATTTTTATATTTGAAGACAAATACATTCCTGTATGTTTATCATTTACAAGCTGTGTGCTTTTTTGTGTTTTTTGTTGGTTGCCATTCATGCTGCATGACAAACCACCTTGGGCACATGATATTGGTTTTATTCTCTTGTTGCAGAACAGAAAACAAGTCCTGCAGGAACAGATCATTGGATTTTTAACATATTCATTTTTTTGTAAACCCTCTCATTAACAGAAATTATCCTAATCACTTTTCACAAGAAAGGAATTAAAACATTTCAAAGTACACTTCAAGTAATTCTGTTATAGCCATCCCCTCTCCCACCCATTCCTTTGCCATTCCTATGCAGCTCTGCACTCACAGACAAAATTAAGATGTTTTACTATTGTGATGTATGACTTGAGAATTTTCCAATTTAAAAAAAATAAGTGCTGCAAACACAGGTTAGGCTCAAATTATCAAAACAATCCTGTGCAATATTCTTCTAATATTTTTAAATGTTATATTCTTAGATACAGAAATACTCCAGGGCATAAATCTATATTGACCATATGAATATTCTGTTTCCCTAGCTTACCTGTTTTTGTGGATGCTTACATCTTCAAAGCCTATAGTATAGGACTTAAATGTGAAGCATCAAACATAAAGATCTAAAAATCTGTGCTTTGCAGTTATAGTTCTATGTAGTGTTATATATATATAGTTAATGTATTTAAATTAATTTAAAAATTTTTTAATCCATGAACTTTGCAGGAGATCTGCTTTCAGTCTTGAATACTCAGAAGCTCTGGGTTAGACCCAAAGACAGTTAAGTTTAACTTAAAGACTGGAATTTTAAAAATTGTTGGCCTTTACCTTTGCCTTCTCATTTTTAAGTCTTTAGGGCACAGACTTGCATGTTTTTCTCTGTTACCACAAGAGCTAAAAGCATTGCTTTTCAATGAAAGCTGAGAATCACAGGTAATGAGATGTCTCCAGGAGTTGGTGTTTTAAGGAAAAACACCAAATATCATGAGACTTGTAATAAAATCATGAGTGTTGGAAGCACTGTTATAGTCTTGCTTTCAGAATACAATGATTCTTGTAAAACACAAAATAGTGCATGCTAAACCAATTTTTTCATATTAATACTTCTACATTTGGTACTTACACTGGTAGGCTGAGAGTCATATGGGTGTTTTTGTAATACCTCAGCAATTTACAGGGCCATGACAACAAACTTTTGTTGCTAAAAACTAAATATAAATCAAAGACTGAGGAAGGGAAATGGACTATTTTTCTTAAGTATGAATCTTGTTCCTTCTTACTATGGATTCGAGATGACTTTTCATCTTGAAGCCTTACCTTACATGACCCGTTTATGGTAGGGACCACAGAACTTCTTTTAAATGGAGAAAAGTGCTTTGTGGGTGGCAATATTTTCCCAGAAAGGGAAAAAGTTGCAAACATAAAGTCAGGAAAGTGAAGGAAAAGACATCACACATTTGGAGCTCTGCAGGCAATAAATTTATTGTCAGTAGTCAGGTTCAAATAGTATCATCTAGGGAAAAATTCCCAATAGAACTACAGTGTGGATGAGAAAATAATTTGATCACTTGTGTTCTGACACTTTTATGAATTTAATTTAAGGTGGCAAGAAGAGACCTAGTAAAAATGGCTGAACGCCTACCAAAGGGAAAAAAACCAAATAACCCGAAAGAAAATGAAACACTTTTTTCAAAAGAAAGGCTTTCATGGCTGTTGATGTGTTTTTAGATTCCAAGTTAAAAGTATTTGTAGCAACATTTCAGTAGTGGGACAATAAGAAAAAACAGTCACAGAAACATTTCAAATAGTCTGACCTGAATTACTTTTAAATGAAGGGTGACTTTGTAGTCTAAACTGAGAACTGAACAAGGTAACTGGAGCTCTCAGTTTGATAAATTTTTTTTGTGACTTTGGGCAAGTCAAGTAATTTAGTACTTACCATTTTTTAAAGCCCACATTTGAAAACAGATAATATACTTCTGTGTAGAGAAGAGATCTGATTCTTTCAGAACTGCACCCAGCTTTCTTTTCTAGCCTTGTCTTTGTGTCCTTAGAGGAAGCTGTACTTTGAAAAAAATCTTGTATTTCCCTGTCCTTCCATTTTCTCTCCTCTCCTCTCCTCTCCTCTCCTCTCCTCTCCCATTGATACGTATTTAATAGGATGTTGCAGGAAGGAGAAGATCCTAAGTGGTGTATTTGAGATAAGGGGTACTCTTTGGGCAACAAATCATAATCACCTACTGGGCTGTGTTAGCGAGTGCTGCCCACAAGTCAATGGGTGTGATTATTCCTCTCCCTTAGGCACAAGTGTGATTGCATGGAGAGTCCCGTGTCCAATTTGATGCTTCTCAGTACAAGCAGGACATTGGAACCAGTCCAACGGAGGGCCACCAAGACGGTTATGCAGCTGGAGCACATGACGTACAAGGAGAGGTTAAAGAAATGGATTTATTTAACCTGGAGAAAAGAAGGATAAGAGATCTAATTGCTTTCTTCAGCATCATAATGTGTGGCTATAAAGGAGATGAAGCCAGGCTCAGAGGTGCACAGAAAAGGCCAAAAGGCAACAAATAGAAGTTACAACAAGAGAAATTTTAGTTAGATACAAGAAAAAATTCCTCACAGAACACTGAAACGTATTGCCCAGAGACATTGTGGCATCTGCATACCTGGAAATCTTCAAAACTTAACAAAGAACTGAGCAGCAAAATTGGCTCTATTTTGAGTTAGGTCAGACATGATTAGGATTAATAAAGTTTCCTTTTCATCCCAAGATAGAACTTTGTAGGGTTTGTGGTTTGCTGAGGTTCATGTCTTTTAATTCTATGCCATTAGAACAATCTAATTTCCACATTTTTTCTCCTTTGGAAGTATCATGGTGGTATTTACTCTTAGTCTTACTACTGAATTTAATGTGTTGCCTTCACTGCAGCCCAGGATGTGATGGTGGTTTCTACAGAAGTACATAAGCAAGCTTTAATCAATCCTACGCAGGACCTGCTAGCAGATTAGCTGCAACAGCATAGAGCTATTGACCTTATTCCTCAAATATTTGATGTCTTTATGATGTTAGGTCTTGCAAATAGATTCTTTTGCATACTACCAGTACTATACATAGTATTTAAGTTTTGGGTATGTTCTCATGAGTTGTAATCACACATTTGACTGAAAAGTGCTAGCAAAATTGTTATGGCACTAACCTGAATAGAGATCTCCCATGTACACTGCTTAGCAAACGGGGTCCCTGTGTCTTTGTCCAGGACCAGGCCCTTCGACACCAGGAACAACTACATAAGTGCTGTTGTTATAAACCATTGTTAGAGCAGCATCCTTCTGTGTAGTTTTCAGTTTTGCTTGCTAATTACAGTAACAACACCATACTGGGTACTAACTCAACAGTTGCGATCATGACACTCTGCTGTCCTGCCTTCTCTGAAGTATCAAAAGCTATCAGAAGTATCTTCTCAGCTGTGGGCAAAGACTCAATATCCACTCAGAAACAAAGAATGTGCCATTCCCCAGTTAAGTTCTGGATGTGGCCATCAGGAAGAATTTTTAAAAATAAAAAAAAAAAACAAAGAAAAATAAACAAAAGCACCTGAAGAACTTGAGATGCACTCACGAAGCAGCTGAAATTATTTCAAGAAGGTGGTAGAGGTTGTTCTGGACTAGCCAGCCTAGTAAATTGCTATTTTTATTGCTCAAAAAATTTACAACCTCTAGATATGCCAGTCTTTGGGTTTCCACTGGATGGAGCACTGGATTTACATCTTAATAACCACAGCAAGTGCGGTCTGAGTTGCTTTTGGGATCCTGGGTAAGCAACGAAATGCATCACTTTTGTTCTAGAACATTGACCTTATGCCTTTTCCAGTAACCGCTCTGATGCGAGACACCACACCGTAAAAGATGACCGCACTGCTCCCAGTGCAACACAATAGTTATCAGATGATGTGGAACTCCCCAGCTAGGAACAGAGGGTCTTGTCATCCAGCTGAACAAGCCTCCACAGCACGCTGTTGGGTCAATCACCTGTATATCTAAATTCATTGCTGTATGTAACTGCAAACAGGATTCTCATGTACGCATTTTGTGCATACAAATAGCCATTAGAAATCCTGTGCTATTGCAAAGATGAGTTCAAAAAATTGCCAGATAAAGCAACTAAAACTATAATTGTCTGGTGTACAGGAACTGTTGGCATCATGGGATGCTGTTAAAGCCCCACATGAGCTAAAGCTGGATCTAGGACAGAAGCCTGGCTCTGTGAAAAACCATAGTCCAGTTAGCATAATTTCACACCACTCTTATCAAAAGCGACTGTGAATTCTTGTTTTCAGTTGGGGGCCAATTTGGGGACAAGGACTTGCAGTGCATTGCAAAAGTATGAGGCACACCAAACTGTGGTTAGTGCACCAAGTTTCTCTAAGTTGTAGACAAAACCTGAGTTTCTGTTGATCAGACCGGATTTTGTCTGTTTTTCTGACTAGCTGTCCAGAATTTCCTGAGTGAGTGAATAGCCAGCCATTTTCTCACGTGAATAAGTCAAAGCAGATTCTAAGATGCTCCACTTTAGAAATTACTATGATCACTGGATAGAAAAAACACTTTCCTTGGTAAATAGTGGCTTTTCTTAAAGGCATAATTCTGAGTATCATTTTACTCTTGGTGATGATTAAATTTTCAGATTCCGACACCTTAACAATTGACCTTGATCAAGGTTTTGAATTGCCCGTCATATGAAAAGAGCTTTAGACACCAAGCAATTATTTAGTGATAGCCATCAGGATAAATATTCACCGAAAAGAAAAATAGAATGAGTGCACATCTCAAATAGCAAGTGCAAAAAATATAATCAAAGTCAAAACTTAATTTGCATGTGTCCACAACTCTGCACTATAACTTTTCCCTCCTCAATTTCCATGTATTGGAACACACTGAAGGTAAAATTTAAGACTTCAAAATAAAATTACATCTTTTCAATAGCTATCATGAAAAGATGAGGAGATGAAATCTAATGTCAAATCAAATTAAAGCATATTATGGTGCAAATTCTATTTGCATTTAGCACATTTTAATACCTTGACTATTTACGAGCTAAAGAGATAACATTCAACTTAGATACAGCTACTTCTGAAATCAAAGAAAAAGTGTAATGGACTTGCTTAATTTCACAAGCAACTATGGCATATTCAGTTAGAATCAGGATACTTGTTAAATTTGTTACATTAGAAGAGTGCTGATTACAAACAGATTCCCTGTCCCTTTCTTTATTAAAATCTTTCTTTATTAAAGAAAGGTTTATCAGACCTCAGGCAGAAACTATTCAGGGTGAAATGAAAACTGAAACCGCTTAGAAGGAATTCACACACAGAAAAGTCCTGCCCATGTGTCAAAAAGCGTTGTACATATTCATCATTACAGCAGGAAAAGAAGCAAATACCACTTGTTGGACACCATAGATCAGCACAGTATCTCTCTACAGACCCGTAGAAAGTATTGCCCTCTTTCAAGCAATAATATATGAAGTTAAAATTTTTGTCATATGCTTTTTTTATTGAAATATGAGAAAGGCTGTTCTCATAATGTCTTCTTGCATTTCAATTTAAAAGGGCGAAGTCTCTGTTTAGTTGTTTCACTGTGCAGCAGGTTTTGGTATTATCTCTGAGTTGTCATTTGCAAAGTAAAAAAAACCTCAGCAGTATTAAATACAAGGTTTATACTTCTTGTGGCCGTGAGGAAAAGCTCAAGTGCATGTCTCGAGTAGTTGGTGCAGTGACACATGAGCATAGAGACAATTTAGAGCAAAGAGGGATAAGTGCCTTGTGTCAGTGAGTTGCTGCCTGCACCCACTGACCTAACAGGAGCAACTAACATGAGCAAGTGAGGGACTGGCCCACGGGGTCAACCAGCACAGGTTCGTGTGCATTGTGGTTAGAGGACACCAGGTTCCCTTAGTCCCACCCCACCTGCAAGAGACCACAGAGGGAAAAAACCCAAGTCCCACTCCTTCTGCAAGAGAACAAAAGAGCAATTATATCGTTTTATGATATGGATTTCTCTATATTGACATAGCTGCACTTAAAGTCCATCCTTAGAATTCAGAAAAGTGAAGAACTGGAAAGCATGTACATCCATACCTATTAACATGTGTGAATATGCATATGTATTCACATATATATATGTACTTGTTGAAGTCTTCTGAGGACTCAGAATAGGGCTCTGGGTGAACATGGGGTATGGGACATCCAGGCTCCAGGAAAATCCACCGCTGAGCACTCCCTGCAGTGCTGAGGACAGCCATCCCTACCCGCTCTGACGCAGGAGATGGCTGTATCTGGAACCTCATGGCTGTCAAGGTCTTTGGTACCTCTCTTCACAATTCAAAGGAGGACCTGTGTTGGAATGGCTTCCTGTGGAGATGCAAAACTCATCCTCTTAAAATTATGTCACTTCTGCACTGTTCCCTCTTCTTTCACCCTCCACCAAAAGTTGAAATACTTCTGTAGATTTGGGCCTATCTGCTCCCTTTGGGAGGCCATGTTCTTTATTGTCACCCTACTGAAATCCAGCATAGAGCCAGGAAAGCCCATCATTTTAGGTCCCATTTTCTTGGTGAGATCCTTATATATCTTTTGACAACAGTAAATGATGTTCTCTCAAAGGCTCATCTCCACTTCACCTTTTAACTTTAAGCCCTTTTTCCTTAGCAATAATTTCAGTTCATCTGAGGCATTTTCACAATGATACATAGACCTACCCTTTGCCTGGGACTCTGAAGAAGACTTTTCAAGGTCTTTTTTTATTATCTCCCATAGTCTAAGAACCAGGTCAGGATCCCTACATCCTCTTGTGAAACTGCAATGTCCTGACCACAACCTGTCACCCTGGCATTCTTGTGTCCCAGAGGTGAGCTCATTAGCAAATATATTTTCTAGAAATGCTACACAAACTAATGCTTTGATGAATTGTTCTTCCTCTTCACAATGGAAAGACATTGCTAATTCCTTTTCTAATTCTGACACACTCTCTCACTACTCCAGATTTCTAAGAAACTTTTTCAAGCACTTATGTGTTAATTCCACCACTACCTAATGGTCACCCTTTCTCCTTGTTACTCAGGTTACCTCTAAGAGAAACTTCCCCTTTGTTTCTCTGCCCAACTCAAATCAGTTCTTTTGAGTTCTTGCTTTTGGCTGGTATTCAAACAGTAGTGAAAAGCACAATATCAGGTTGTACCTCTTTAACAAGAGGAATGAATATAGGAATAACTTTTCCAAGGCACAGAAGTGGCTTATGTCCTCTGATACTTTCTCTGAGACCAACCAAAACTGGATGCTGCAAAGTAAGTGTGCAATCTTTGTATTAGACTCATACTATGCTCAGACCAACTTGTTCCTTACTGAGTTTCTGGTGACTTAAAAAATTAAAGTTATAAACTGTCTTTTATTTTAAACCTCAGTCAATGTAATTGCAGACACATGCCCTTCTTTGGCAACTTGCAGGTGGGAGTTTCACAGTCAGACCTCTGCCACACACTAGTTCTGAGTGTACTGTCTGAAACATGGAGGTTTGACTTCAGCTACTTGAAGCCGAGAGACAGCCAAGCTCTTTCTCTGTGTGATTATGCTATTGCAAAGCAACCACAAGATGCTGGGATTGCCAGCAGTAAAGGATGCGGTGATGGTCATTCCCAGAGCTGGCATGCTGGGGATGAAGAGGTGCACTGCCAGGAGCTCTGGAGCGCAGGTGCTGGCTGGGTCCTGAAGATCCCTCCTGGGACTATGCCAGATTTCTCCTAGGGAGAGAGACAGGATCCCACCAAGATGAGGAATTCACAAATATCCCTCGTTCCCCCTTGGGGTCCAAATGATCTGACCAAGAACAAAGACTTATTTTGAAATGAAGCATGAGAAGGCTTCACATTAATATCTTTTTTTCTACAGCCTCACCATAATGGGCCACATAATAAACATAACTCATGGTTTTCAAATCCCACCCTGAGTTCTCCTCTTTAACAATGTTTTGCCTGCTGTCAACTTTGCAACAAGCCATCTTACCTATCAGTCCCAAGCAATGAAAAAAGATTTAGCAAAGGCTATCTGCAGGACAGTATACAGCCACACAACACATAAACTAATATTTATATTTTGCATATGTTAAGACTTACTATCCACCTATCTTTATTCTCACTTTTCCCTGTTGATTTGTTGGATTGGTAGATTTAATCCACTTAATCTCTGTCTGTCTCAGTGTCTGTGACTATAAAATGAGACAATGAGGGGAGGAGAGCAACATGACCTAGTGCACGGTCTGTAAGGCTTATGGACAGTTCCTGATATTAGTGGGAATTTTGCTGAAGAAAAACTGACAGGGTCTGGTTATGATGCTTAGCGGGACTCTCCACTACGCTAGCAAGATGCTCATGTAAAACTCCATGAAGTTACACTATTACAGGAAACATTCAAGTTCAAGAACTTGTCCTCCTGAACTGATTTGTTAGACGGTTTTGTTCATTTTCACCAGTCACAAGAATTGCTTCTAAACATTAAAAAGTATATAAACCAACTTTTAATTTAAAACACTCCTGCAGAAAAAGTGCACCAGGGAAACAGCTGTTTCATGCACAATAGTGACACAGTGACTTACAATGACTAATTAATGAGAACACCTGGAGTATCTTTCAGAGCTAAACTGGAAACAAAATACTGGAGATTAGGTTTTCAAGCTACTGGTGGTCCCCACTAATCTCTTTCAGGTGTAAACCACAGTGTACATGGAAAGCAAAATCTTACTCATTCCTGCGAGACAGGAGGTCTTCGGGCTAATAATTGCAGCATGTAGTTTCCATAAAATTTACAAGGTTGGCTTTAAATTTTAGTAGTGGCAGACCTGCAATAAATGCCAATGAGGTCCATCAAAATGAGTATTTGTGTGTGTCCTCATAAAAATAGATCAATCTTTTTAACAGACTCCATGCAGAGGAATTTGTATAATTACAACACATATCTACAGCTTTAGAGTCCTTTCCACACCAAAACCAACATGCTAAGTCATAAATACAGAGGAAAAATAAACACAGGAACATAATAAAAGAGATTTGGTTGGGTTAAGTCATTCTGTCTCAGCTGCCATGTTGTAGCTTACAGAGTTTCCACTAGGGGTGGGCAAAAGGATTATTTTCCCTGTTCGTCAGCTTCCCTCTCACCTTTGCCTCTTGCACTCTTGGGATGGTGAGCGAGTCTGTTCACATAAAGGAAAGGAAAGGGAGAATCAGAGGGGAGGCAGGGTCCCACCACATGTAGATACATTCATTCCCATACCAAGCATTAACTCTTATCATGCTGGGCTTGACGGAAACACTCAACAAGGAATGAGAGATCCAAGGCAGCCCAAAAGAAAGGACAAATTAAGTTTACGTCTCCTGCGTTGTGTCTATAACTTGCCAGTTCCACGGTCACAGCTGAATTGTCAACTCCAAGTAATAAAATATGGTTTATGTATAAGATTCTCCACCACGCCAAGTTTCTACACAGT
This sequence comes from Limosa lapponica baueri, assembly GCA_002844005.1. Classification (NCBI taxonomy): domain Eukaryota; kingdom Metazoa; phylum Chordata; class Aves; order Charadriiformes; family Scolopacidae; genus Limosa; species Limosa lapponica. The sequence goes on along the minus strand of KZ505762.1, from coordinate 344,962 downwards.
TCAGCTGAAGTAGAGGGGAGGCTATGATTCACTGATTCTCTCCCCAGCCCAGCCACAGCTCTCATCCTGATGAATTATCCACCAGCAGGGAAGGGCTGGAGTGTTGTGTCACACACACTCCTCATCCAAGCGTACCTCTGTTGGCAGGGGCAAGAGCCATGGAGCAAGGAAGCAGAGGTGTCTGGGGGGGCAGAAGCCAGGGAAAATGTTACTTAGAGACCTGGATGCATTTTAGTATAGTTGTCTCCCTAATAAGACTAGGGACAGAGTTTTATAGGTGTTTATACACCGCGAAACACAGATGGGCATTTGGTGAGATTTTCAAAAACTGCTACGATTTTTATAGGAGTTAGGATATGTCAAAAGCTCAAGAGGCACCTCTCTACACCTTTAGATTCTGAAGTATTTTTAAAAGGTCCAGTCTGAAAATTAGCCAGTACTTTCCAAATTGGCCTTGTTTTTGAGCAATTTGAATAGCCATAGCATTGCATTGTTTTTAATTGGCTTAATAGATTCCACTGTTGTGTAACAGCCAGAAAACAGACACTAAGTGTGGGACTCAGATCTGTTTTAGGCATCTGAAAATAAGGTGTGTGAATCTCAACTAGTTGCTGATCTACCTACTGGAGAGAGCAGACACCTCTGAAAGGGATGAGTCAGGCCCCGGAGGTGTCTGTCTCTCTCCCTTGACCGCAAAGGGAGCATAGGCAACAAACTCGGATTAGATGCCTAATTCGTAACAGCTGAAACCAGACAAGATGAATTCCTTCTCCTCCAGCAACTTAGCCAAAGGCATACAGAAAACAATGGGAGTGCAAAACACTGAATTCAGCCTTCCAAACCTCTAGCCAGTGTTTAATCACTGAACTGAACTTCCCACTTGAGAGGAGGTGTCAAAGGCTTTTGCCAAAACAATTCCAATTGGTACATGACAGAAAACAATGAAAGTCGTGCTGACTGGTAAGTACAGAGTTGGGATCTGGAGGGAGCAAAAGGGAGATACCCGAGCTCAAAGCCTTTCCCCACAAGCCAACCAGTTCACGGGAGGAGTGGTACCACAGACACGCAGAGGCTGAAGCCACCCAAGGGAAGAGGACTGCTAATGGAGGAGCAGGACTGCCCAGATGTGGGTCCCAACAGCAAGAATCCAAAGGCAAAACCCGTTCCAGCTGACCAGCGATGCTCGTTTTTTCCATCATGTATCTATCTCGCTACCCTGATCAAGGTCAAAAAGCACACGTTTTTTGCTTAAAAAATATAACTGTTAATAATTAGGAAGAATAACTGGTAATTGTTTTCAACTACTTCAAAATCCTAGTGAAAGCTGAAGATACTCTGAAGTTCTGAAACACAGAGCAATGCTAACTCACAGTGAGGCACATGAAGGAATAGCTCTTATAAAACAGTGTAGACAAATATTATTGGTATTAAGACTTTCTGTTTCATTTGAAGTTTCTATCTTTTTTTCAATTTTCAATACTTCTTATATTTTTTTCTCATTCGGATCAGGAAACTCTTCTCCCACTAATGAACTCTGAATCTTATGGGGGAAGGGTCTTTAAACAAACTTAAGAGGAGATGTTCTGCTCAAGGCCAGGTTGAATGGGGCTTTGAATAACCTGATCTAGTGGGAGGTGTCCCTGACCATGGTTTGGAGCAATATGATCTTTAATGTCCTTTCCAACCCAAACCATTCTGTGATTCTACGATTCTTCTCTGAAAAGATTTCTTACACTGCCTTTCAACTTTCAAATAATAAAAAGTACCCAAAAGCATGACTTCTCGTTACGACACCGTCTGATTCAAAGAGCAATTACTTCAGAAGTTACAGTAGAAAGATGTCAGCTACTTTTAGTGGCTATAAAAAGCAAAGGAAGACTTTAAAAGAAAGGCTCCTAACTGCACGCTGTCTCCTGCTTTCAGCGTGCTGTGTAACTTCTTGCCATAGCACTCCTCAGGCCCTCTCGACTCCTCCTTCATGCCTTTTAAATGACATTGAGAATACAAAGCAGTTGAACATCTACAAAAGACACAAACTTTGGCCCTAGTGGTGAAGTCACTGGCAAACCCCTAGTTGGTATCAGTCAGGCCAGGCCTCCGCCCCAGCCATGGCTCCTGAGACCCTGGGCAGAGGACAGACACAGACAGACTACAGACACGTCCTTCAAAACTGTCTTCCCCTTCCCAGACACACAACTGACTGTCATCCCCCTCTCTTTGCCCTCTTCAGCAACCTTTGTCCACATTAATTTCTGAAGAAACCTTAGCTTGTCCTGCTGTGGCAGTAGCTTACGAAGCAGAGTTCATCACAGAATGGGATATTAACCCCGATGTCTGTTACCTGCAAGACGATACTCTGGCACTTAGCCTGAGCATCCTCATGGTTTGGTTTGAAAGGGTGACTTCTCACCAATTTCACTCCTTTTTTTCCCTGTCTTTTCATAATTAAGAACAGAAGTAACACTGGGGTAAAGGGACATGTCCTAAGCTTGTGTAGAGATGGGAATCCATTTTAATAGCTTTATATCCAGAACAGATTTGGCTTAACTAAGTAACTGTATTACAGTTTTCATGTCTCTGCTCCAGTCTAGACACTTGGAAGCTGCAGTGATTGCTGTACATGCAAAATCATCACACTTCAGTACAGCTGGATCTTTGAGGCAAATGACATTTGCTTGCCAATGTATTCTGAAGCTTACTGATAGTTCAATAAAACAGCTTGCCATATGTCCCTAAATGTCTTTTTATTTTAAATACTTCTACAAGTAATTAAATCTTTATCTGATTTTTTTTTTTGCTTGGTGTTTTCCAGGAGATTTGAAAGCTTTTGAAAGGTGCCTGATGACAAGCCTAAAAAGAGGAAACGTATTGTGTCTGGAGAGCAACTCAGTGAGGGCCAACTGCTTCCACCACCAGGACCATGGGACAAACCAGAGTAAGGAGCAACCAAATGCCTGCACCCCAGCAGTGAATTTTCCCATACAGATGCCAACACAGCACCAAGCTGCATGGTCCTTTTTAGTCACACAGGCTTTGGATATGAAACAGTATAATGGGGGAAAGAGGAGGAGAGAAGACCTGGTGTCATGTCAAACAAGTTGTACACGCAAAGCCATCAGCATTGATAGCTCCCAGCCTGGACTGCATTTTAGCAAGTGAGCTAAAGATGAAAGGTTTTCTGTTCCCGTTGGAAATCCTCAGAGCCATCCATTCACCCTATCATATGTTCACTATCAGAAACTGCTCTTCAAAGCTGAACAAAAACTACTGTGCTGCATAAAATTGACAAAGTTAATCGTATGCAGCATGTTTCCTCTACCATAAATATTCCCAAACACCATTTGTTTCTGGATTTCACTGTTCTCTTAACTAAAGAACAGCTACATTATTGTTTCATCTGTAGCCCAACTGTTTTCTTTACATTTTTACCACTAAATTGAATCTACTGCCAGTAATCTAATTTACATTTAAAATGCACAATATGCCAACATGACCAGACTTCAATAAAATTTTTACTAAAACTCATAAATGCCTTGATTCTGGTGTTTATAGAAATTTTAGACTGTTCATTCCCTGAATGTTATGTCGCTAGCATCCTGAAATCATTCCCATATGAAATAAGAAACATTCTTAGATTCATGCTGCGTCAGGAAACACAAAATATATTGTCACTAGCCATCGTTCTCAAAATGAAAGATTTGTCAACTCTCAACAAAATGATTGGATGGAGCGTCCAGCCTGCAGTAGCATGGGATATTAGCTCTACTCACCTGCTATGGTTATTGATGCAGCACATCTTGTTCCCTGCATTTCAGATTAAAAATGTTTCTTACCACCTTTGCTTCATTTATTTTTTCTTCCTTTGCACACAACTGCTTGGTTCCAAAATATTGCAGAATTCTTTAGGACTCTTATAAGTGCTCTCCATCATCAACGGATCTACTCAGAGGCATTTTTTCCTGAGTAGCTACCTGACAATACCAGGAAGATCATTTGCTAGAGGTTTGGATTACATTTCTCAGTTGGATACTGATTGCTAAATTTGTAATTTTAGCAAAACAAAAAATTATCGGAGATCCAGGTAAAATTGGAACAAGGTTCCAGGGTGGTCTTCCTTCTTTTTGTTTCTTATTTTTTTTTTTTTAATGTGGAAATGGATTATGTAGCAGACATAGCTTATTTTTGTACTTTTTAAACATTTTGACTTCTTTTTTAAAAAAATGTTTTCATTGGGACCATGGGACCAGGACAGGGTATTAGTTAAATGGAGTTTTTAAAAGAAAAAATTGAAAACAAAGAACACATTTGCTTCCTATTAAATGGCTTTTTTATCTTACTTTGAAACAAAAGTGGTAGGATGTGTGCAGGCGTGCACATGTTCATACATGGGGAATAAGAAAGGGTTGGTCTTTTTGAGCCAAAGCCTCAATTTCTTTTTTTTTTGTTTTGTTTGTTTTTATTTATTTTATTTTACTTCAGCAATCAAACTTATTATCAATTACTTCTGAAGTTCTACTCATAGCACTTATTTAGATCCTTCACCTAATCTTTAATTGTCCAAACCGTATTGGTTTGATTGCCTGCCCGTATCAGAAATGTGGACGGCAGTAGGAAGACAAATGGCCATCTCCTCAGCACAGTCATAATTTTAATCAGTGTCCATATGCTGTTCTATGGTGTGGATACTCTGATCCGATAAAAAGCTACTGATCCAAAGACATTTGCTTATTTTGTTTCACAATTAGGGTCAAACATGGATTCCTGCCTCCTTATACAAGTGGCTGAGAGAGCACATTGGGCTGTATTTTACTTTACATTTTATTTTGAGAACTCAAGCTTAGTATGCTGTCATTACTCTGTGAAGGGGGAAAATATCCATCTAGAGCTTGTTGAATGTAGAGCAGCAAAAAGTCGAAGAGAGATGAACTAAGACACAGGCTCCTTCGTGTTTAGATGTTGGGATTATAGTTGCTTTAGGTAGAAGACAAGTTTGCAGCTGTTTCTTTGAAGGATGAATGAGATACCTCTGTGTATGCTTGCTATCTCACCTCTAAATACACATAATCAGCTTGCAGAAAACCTATCAGTACTTTGTATTGCTCTGAAATATCAGTTCAATTACGAATGTTTTTTCCTATATTGGAGCCTAAGATTGAATTCTAAGGGATCAATTCTGCACTTGGGTGCGTGCATCTAAAGGCACAGTTTGGCTCTGAATAAAGAAAAAAGTGAGGAGGTCTGGTTTTATGCACAACAGACTATTGCTCAAGCTGTGTTCTTCTCTCAGGAAATTTTAATAGGATTTTTGTGTACAATAGGATTGTTGTACTCCAGGGTGCAACTATTTATGTAAATATAATCATGCTATTTATGTAAGAATTGAAAGGTTTACAATAAGAATCAAGAACAATTTTATCCTGAAAGAGTAATCATTTAATTGAGAATGCAGAGTTAAGGTTTAATGTTTCCTTTTTTCCTTTTCCAAGTGGTTTTTGCTAGCATTCTTACTACACTCAGACTTACATAAAGTAAATACACATTTTAGCCAAGCCAAAAACTGCTGTGCCAACAGAAAGCAATACCCGCACCTGCTGAGAAAATCTCCCCTCTCAGTGCCTGATTTTTGCAAAAGCCCTTGCTGGGACATGGAAGCTCTTGGTTCTCCTCTCTGATCAGCAAGCACCATAGCCTTTCTGAAAACTGAAGCACTCTGTACACTGCTGGGAGAGAAACACCAGACACTTAAAATCACATGGAGAGCTACCCAGGAGATAGCGGGCTGGGGTTTTCTGGCCAATTCTTTGAATTTCAAGTATATGTTCTTATTCATCTAATCTATGCCACAACATGGTAAACCTGATCCATGTGGACACTGAATCACAACGTGAACATGACACAAAGTGTGTGGTCCATCCACTCAAAACCCTTCACGTGTTCTGTTCATTTACTAGGGTCCAAGCTGCCCTGGTGTGGTCTTAATCCTTCTTATGGGGGATGTCAACAGTGATGTCCCAGTGTCTTGAAATGGTACCCTGAATGGCAGAGTGACAATGTGACACACCTGGCTATGAGGCTGGAGACACTCTGGTGCCCGGGGAGAATAGTCACGCAAAAAAACTTGAATGTCTTAAATCTAAAAAAGAGAGTTCCTTCCTAACCATGTACAGACTTCATTCCTGGTATAAGATTTCCAAACGAAGTATTGAGATAAAGTTAAATTAAAGGTTCTAAGAAGAAATGTGATAACCTCAGCAAAGGACAGAACCAGATAATTCCTGGTAAGAATTAAACTTACACCAGGACTCCCTGCTTGTCCAGTTATTAAGGGGTTATTGAGAGGGAATTGAGTGGTAGTGAGTACTTAATGCATTTATGCATTTAAAAAATATTGAACCAATATATCAGATTTTCACTGATTACTTGGGAGACCGGGAAATACTTTTTCTCACTCTTCTCTTGGACAAATTGTTTCTGGATTGTTTTTTTTTCCTCTACCTTTGAAGCACAGAGTATAGTGACAGCTAGGGACAACATAAAGCCATTAGTGTTCATATCAGCATTACACTAAAAGGCCATTTCTTCCTGGGATCAATATTGCAGGATTAAAGGAAAATTTATTTTGTGCAATGTTCCTCTGAAGCATGGTCCATTTCCAAGAATCATCCAGGAGCTTCAGTTCTCTTATAACCACAGAGACCAAAGCTACTGTGGATGGCCTTTTCTCTAGCTGTGATTTTCATTCTTTCTGTACAATAGGTCCCAAATTGGTTACAGGGTATAGAAACTTATTGCTTTGCAGCTCACATTGAGCAGAAGCCCTGTAGATCAGAAAGCTGGTTCTAGCTGGGGGCCTTGACTCAATGATGCAAAAAATGCTCTGCCAATCTCTAGACTAAAGAAACTGGATTACCATGCTTAATAGAAAAACTCTTTTTCAGAGGATCTAGACTCCCACTTGGGCATGAATACTAGTAGTAGAAGCAACTGCTGAAGATGACTCCAGCCATAATAAACTACTGGTTGAAGCATGTGACAAAAATGTACAATAAGATTGTTTTGGAATTTTTTTCTCAGACTGTGAGTCCTAACACAAACACTTCTTAAAAGAGCATAGAGCAGTAGTCTAAATTTCCTGGTAAATTTAGATCAAATGACATGTTTCAGTACAGTCAGCTTGAAAAGTCAGACATCCAAGCGCAAAGCGCGTAGGTCTCACTTATGAGCCTGGGAAATGGTATCTCTGAAGGGACTTGGGGACCTTTGTGGATATTCAGATGAGCATCATGTCCACCACTGACTCTAAAGGGCTAGTCCTTCTCTGGAGTGGGTACTGATGGGACAACTGAATGAGAGGTTGCAAGATCCTATGCCTGGGCACTCAGACAGCTACAAAGCTATCCGAGCTACTTCTCATCAAGTACCCATGCAGGCCACACACATATGATGACCAGCTTTGTCAGTTTTGGAGAGAAAAAATGTACAAGATCCATAGGATGAAAGATGAATCCTGACATTTAAATCTTCAAATGAGACCCATTCATCTTGTGAGGGGGATGTAAACTGTGCAAGGGGACTTGGCCACGGGAACGTCACCATGCTGTGGGAGGCCCTCTGACACTGGAAACTGCAAACCAAGATTAGAAGGTTGGGTTTGGGTTTTTTTCCTAAAATATATGCTCTGGCTCAGCTAGCGTTGTTACTGGTCTTGGAACGGCAGTCAAGCAGTCAAAGTGCATTATCACAGTGTTCTCTTCTGGCTATTGAAATCTATGAAAACAAGCAAAACACAACACTTTGGAGGCTTATTTTGTCAAAACCCAACAATTTCAATATATACATCCAATAACTAATTTGACTTCCTGTGTAGTACACCTCCTTGCCCTGCTGTCAGTCTACCCGACGACCAGGGGCAGAGAGGCTGGCATGCCCAGCATCCTGCTCCAACCCAGCACCCATTCCCACCTCGACAGAAGAGCTCCCAGCATCAAAACCTCAGACTGGGGCCATTTACTTGAGCCAAGGATTTTATATAGTTGTGAATTCTGTGACTTCTGGTTAACCTGAATACTGGAAAATTCACGGTGAAAACCAGAACAAGATTCAGATTTATTCTCTGTGACCTGAAAGCCCGGATCCTAAGGTCTTTCCTGGTTGTCAGTGTTAATGAGCCTGTGACACACAACTAAGCACTACTGGCTCTATCCAGCAGAGGGAAGCAGCAAAAAGAGAGCTATATTTGTTGGTTTATCATTTTAACAATCACATAATAGAATAACTAGTTACTGCCTAAAGAAATATATTCATAAAAGGCAGCCACAGCCAAACTCCTGACAGGCAGATTTGCTCATTTCTACCCATTGACTAAGACCATGTAAAAGTGGGACATTTTATTACACAGAGATGTTTCCTCTGAACATGTCAAACACTTTAACATAACCTCAAATCCCCGCAAGCAACAAATAGTCACTGCAGATGATACTAAACCTATACTTTTACCTGCCCCTGTAAAAGTGAATAAAAAAGTAACAGTACCACTATTGTGATTCACACATAATTGAGTGTGCCAACTAATAATCTTTAATATCCACTGCTGACAGGATGGAATTAACTGCATTTTTCCCTGTCCAGCTTTCATTTTTTCCCTCTGGTGTAAGCCAGTATCTAATCCCATCCTTATATCATTTTGGCTATATTAACTCAATTGAGGAGAAAGTACTTAGCCTAAAGCAGGTTAGGGTGAGACCTTGAAATAACAATGTTTACACAAGCTAAAGATGTCTTTTGTTGAAGCTCTCCACTGATGCTTGCCAACAAAAGCTTTTCATGCGCGAAAGAGTCAATACCGAATTATAGTTAAGCCATGTAATAATTATCCTCATTAGACGTAACCAGAGCATGGATAGGATGAATTCAGTTATAAACTCTGCTAATACTCAGGAAGCATATTCTATATGTAATTTAATAATCTTGGAAATAAATACACAATTCTTTCTGTCTTTTAGCACAAAGTCTATTAAAGCAGAGGCAATTCACTCCACAGTGAGAGACTGATTTTTTCATTATTTGTTTTTAACTTAATCTGGTGGAACCTTTTGAATACAGTATTTAGGTGAGTCTAGCAGTGCTTCCTGAGAGCAGGAGAGCTGGGGCCCTCTGACCCGCCTGGTGTGTATTGCCCTGTTGGGGAGATGGGCACGGGTCGGATCTTCTCCCCTGAGCAAGGAGTCCAGACATGGGTGCACTTAGTCCCTGTCTTCTGAAGCTGGTGGGAGGGGAGATAACTCCCCATGGAAAGGTGCCATGGGTACACTGAGGTTTCCAGCCTCTCTGTCCCCGGCTCAGGATTTCCTCTGCTCCCTGACCCATCCCTGTCAATTTTTTGAGATCTTTTGGCCGTTTTTAGCAGCTGAAGTGGTTTTAGGACAAGGAGCTAACATTCAGGTCCTGGCTAGAGGCTGCCAAACCACTCCTTAGATAATTTCTGCCCATGCTGTTGGCAACACTGGCGTAAGGAACTCCTCCTCCCATCCTGGTCCCAGACCAGTGGCTCCCTCTTGCTTTCCCCAGTTCTACCATTGTCTGTCTGCATGTTCATCAGGTGGCATTGTAGGCAAGTCACCCTAAAAATATAATCTCAAAATAAATATAGGGGAAGAGGATGGTGGAGGAGGACATTAAAGAAAAAAAAAAAAAAGCCTTTTCCTTTATCTGGTTTACAGCATCTCCTCACAACAAGGTGTGCAGAAACAGACAGGACAGAGGATGGTGATTCTCTGGGCTGGTATTGCTTTCAGTATCCCCATATTGGCAAGCAGCGGCAAATGTGGACATCTCACTGCATTAGATACCCTGTGAGACCCTTCTGATCCTGCAGCGGGAAGCATGGCTGTGCTTTTCCATGGATTTTTCTTCCCCAGAAGGGGAAGTCTGGCTCAGCTGCCTGAACACGGCGTCAAACCCAAGGTCAGGCTGGAGTCCCAGAGTCAAGTGGGGCTCAGTTTCTCCCTGAGAAGTTCACTTGCAATGTCTCTGATTTTGCTGCTTCTTCTGTAACAGGGGATAACATTACTTCCCTATCACAGAATTAACCAGCTGTGTCTGGAAGCATGAAAACATCACGTTTTCCTCTTCAACATTTAAACCTGATGCCACTCTGTGAACAAAACTTTCCAGAAAATTAGCTTTTGGAGGGGTTGAGAAACCATGAGAGACAGGAGGCCGTTTCAGTGCTGCTCTGATCAGCTCTCAGGAGACTCTAGCAGACTAAGAGGAAAGCACAGCAATTTATGGCAGCTCCCATCCATACCCTGCCTTGCCTGTTCCAGCCTTGCGAGTGCTGAACACAGCAACAGGCACCTTAGTAAGAGGTCCGTGGCAAAGGATACTGGGTTGTGAGCATATAAGTGCATAAATACTTCTAAATAAGGGGCCGAACAAAACCAGCAGCTGGCACCACATCATTAGCAGCGACAGCATTCGTCTCACTGAGGGCACAGTCTGTGGGTGAAACCCTGCTGTTTTCTCTAAGCCAGTCTACTCCATTTGAGGCAGTGTCCAAAATCCCATAATTACAATGAGATGAAAGTCTGCTCCTTTCTAGTGGTGTAACTCTGACGTAGCTATCAAAGCCGGTGGTAGTAAACTGATGTGGCAATAATGCAATTCTAAGTCTACCAAGGTAAGGAAAGCAGACAGGATGTGGGAAAAAAATTGGTTCATGGATTTATTTTTCCAATGATTATTTATTTACTTTTGGCAAACTGTAGAGTTATTTGAAGAAGATTGATTTTTCAAGTATTGAAAGTATGTGATAAAGTGATCAGCACTTCTCAGAATATCATGAAAAAGGCCTATGTTCCATGGAAAAGTCATATTCAAAACAACCGGTGTAAGAATGTGTTTGTGTAGTCTGAACATTTTTAAGCAGTGAGGCCAGGGCACTAAATTAAATATCCCATATTTTAAGTTTTCATTGCAAAAATATTTTGTAGTTACATTCAAAGTTATCAACATTTGAGGAATGATATAAATAAGATCTAACCTCCATGCTATTAAATTAAGCTGCTGCTAGCGTTATTATTGGCAGTAAAATTACTTTGATTGCTATCAGCTATAATCAAATATAGGAAAAGCCTGGAATGCTGATATCTTCCACAGTAGTATGTTCTTAAGCAGTCATTAAAAAAGAAAGCTCTGACATGACATATCCATTTAAAATTCTGTTCCACAGTAGCAGATAAATAGCATAATGAATTCTTGAGTTGCTGCAGCCTATGTGTTTAAGCTCAAGTTATTGTTTTATTTCCATTTGTCTGTTTCAGCAGTTTAATGTTGTAAGCAAGCTCAGTATACTGAATTATTCACAAGCCCATGGAGTGCAGATGCCTTGACATGGTAGTTCTGGAGAAATCTTTCCCAGCGCTAGCCGAGACATGCATGCCAAGCCGGAGAGGGCAGTTCTGCAGCGCCCAGATCAGCCTGATCCACCCGAGCCCTGCCCAGGGACAGGGTGAACCTCTGCTTACAGCCCGTGGGTGGACTAATTCTTTCAATTAGGAGCCACTCAAATGCACCAGCACCGAAAGGCAGGAGTGGTTCAGAGCAGAGCAAAGCATTGCGCAGCCTGAAGGGGGGAAACGGTGTTGGAGCAGCCCTCTGGGGAGGCTTCTCAGGCAGTCCCCAGTCAGGCTTCATGCAGAAATTGTGCGCAGATCTTGGGCTGAGCCCGAGGTTTGCTCCACTTGTGGCTTTCATAGAAACTGAGTACGGGCCGAGGCTGTAAACACAGCTGGATACCAGAGGTTTTTCCTTTGGCAGGAGCACCGCAGGGCTAGTCTTCCCCTAACTCCAGGACACCCAGCTCCCTGCCTCACAAGGACATCTGCCCCCAGGACCTCTAAAGGCAGAGCGCAAGGGCCAGGGCACGCTGGGCGGGGGTGGCAGCCGCTGGGGATGTTCAAGTTCATTGTACCCTCACCCCACAAGGGAAGTCACAGGGGCCAGGTGACTTCCCAGCTCCACAAAGCCACACCACTGGGGCAAAAGGAAAAAAAAAAAAAAAGTCTTCATGAAACAAATCCTACAGGATTTCCTCACAGTAATCCTCTGCCTGGGGTAGCATACCTGCATTGCTTTAGTCACCTGCTGTTCTGAGGAGTGTAACTGCTGGAAGAGCCGGAGGGCAGACATACTCCAATTTTCCCCTACCACATATACTAGAAAAAGAAAGGGCTGCCTCCAGATACCCTGTCTCAGCATAGGGTTAGAAGTGGAAGCTAAAATTCTCCTTAAGATTCTCACTTAGTTGTTGAATTTCTGAAAGAAGTGGAATTACTGCTGATCGCACTTGGACTACACCGCAGAGGGCTTTTTGCCTCCATAAAGATCATTGCGAAGCTGTTGCAGTGACAGCCAGGATTCTCAGAGGGCTTGCATGAGGTGGTGACACTAAGTGCCTTTGAAAAATCTCAATCTAAATGCAAACAGCAACAGATCATCCCTCCAACTAATTTGACGCCCCACCTGTGACCCAGCTACAAAGAGCAGTTCAGGAAAAAACAAAGCTCTCCTTTACAAGACATGCTTGTGCCAATTAAGCGATATAATGTCACCTCCAGAGGTAAAATAAGTTTCCTCTCCCAGTTGATGTTCAACATAAGCCATAAAAATTCCATCAGATAGTGGAAATTCAATAAACTATGAGACGACATAGTTGTCAGAGGGGCCAAATTCAGCCCCAAAATAATTCTATGGCAGTTCTTAGAAATAAGCCTAGAATAAGAAAGGGCAGATATTTTTAATAGTTAATTATTTTTTATTAGGTGTAATCAAGAGTGTTGAAAGAACAAGTGTTATTTTATATAAGTGGTAAGGGAAGTGCCAGATACCGCGTTACTTCTAAATTAATTTTATCAGTTGACTCCTTTCTTCGAAATTCTAAAAGGTTGAAATATGAAGTCGCATTTCCTGAACCCATCAGGTCTTGGACACAAGGTACGGCGGGAGCAGCTGGACCTTCCTTGCCAAAGCCGGCGCTGGGAGGTGTGGGGCCAGCTCCCCTGCTCCCACGGCACCCATGTCCCTGCATCCTGTGCATCTCAGCAGCTGGCCCAGGAGCAGGAGAGCTCAGCTGAGAGATGGCTCCCGAGGGGGAGGTTCAACAAGCTGCAGCCAGGCACAAACTTCTGCCCCTGCCCACCCCAGCTGGGCCCAGCTGATTGTCTCACTGTGTATAAACCTGCGCCCAAGCATCCACCCCCGCCACTCTCAAAAATGGGCAGAAATGGGGAAGAGGTCAATAGCAGCATGCTCTTTGCACTGATTCATGTTAAAAGCTTTTCTTTATATTTTGAAAAGGCGGTTTATATCTGATCTTGTTGCATGAAAGACAAAATATGCCACTTCCAGTTATGTCATTGCATGCTATGTAGGAAAGCACAGACATTAACAAAGAGCCACAGCAAAGCATCGAGTGCATCTGAATTCTTTGTCTGCAGCCCAGGCTTTTCCTGCCTCACAGTGACAGGATCAGGGAAGAATTTTCTGTGACTAATTAGGTTTTAACTTGCCAGAGAGAACATGGACATTGGCAGTCTATTGTATAATAGTGAAGTAAAGTTTGAACTAGATTGAACTTAATTTCCTTTTCACTGAAAGGAAAGAAAGATTAATGAAATATCCCCAAATCCATCCTGTTAGCTTTTATTAAATCAGCAAATGAAATTTAACCTCCAATTCTGTTATAAAATCTTTTCCTGTAGATTAAGTTTCTACAAACATAAATGAAATAGACATACTCTCCTCTGCAACATTTTAGATATGAAAATTACATTATTTCAATCAACATCACTGTTACTTTAGGCAAATGCCATATTAAGAAACAATTATTTCTTGTCTTTCTTTCCACAATGTTACCTAGATTTTATTAAATGCCAGAACTTTGCTAGTCATTTCTGAAAACCATTTGCTGATATTCCAACATGTCCTCATGCTTTCTGCCAATAGTACAGATATCTCTCCCGGAATACAGAGCTTTCTTTTATTAATGTTATATGTCTCATCTGAGAGGGTCTAAATCATGTTCCTCTCTCACCTTCTCTACTGCTTCTCAGTCCCAGTTATTGCATTAACACCTTGGCTTACTCCTCTTTTCCTAAGCCTCTTACTGAGGTCAACAGAGTTACATCAGGAAAACGCAGCCCCCCAGCCTCAGCTGATGAGGACAGATACTTGCATTGGGCTTAATCAGTTCTCAGATGTTCTGTATGGAGAATTAGTCAAGCTTGGTCCCTAAACTTGCTTCCATCCTCCATTGATGGACCAATGGAGGTGAGATCTGCCTGGAGCATCCATAACTGCATGGTGGAGTCTGCACTTTAGAAGCTATTTACCTGGAAATGTTAAAACAAATGGATTGAGGAGGCTTTGCTATTTCTCACCTGGTGAGTAAAGCCGAGCTGTAAACATGAGCGTGATGAGCACACCCTGGATGGGGAACATCCCAGCCCTGCTGCCTGCAGGCGAGGCCCTCATCCTGATGGGAATTGGGAACAAGAGGCTTTGTGGGCTCTGCTGCAGTGACAGCCAGAGTCTCGCCTCCAAGGATGGGACCGTGCCGCTCCTCCCGGGTGAGTGCTCTCACTGTGCCGGATGGGCCCCACCGACACCAAGCCTTCAGAAAGTGCAGGGCACTGCAGGGGGAAAAATGCCGCTGCCATAGAAGTTAAAACATTAACACGGTTTACGTCAAACCGCCAGTGCTCGGTGCTACACAGGACAATATGAAACTGTATAAAATATTTGCAATGATTGCCAAGAAAGTAGATGCTGCCAATACTCCAGAGCACATCCTCTGGAACTGATTACTTCTAATCCTTTAGAAAATGTATAAATAAAATGATGCCAAGACTGATGGACAAGCCAGGGCACCTACTCATGTTTCTAATATATTGCTTTCCCTCCACCCCCTTCCTTTCTCTGTACAAAATACTCTCCTTTTTTAGTAACTTAAGTTGACAATCATCAAAAGAAATCAAACTGTATATAAATGAACATTCTGAAGCGTGTCACAGTACGTCAGAAACTATTGAAATCTACTAGAAGTCTCCAAAACAAGTATTTAAATCTTTTAGTAATGCTTTAGTAGAGTCATTATTTAACTTCCTAGCAAGAATGCATTTAGCAGGAACACCAGAGGCGTTTACCCTTAGTATTAGCTACTCAATCACATAGCCTAATCCCAGAGGCCTAATCTGCGTGTTAGTGGGAACACAACAATTATCTACATTCATTAGAAATTAGAAAGGGGGAAGGTGAAGGAGAAAACCTCAATGGGTGGATAATTAGTTTCACATACTCCCATTGTTTGCACGAGGCCAAATCCATATTGCCATTGAAGTCAAAGGAGCTTTTACTAGACTGTCCTGCCTTTTCTTGCCATGCAGACCACCAGCTATGATCATCAGGGCTGCTTGTCTTAACCAAGGAGACACAAGCTTGTTCTAGCCTTAAATATATTAGAATGGTCTTTCTTTCTCATAAGTGTCTAGTAAGCTAGAGTAAGTGGATTTCAATAGCCTGCTTATTGGTAACTGCAGCTGGTGCCTGCTTTGGGTTCTTTATTTTGTGCTTAACACAATGCTGCTTTAGAACAGATGGATTTAGCAAAGCCTGCTAAGATACTAAATAGGAATAGGGTGTTCTTAAAGCAGCTGGACACAAATTGGGTAAACGTATAATGGAAGACCGTTTCTCTCATTCTCCGTTCCCTAATAAACATGTAATGATTTATCATATAGCTGGAGAGCTGACATTCCTCTCAATGGAAAGGTAGTGTTACGCCTCACTATGAGTCATTTATGTTTAATCCCAGATAGCAGAAGAGAACAGGCTACTCTTGCAGCCCTATTTCTGCAAGCTCATTATAATTACAGCTGTCTTCAAGCTGAAGAATTCAGATATATTTCATGTCTCCAAAGTTTTACTGTAGCTCTTTGTAGCAGCAGAACCATGTTCATTCTCAGTCAGTGTAGTAATAAGATGTTCTGCAGTATTCTGTACCCTTATAATCCTCTCTTTCTAATGCCAGAAATTGGTAAAATCAGTGTTATCGAAGGTGTTTGGAATTGTCCATCGCTCCAAGTGACCAGGAAACTGCAAGATCCATCTATAGATACCTATCCTAAGCTCAGGGTCAGAGATTGCTATATAGAGGTGTTCTGTCTTCATTATTAACACACCATAAATATAATTATTAAGTGCTTTCTGGAATGAAATGTTTAGCAAATGCTTATAATTCTCTTTTGTTTTTTTGAGAACATGCATTGAACTAAGTCTTACAACTAGGTCATCTGACAGTCTATATACAAGCAACAAAAATACGTGAATCCAGCTTGAGCACAACTGAGTCTGAGGTGTAAAATGTGCATTTGTCCCCCCCACCAAGACTCATATTCTCTGCCCAGTGTAACATTGATCTTTGCAAGGCCTCTGTTACACAGGGCAAAGGAGAAGCACTGGAATGAGAGGAAGTTAGGACCAAGCAGAGTGTGAGGGATCTATACACCCGTATGTTCAAGGAAGCGTTTGATGCCGGCTGTATTGTGACTGCAGAAATGACCTGAAAGTGTCTCTGAAGACTCTAAGGGATGTTCGAGAGAGAGAAAGGACTTCAGTTTCTTGATACATCCACTAATGGGCTCTCAGCTGTGTCAAAGACCAGTTACTTCAATTTTGCTGTAAGTGAAAGTAGGGAGAGATGGAGGAAACAAAAGGTTGCAGAACATTGCCGTGCTGTGCAGGTGCTAAGGGACCACTTCCCCATGCACACTTGGGTACTGCAACGCCCAGAGTGGCCCTCTGCTACATGAAACCTTGGCAGACATCTCATCTGCAAGTGCTTAGTGACAAAAAACGTAAAATGGCAAGAATCAGAACAAGTTCTAACCTTGAGTTCATTTTCAGGAAGAGATCAGGGAGATTTTTTTAAAAAGTATGTAGGATCATAAGATAATTTGGTTTGGAAGAGACCTCAGGAAGTCATCTAATCCAGCCTCCTAGTAACACCCCTACTACACAGACACCTGCACCCCCTCTTACACAGAGAAACTCCTTCTAATGGGGAAACAAATAGTTAAAAGTATAGCATTACCTAAGGATTCCCTTTTGCTGGAATGATGTTTCTACAGTTAAAACAGGCAGTAAAAGGCCACTGTGTGATGACAAGAAGGTGCAAAAGTGCTGTAGTCGAGGACTGAAACAAGAATTTATTGGGGTGAATGATTTGTAATAGAGTAAATAATTCATGATGAAAAATCTGATTGTTGTAACTTCAGTAACTCTTTACTAGGGGGTTTCCAGAAACAGATCCACAACGCAGGAATAAAGACTCCTTCCATGCAGCCCAAAAGCAGATAGCATTTGCATGGCAGAAAACAGAACTTGAAGATGCTCCCTGGAAAAAATGTGAAGAGCTCACTGAGAGCTTCTTTCCAAGATGTGTGTTGTTGCTTCCCACTTTCTGGGTGGTGGTGGTAGTGGTTCTGCTTTCTCATGTATCAACTCAGCCTCAGACACAAACTCATTATTATGTAAAATACAACATGCAAACTCAGAATCTAAAACCCTATAATCTTAAAATCCAGCATACGGAAAATGTAAATAGGCAGGATGGTGTGAGAAGCTGTTTTCATCTACTTCTGCCAGCAGTTGATGCCCAGAAGAAAAAACAACTTTGTGCCATCCTTACACCAAAACAATTTCCAAAGAGCCATCGTCTGTCCCAAGTAAGGCCCCTGATGGTATTATTCAGAAACCTCTCAAAGCACAACTCAAGCGGTGCAAGAAAATTAATTTAAAGAATTTTACTGAAATAATTTTGTTCTTTCTACAGACATGAAAACAAAACCACAGAAACTCATCTTATGACTACTGCTTATTCATTATGTAAGACAGGAGTGAAGTGGGGGTGGATCTTGGTTCCTTCTCCTGCCAGTGTCTTGCCCTTAGGCAAAGGCAACAGGGGAGGGTATGGCAACACTGCATTTCCTAAAACCGTGCATCTGAGCAGGGCATGGGGGTCACCACCGAAAGAGGTTTGGAGACTCAGCTAAATAATGGCCAGGGAGAGGTTCTGAGAGCCGTGGAGGTGGTCCTGCTGCACAGGACTGCATGACCACGTGGCACAGAGGGACCTCAACAAGCGGTGGGATGGAGAGGAGCCAGCAGGGCCGGCAACTTGCAGCTCAAGGAGAAGAAAAGGATTCTGCAGGACAACAGGAGAGAGGAACTTGGTCAAGAGACAGCAAAGACTTTCAGAGTTAAGGTAAAAGAGAGACCTTTCTTTATGAGGAACCTCTATCTCTAGTTCACAAACCTGCCTTAAACAGTAATACAAACAGCTATTGTTTTGAGAGGCTTGAAAATGCAGCTGTTCAATGTATCTATCCGAATTTGGTTGTAAGCAAGCAAAATAATAAACTACAAGAAATCTATTTCCACCTATAGCCTGGGCCCAACACACCGCTCTAAGAAACAGGTAAAAGCACCCTGTAAAATAACAGATGTATGAGCCTCTAGAATTATACTGTTACAAGACATACAACATTAAAGGCCACAGCCCGAGATCACAAATATTGCTGCAGCTATGACCACATTTGATAATCAATCTCATTTAGTGTTTAAAAATCTCTCATAGGTTTTTAATTAAACTTTAGAGGATCCAAGTGATGGTTTTTGCTATTGCACAGTATATGTTTACCATGAGATTAGTTCTGGCTGATTGATGTGCATGCACTCAAGCCATTTCAGAATATTCTGCTTACAAGGCATGCAAAGTCTGCTTGTACTGTAGCATACCTCAGCCACAATTAGTTGTCATGAATTTATTTTCAGGGAAGGACTACTTATTTTAATTATCTTTACACTATAGTGCCAGGTGAACTGGTTTAGCAATTATTACATTTCACTCAAACCTTTGTCCATTTTTAGAAATTAGCTAAGGTGAATGTTAGTCTACCTACCTAAGAAAATGAGGCTTTTGCAGTCACACTGTTTCCATGTGTATCTGTGTCTGTTTGTCTCAATGTCCCTACCTTGGACCTTTTGATCCCCTTGGCAAAGTTCAGCTGAACTTGATAGAGGTGGAAGATCTCTAAGTTACTACTTTCCAGTGTTTTATGCAAACAGGCAAACTTCTGGAGAAGACAAACTCCAGTATTTTCCCCACCATGAAAAAAGCTGCTTTATTAGACAGCAGAAAACCCACATAAGAAAGATGATTTAAACACCCTCAGTCACAATAAATATTGTATAGGACCATATGGTATTTCAGGCTGGCTAGGACCCTAGGAGGGCTCTTGTCCAATACCCTGGGTGAAGGCATGAGGCCAGAACAGGTTGCTCAGGGCTTTGTCCAGACAGGTCTGGAGAACCTCCAAGGATGGAGGTTGAACAACCTCCCCAGACAACTTGTCCCACTGCTAACTGTCCTCACAGGGAGAAAGTATTTCCCTGTCTGAACCCCTCTGGTTTCAATGCACGCCTGTCGCCTCTTGTCCTCCCATTGCACAGCACCTGGTTCCATCTTCTCCATGACCTCCCTGTAGGAGCTGAGGGGCTGCTGTGTGGTTCTCCTGAAGATGTCTCTCCTCCTGGTTGAACAAACTCTGGTCCCACAGCCTCTCCTCAGTGGGTCTGGGCTCATCTTGCTGCCCACCACCCCTGCAGGGCCTTTCCCAGCCAGGCAGTGCCAGCCTGAATCCCTGCCGGGGCTCTGCCTTCCCGGGCACTTTGCCTTTGCCCTTGATTGAAATGTTAGGAGCCTTATGAAACAACAAGCCACTGGCCACCCTGCTTCTGGTGTCAGAGCCTGGCCATGTGGGACAGCCCAGCTGTGCTAAGCTGCAGCCGGAGTCCAGTGGCTTTCCAGCACACCAAGAGCGGTACAGGACATCTGCTCCCAAACAGTGTGTTGGCTAGGCTGGCTCCCATCTCTGTGGTCAGAGCCACAGCATGGATCTATTTTAATGTCTACTTATTTTGAATGTATTTTGAAGGCAAAATTTTGCCCTCACCACTTGGCAGAGGCTGGGAAATGGACTGACACACGCTCATCTCCCGCCACCCTGCCTGTGCGGGACTGGACACACACTAAGATGCTTTTCACCAGGACTAGCATGCCTTTCCCAGAGGCACAGACCAGAAGGGAAAAGAAGCAGGTTCCAGATTCAGAGAAAACCAAAGGAAGTAATGTTTCATACAACCTGCAGGTAAGTAACTGCCAGAAGTTAACCCAAGTTCAACAATGGCTACTGGATAAAAGAGAAAACACATTCACAGCCATCATGTGAGACAGCCTCTGCCTCAGAAAATCCCTAAACCAAATATCACTGGAAAATGAGGTTGTATGCTGGGGAATACTTTTGCCTTGTTTGTATACCAGTACTCCTTCCAAACGTCTACATTTGGCTACCACCATAAGATGGCACACCAAGCAGGATAGGTACCGAGCATTGGTCTGACGTAGTGTGGCTGTTCCCACGCTGAACCAACATGCAGGATTCATGCAGCCAGGCCAGCTGAATTGTCCCTACCACTGAAGTGCCACTTCAGGTGCTTCCATGCCATCCCCTTTCCTCCCCAACTCCTGGGAAAGGTGGCCGTGTGGACAGCCTCCCAGGCCTAATCCCCGCCTCAGACACAGCACGAGATCACACCCCTACCCGTTTAACCAGGGTTAAAACTTTGCTCCCATTCAGGCAGTAGAGATCCCAGAAATCACCCAGTTTCAAAGGGAACCAGAAGCCTGTCAGTTCAGTGGGTTATTTCTCACTCTATCAATGCTTTCTTTAAATACATGTAGTTACGACTTGCTGAAAAACTAGGCTATTTGACATTGTTTTGAAGTTCATGCTGTCTTCAAGGCCCTTACCTTCAATTCACATGTTGTAAGCCTTTCGAGTCTGGTATTAATAATAAATATTATTGCCATGCATCCTTATTTTTTGCTTAATTTAATTACAGAAAATGTAATAGCCTTATGAAAACAATATATGAGTTTTCAAACCTAATTAACATGATACAAGTGCACAGGTCACTAAACCAGTTGTTTTATCTGGAAGCTTTCCATGCAAACAGATAAAAACAAAATACATTTAATTCAGCAACTTCAGTTGAAAGTTAAATCAAAGATGACTAGTTCTTGCCTAGGGGTGTAGCCTTCCTGGTAATAAATGTTTTCCTCTTGTCATGATTTTAGAAAAAGAGAAAGAGATATGAGAACCCTATCAAAGAGTTTAAAGTATGTCCAAGTCAGCCATGACCAAGGTTTAGCTGTTAGACCAGCCCTTTATCACCAAGGAGAAAATCAACCCAGATGTATTGTATTGTTTTATTAGACCAACAGCAAGTTTAAAGTTTAGGGTAAGCTCACCCATTTCTCCCCCTTCTCCACCTTCTATATCACCCCTTAATGTCCCCAGTCTGAATCTCACAATTGCTTTTGGGATATAATGTAAGTCAGCAGGATCTCTGCATCCAGTGAGACAAAAAAAATAAGCCTTGTGCTTTTACTCTCATTTTACATTTTCTTGAATACTCTTCAAGTGTTGGCCTGAAGAAAAAAAAAAAAAGAATAAAAGAAGGCTTGATAATGGCAGCAGAGCCATTTGTAATTCAGGCCTGGAGACCTGCATTCAGCAAGTGGTTTATTGCTCCCAGTACAAAGAGATGCGATTCCCTCATTTCTTGGAAAAGGGAAAAAAATGACTCTGGGATCCAGGATGTCATGTGTCTGCCTACCCACAGGCATTTGTCTGTCCATCAGCCAAGGAGAAACAACTGCCCACTAAGAAATAGACAACACTGTTTGACAGACATCAAAGATGATTCATCAGAGGACTAAATCAGACAAACATTTTCTCTTTAGCAGTTGAAGAAGCTCCTGCCTACCACAACACTGGATGGTATTCCTGTTCCTGTACAGCTGCTTTGTGCCCCTACAGCTCCACAGCCAATGTGTCCTCCTTATGGCTGCATGTACGGCCATGCTGCCTGTCATGTTGTGGGAGGACTGTGTTGAATAACCCTCACCATCAGAGGGGATTCCCTTGGGTTTTCCATGTCAGAACAGAGGGACAATTGCAGGGGTGGAGGAGAAACCATGCAGAGAAAACACTCAAAGGCCTGCATCCCTTGGGCGTGATTTGGCAACCCAACCAGGTGAGCTTAGAAAGCCAGTCTAGCTGCTTGGGTGCCTTGAAGAAACCTTCATTTTAACCACAACTTTCAGGAAAGCAGCTCTGTAGAGAGAGACATGGGAGTCCGAGTGGACAGCAAGTTGATTGTGAGGCAGCAGTGTGCCCTTGTGGCCAAGAAGGCCAATGGTCTTCTGGGGTGCATTAAAAAGAGCATGGCCAGCAGGTTGAGGGAGGTCATCCTCCCCCTCTACTCTGCCCTGGTGATGCCACATCTGCAGTACTGTATCCAGTTCTGGGCTCCCTGGTCCAAGAAGGACAGGGAACTGCTGGAGAGGGTGCAATAAGGGGTTACAAAGATGATCAAGGAATGGAGCACCTCTCTTATGAAGAAAGGCTGAGAGACCTGGGTCTGTTTAGACAGGATAAAGAAGAGACAGAGGGGATCTTATCAATGCTTATAAATGTTTAAGGGGCAGGTGCCAAGAGAATGGGGTCAAACACTCTTCAGTGGTGCCCGATGACAGGACAAGGGGCAACAGATGTAGGCTAGAACACAAGAAATTCCATCTCAACATGAGCAAAAACTTCTTTACTTTGAGGGTACCAGAGCACTGGAACAGGCTGTCCAGAGAGGTTTTGGAGTCTCCTTCTCTGGAGATACTCAAAACCCACCTGGATGTGTTCGTGTCCAACCTGCTCTAGGTGAACTTGCTTTGGCAGGGGGGTTGGACCAGACAATCTCTGAAGGTCCCTTCCAACCCTTACAATTCTGTGATTCTGTGATTTTGTGAAAGCAAAGCTACCCAATAATCCCAAATGCATATCAATCAAAGCTAAGTTGACTTTTTAGCACCTGGAAAAGACAAATCCACTTGGGGTAAACAAATCATCTGTTCCTTCACTGATGAGTACCTCCAGTTGGCAAGTTCAGTGCACACATGCGGCACTGAGGTGACGGCATGGCAGCCAATGGCACCTCTCTGTCAAAAACAGGGCTGGAGCAATAGGAACCAGGCTTCCCAAAATGACTCAGTGGCTACAAAATCCACTTATGAAACATAAGACCTGTTCTGGAGTCCTTCGCAAACTGAAGGTTTAGACCCACCTCTCTCTTACATCAGAACAGCCCAACAATGTGATGCCTTGGGCTGAGCCCTAGAGAAACAGCAGACCTGGCTTCTAGACCCTGCCTGCATATTTAGTCATTTGAAAATATGGTTGCAAAATCTATACAAGCAGAGCAGGAGGAGATGCAGAACTCCAGAGTTGCTGGTGGATTAGCATGGCTGCCTGTGCTGGGGCCACTTTGCTGGGACAGGCTGTCCTACCCCAGCCTCACCCCCAGCTCCCCAAAACGTCACCTCCACATGACAGATATTTCTGCAACAGAGCTGTAAGTGATGTGAATGTGCAACTCCACCCACATCTCTAGGAGCTTCAGAAGACATCAAAGGGGTATGTGAAGACATAAAAATATGCATATCTCCATATTCTCCCTATCTCCATAATCCCCATATTCCAGTAACTTTCGTTGTGCAACAGTCCATCAACATATTTTTAGAAACAGGCTCACAGCTTTGTGAGTAGAGAGGCAATGTCACAACCCAAAGCTTGTATCATCTCTCCTAAACTAAAACATATCCCACATTCACTTCAAGAATGGGATTCAAAATTTTATGCTGTTTTTCTGCTTAGTTCAGACTCTTAAAACGTTGACAGATGGGACCCACTAAAATCGTTACCTCTGCAACCCTGTCAGAAAAAAAATCCCATTTTTTTCTATATCTTGATGTCAGGACCTTCATTATTTTTAAACTTCTCTGTGACATCTACACCTAATTCATAACAAAATTTCCATTTCACATGAGCCCATAGCAGCACAAGGGCAGATTTTGGATGAGTGCAGGATTACACAGTGAAACCAAGCAGGGTTTCCCCAGAGAAAGGCTGGTCATATGGCCAACAGCTGTGACAGAGCAGTATCCTTATGTAATGTGAAAAGTAGTAATAATTGCCATTTCCTGTGCTCCCCATTTCAACAATGAGCAAATGATATCTTAGAAGACAAAGAAGAAAGGTAATGTTTCTTTGTAAAGATTAAAAAAAAAAAAAAGAGTGAAGATTCAGGGAAAAAAAAAACCAAACAAAAAAACTGAAGAATGAATGAAAGGAAAAATACTTCAAATAGAAAAAAGAAGCTTTTGTACAGTCATGCTTCCCCAGACACACAGAGCAGCTTGCAGTCTAGAATTACTAGGGACAATTAAAATGAAACAATAACAAATGTGTAGTCCAAAGGCGAGGCGATCCCCTTTCCTCCCCTGGTCCCTCTCTCAGCCTGCAGCTGATCCAGAGAGCAGGCGGAGCTTTGTCCCCTGCAGGCAGGTAAAGCTATAAAGCACAAGAGAGAAAGTCACCTCAGGTTCACTCCAAAATGCATCTTGGTGCAGGTTTCCCAGCACAAGCACAGTGGGGATTTTGCAGTCAGCATCAACACTGCTATATATATATATGTATTTCTCCCATCTGCCTTCCCGAGGTGCTTCCCTCTTGACTCACTAGAAAAAAAGCAGCAACCCATCCCCATCACACGCATTTTAAAGGGTAGAAGATGTTAGGACCAGCTGAATAATTAGAAGCAATAAGAAATAGCTATGAACACCCAGAGATTCCTCTGGAACAAGGAAAGAAAGACGTGACAAGAGCTACCAGCTGGAAGAGGAGACAGAGCGAGTGATGACAGGACCTAAAATGGCTTGCAGTTGCTTCTGGACTGCTGCAGCTACTCTTTGCTATATTTAAAGAGCCAATGGCCAGAACAGCATTTTGGGAAAACATTCTTCTCGCCAGGGCGCTCCTGCACTAGAGGATGTCGCTATTCATCCGGGGAAGGAGGCCTTGGGAATCTATTTCAAGCAAAAGGGCTGCTGCTATGTAATAATATATCCGGTGATGAACCCCAGAAGATTTATCTTGTCAAACTTTTTTGAAAAACTTCCTCCAAGAAACACAGTCTGAAAGAACAGCTCCTAAATTTTGGATGCAGAGAGCTACAGAGATTATACTGTCATACATCACAGTGGCACTCTCCCACCCCTGTCCTGTGCCAGCCCCGAGAGGCTCATACCCTTCATTCAGCACCTTTCTGTGCCCCACAAGTGCTCTCCAGCGAAAACTTGATTTCCACCCAGGGCCCAAGAGCCACACAGCAGCTCCGGGAGCACACAGCTTTTAGCTCTGGAGTCCCTGAATCAGTCCCCACCGCGGTCACTGGGACAGGTGCTACCACACAGACACGAAGCTGGACTCCACAACAGTGCATGAGGCAGTTTGCTCATCTACCAGGACAAACAAAATCAAATGTGAGATGAAAGCATGTGCTCCCCTGGCTATGGCACATCCCCATTTCTACTAGGGAGGTGCAAGACCAAAAATATGAACACAACAGGACCACAGCTTTTCTTCTCTTGTATCACTTCAGTTAGGATATGTCCCAAGACAGCTTGGTTTTGGCAATTTCCTCTTCTCTCCACTCGTTTTGCTGGCATTTCTGTGTCTTTTCTTAATCAAAGTCTCCAAGGCCAGAACAGCAGGAAAGAGTGAGAACTGCAGCCGTCTCAAATCTCAGCTAGTGATGAGGAAGCAAAGTGCAGGGTGAACGCTGTTTGCTGTAATCCCTGCCGGCCCAATACCCACAAAAGTTCAAGGATTCAGGCTGTGATCTGTCCTGCTTAGATTTTAACCTGGGATGTCATGCTGAAGCACCGTGAAGGGCTTGAAGTTGACAGCAAAGAAACTTCAGGAACATTTCTTATGAAAGTTGGACTCAAGATGGCAGAAACCTCAGTATTTTGGCCCTCTTCCCAAGAGGAACTGGCTAAATTAAGGCTCATTTCAGTTGTGGATATAACCCTAAACCAAAACCACAGGGATCTGACTCAAAATCTGCCCGCCTGAAGTTGAGGCAGCTGGAATTCAAAGCTGGAATTCAAAGACTTTCAAAAGGAAGGTTCGGGCTTGCAAAGGAAAACCTAATTTGT
The DNA here is from genome assembly GCA_002844005.1 of Limosa lapponica baueri. Classification (NCBI taxonomy): domain Eukaryota; kingdom Metazoa; phylum Chordata; class Aves; order Charadriiformes; family Scolopacidae; genus Limosa; species Limosa lapponica. The sequence continues at coordinate 318,726 of KZ505762.1, read as the reverse complement.
CAAACCCAAACAAACACCTCAGCAGCGAGCTCTGAACCCATCCTCTGCCTTCAAAAAGCCCCGCGTTCCTCACATCCCTCTGAAAATGCAGACCAGGTTTCTTATCCAAGTGCCTGCTTGCACGGAGACTGGATGGGACGGAAAGAAGTAATTGTGGGCATCGTTTTGCTTCCCAGAGACTGGCGCTGCTCAGGCTGTGGTTGCAGGTGGAGGATACACTGCAGCATGGCAGAGATGGACGTGGGTTTGCTCAGGCACCAGCAGCAAATGTCTGCTGCTCTGAGAGCTCCATGGTAGAGCCCAGCTGCTGAGTTGCTCCCTGAAGCCCAGAGGTAGCATAGACAAGAGGTATCCTCACTCTCCTGAACTCTGTAAATCAACAGTGAGTTTGACCTGGGTTTCTCAGTCTTGTTCATCAGGCGTAGCTGGACTGAAAAGGAAAAAAACAAAAAAAGCAAGCTTGCTGCAGCTTTGTTAAAAATGTACTTTGGAAGCAGTTTAGGAGAGGGCATGTGGCTGCCCTTACAGCCCCCTCGGGATGCCGCGCTTGTGGGAAGTGCAGCAATGTTGGACGAAGTCTGCATAGCTCTAAATCTGCTGCAAACACCCTGCTGGTTCATAGCCAGGTGAGAACAAGGACTGAGGTACAGAGCTGGAGGCCACATCTTTATATCCGTGCAGTAGGGCATAGAGTCCTCTCTTTTCTAATCTCAAACAGATGGCCCTGCCATCAAATGCACTGCACCCTTCTTTTGATAATGCCTAAACCAAGCCAAAGAAGGCTGAAAACACAGATCTCAGTTGTGAGTCTGCGTTTTGCCCTATGGGGGCCATTGCTAACTGCAGTTAGGGATGGGCCTGCCCCAAACCTCCCGTGTGCGTTTCAAACACACCCCAGACTCGCTTTTCAGAGCTGCAGATGTAAGCAGGGTGAAAATACAGGTTCAGCCTCTGTGTTTCAACTTGGATTCATTCCCCATAGTCCCACTTGGATCTATTTCTAATTTTAACTACATCCATAATAACGTTTAGGGTTTGTTTTCCCGTTTTTTAAAATAGCAGGGTGCTCAGCTCCACAGACTGAGGAGCCGCCTTTGAGTTAATGTGCAAGCACACCAATGTATTTATGTCTCTGCAGACACGGGTGAAAAGGCCAAATGCAGCTGGCTGAAATCCTCGCCCGAAGTGAAAACACTGTGTGACATTTCAGTGACACAGTGACTTTGACACAGGGCTGGCGGTCCAATAGCCTGTTGCATTTCTCTTTAGGCTGTCATTCTGCAGAGTCTGATCAAAGAGCAGTACCCAGGGCAGCAGCAGTTCCTTAAGGGTACAATAAAATTCGAGTATGTTGAGATCTGTGTGGCCAATACTCAGCATCACCGGACAAACAAGTATAAGGGAACATCCCTTCTGGAGATGGGTTTATAATCATTCCCCTGTCCAAAACCCCCAAGGCTGCAAGCTTGCACCTATAACGATTAGCTGGTTATAAAGCCTGAATCTTTGGTTTGGTCTAAGTGCAAATCTGTACAGATTTTATTTTTTTTTTATGCATTAAAAGCATACAACGTGCACAAGAATCTGTAAAGAGCACTACATTCCTCATATTGGCCTGTGCAAAGAGTTACAGAGACTTTGTTAGGACATCTCCCACCAATTTATAAAATGAGCTAAAATATTTGTAAAAAGAAAACCCAAACCTGATTAAGAAATACGATCTATTTCTATACAGCCCAGCAGTAAGTAAATGTAAAGTGAATTTACTAATGTACTGTCCAATAACCACTCAGGCTAGTATGGCCTGATTGATCCCTTAAATTTTCTCACTTCTATTCTCTCTTATCTTCTAGGACCATGTCTTTAGGTCAGGCGCCATCTCTGTTCTGTATTTTTTCAGCACCTTGTAGTTCTCGTTCATACCTGGGATGCCTAAATACTGCAGTATTGTTATTGCACCATATTGAACTGTTGAACTACAATAATGATACCGAGCAATATAAACACAGATACTTGCCTTGTTTGAAAAGCATGTATTAGTACCGCCCAGCCTGCAAAACTGTGTGACTCTACTGCAGCTATAATACAGAATTTGCTCATATGTAAAGCACTGCCAGAAGCAAAATCCTGAAACTGGCCTCAGTTTCCTTTAATACCTCGCTGACCTCTCCCTACAGCCACTGCCTGGCCAATTTGAAGTTCTCATGCCTAAAACCTACATGCCCTGTCTCCTTTACTCCCTGGGGCTTCTGCTGTCAAGGAGAAGAAGTACTGTATCAGGAAACAAGTTTTCTTGCCAAGTTTGTAGTATTCTAGACAAACTGAGAATTGTCTTGGGCTGAGGTCTCATGCACTTCCACACTTGGGAAATTCAGTCTCATGTCTTAAGATGTGGTCTCTTGACACCAGGTGGTACCTGTCTATACTTCCATGCATACAGGTTGTGTACTGTTTCCTCTCAAAATAAAGGCTATGGGATTTTTCTAGGTGCTCTGTGCACTCCTGCTGGTGTTTGACACATATTACGCACTGACCTCCATCCAAGCCAACAAGTATTATCCATGATATAGACTGGCTTGTAGGTCATCTACAGCTTATGTTCCTTGGTCAAAAGACAAATGACATAAATCAGAGTTTTTTAAAAAGGAAATGGCAGGAACATAATCAGCAGTTCTAATGGGATCTTCATCTCTGTCATACCTATTGAAGAGCTATAATTGTCATTGTTTTCCTTGTTTCATTAGAGAACATCATGAGGCCATGGTAAGTGATCCATGGCTGGGCTAAACTCAGCAGTGGATTTAACCATGTTTCAGTTAAAAGCTTTACTGTAAACATGGGCTGAGAAGTGTTGAGGATTGATAATGGTCTGCTGATCCAAAAGTTTTGGAAAGAATGTGGGCCGCAGAGCCAGTCGTTGTCTGCTTCTTCAAAAGCAGACAGATGGCACCAAGTTGAGTCATGTGAGCGCATTCAACATAAAATCTTCACAGAAACATTTACCAGGTAGTCAACAGGACCTTCATTCATGTGTGGAATATATGACTGTGTCTAAAACAGGAGTTTCTAAGCCATTCCAAGAGGTTAGATATGCTTTCAAGTGCTTTTCTGTTCCAGAGAACAGAAGTGGCTTGGGTACAAAAGTCTTACCCCAGGGCAAGGATAAAAGCATCCCTTTTAAAGGGAGTTTCTTCTTGAAGAACCTGAGACAAAGGGATTACACCTTTCCTGAAGGGGAATTAGGGATCTTCCACAGCAGCTCTTACACCACTGGCTGAATCTTCACGTACTTCCAATACAGGAGGTTGGAGAAGATTAGAGACCAATTAAATCTGAATTAAAATTAGCATTATGAGAAGTTTCCAAACTGATTCTGGGTGTTAGGCTGTGATCTCATTTACATGAGTATTAATCAGGATAAGCTCCAGGAGCTGCCTAGAGGGTAATAATGTTACTGCAGGATTTAGACTATTGTAATTGGGAACCGAATCTTAGCTGCTGGAGTTACTCCAGTTTTGTATCAGTGAAACTAAGCAAATAATCTAGGCCTTCCTATCCTGATCCCCAGTGGAGACCAGGAGTGTAATGCTGAGCCTAAGGAAGCCATTGCATTGTAAAATCCAGGAGGTAGCCAAGTAACTACACTTACACCTTTGTTTCTTTAGCACTTCAATTTTCATAGTTACTGTTTTTCTATTCTGACCCTGCCTTTATCTTAAACAATAGTTAAAAATAAATACATTTTTAAGCAACTGGAATATCCTCTCTAAAGAGCTGGCCAAATTCTAATTTCTTAACCTTTTTCTCTGGGAAATATTTTTGCTGTAATATCAAAATACTTAAAGACATACCAGTTCCCAATACCCTCACCTGTATTGTCTCCTTTCCCTGCTGAGCACACAAAGTTTTTTGGAACACACAAGGAGTTGCCATGTTGTAGTACAACGACAAAACCCAGCCCAAGGGAAGGAAACATTTACAGACCAAAATTCAAGGTGCAGTTTAAGAACTACTAGAGGCAACAGTTCTGTAATCAGCCCATGGAGGTATTACTTGTTAGTGGTTGATGAAAAGAAGACATGGGGACAGTGAGGACACCCTGATATTAGGGATGAGCAGGTACCCACTGCTAATGATGTATACATGGTGTGCTTGGTCTCAGAGGTTTTCCAAGCTGCTGTGGATGGATATTGTACGTAGGCAGGTGAGCGGTGAAGGGGGGTGCCAAAAGCTGAACTGTGGGGTGCAGAGACACGGGGCTTCCCCACTGCTGTCTGGCCAGCACACACCGGACAACTTCTTCTCTGCTGCAGAGCTTCCCTTTGGAAGATGAATTATTACAAATTATGGAAAGGTTTCCTTATAAAGGAAAGGGAATAAATCCATCAACCTCTCTTTGGCCTGGTTCAGCAGAATCCCATGGCACTTGTTAAAGTTTGTGGCTGAATTGGGACCGTAGGTAGGTTTTGATTTAGTCTGGGCTCTGCTGAAGTAGACGGCAAAAACTGAAACTTCGGGAGGAGAAAGATTAATACACTAAACGTCTTGTCCCTTAGTGGTTCTGCTTTACAGAATACAAGAAAGTATCATGGCTTGCCTGAAGCACAGGTGAACAAGCTCTTGCTGGCTGTAGTTTATTTTCTGTAGAAGTACTTGCCATTCTGCCCATTTTCCTCCTAGCTCCCCCTTAAAATCTAAAGTGAACTCACTTACTCCACTGTGCCAAGTTTTGGTAGGAAACAGTATAGCTAGTTAAAAATAAATATTTCAACTGTTCCTAACTTCCCATTAGAGAGGTCTTGCCCCTCCATCTCCCTGTGAAGGCAGCCTGGTCTAGTAGGCATCTCAAAGCGCCTGCCTTGGTAAAACCAATCTTCACAGCCTCCCTTGGGTTGTCCCCATTTTTCAGGGCAAGCAGGGAGCAAAATAGCTTCAGATTTTTTCAGGTCGTGCTGTTCATCAGTGATGGGGGAGAAGCCAAAACTGTCAGCTCACTTTTTTCTGCTTTACCATCACAGACACCAGGTCACACAATTGCTTTTTTTTTCACCAGTAACAGACTCCTTCTTGAAGAATATTAGAAATACTTGCGAGATAAGCTGTTTCCATTAGAAGGTCATGGAATTTTGTAATGTTCCATGCATCAGTTGGTATCTTTAGCTCAAGGATTTTCAGGCTTTGGCATCACTAATACTAACTTATTTTTTCAAACCTTATTTCATGATATTTGGAAAAGCTTATTTATAAGACTTGCCTTGAATATATTGTCTTAATTCTCTACTTGGTTACAGTCCCAGTGGACAGCATTTTCCAGTGCCTACTAAAGCATACAGAAGGGGCCAAAATGACAGCTAATTCAATAAGCTCAAAAGCCACATAGATTCTTCTGAAGAGCAAAATCCCATAAATTGAGTCTGTATTTTCATTGTATTCAGAAAAAAAGATATTTTTTTTTTAATATTAAAAAGTCCTGGGTTGATCAAATTGTTGCATATTTCTTTCTGGGTAAGTGGTAGTGAGTAGAGATTTCTGACAGTTGTATATTAAATGCAGGTGGCTTTGTGAATGCTATTCCTGTCTGATACACTACATTAACCATAACCTGCAATTTCTTCCAAAAGAACTGGAATGAATTAAATTGTTTAATAAAACCTTACTTACCTGGATAAACTCATTTCTAGTTTGTATTTAGGTTCCCCTAATGCATCTTTCCAGATTGTTATTTGTAACATAAAAAGCTAGAAGTGTTTACTTAGAAAACAAAACATCAAGTGTAATCCTGGTAATTGTCTAAGATTTTCCTTTTTAAGACTGAAGTTTCTTATATAAATTTCCTTGCCATATTCTGAATTGCTAAATATTTCATTTAACATGAATTGATAACTTCATTCCCACTCCACAGCTAAATTCAAGGCTCAAACACATACCCTTCTGCATAATTTACAGTTCAATGCACCTCTTCTGAGCCTGCCTATAAACATGGATTCAGGCACTAAAGACATCAAGAGGTTTGGGGTGGACATATCTGGATGAGAATTTTTTTGCTTGTTGCTGTCGTTGCGTTTAAAACAAATCCACAGAGTAGAGTAAAATGCAGCATCATGGATCTATACTTTAATAAGATCATCTCTCATTGAAAGGAAGGTTTTTAACACAGAAGCAATGCAAAGCAGTTAAATTTTATCAGGAGTACAAATCAAAAAATATCATTTCACTTTGTGCATGGTGAATACAATAAACTTAATTTTTTTCCTGTTTTAAAACTTATTCTAAATGCCAGAAGAAAGCACACTTGGGAGAAAATAACAGCTTTATCTTGTTTTCACGGTTAAAGCAAAGCATAAAATTCTTTGTAACTGAGAGCGGCTGAGACACAAAATGCAGCCCTGTGATTCCAAGTGTAGCATCATTTATATCCATAAGCAGATTAAATTTTAAAAGTTCTCTCAATACCACTGACCAGAGGAGCAATGTCATTGTTAGAAAACACACGCACTGGTTACCTTATAATCAAATTTTCACTGCCCTTTCTGACAGGTTTTTAAGTTACTTAAGGGATCTATTTATATGTGGAAGCATCAACATCATGCAGTAAATCCAACCACAACTCAGTCACATATTTTATTAAGTTTAAGTTCAGTGAAAGTGCAGAGTAAACTAGGGCCCTATGTCTCTCAGTTACATCTGATTTGCGGTTGCTATAAAAAGGCCCACATGCCGCTCTTTCAGATGTGTTTTGGATTGAAAATAGGATTAATGTGCTAAAGTGTGATTAGAATGGTTAAACACGATTAATTGGAACAGACTTGTATTGCCAAGGGAGCTCCGCTGTTACTGGCCGGCCTCCAGTTTACCAAGTGAACAAAGCAGGCCAACTGTCCAAGTTTTTCCATGTCTTTGCTTATGTGCCTTTTCCTTTGCATTTTCTCATAGCCAGCTTGTCTCAGAGCAGATTAAATACAGCTGAGAATGTTGGTCTAGGTCTGCAGCGAGGATCCTAGGGGAATAAGCAGGAACCTCAAGCCCAGACTTGGCTTCTCCAGCGCTGGTTGAAAACTGCCATGCACCTAGGGCAAGGGTCCAGGTGGATCGGCGAGGGAGTGGGAGTAATTTGGGGTTTTTAAAATGATCTATTAAACCCCTGAACTTTAATCAAGCTGCTACCATACTGACAGCTGTGATTTACTCGCCCACGGCTGCGAGGGGTAAAAGGGGGCAAGGGCTGGCGAGCACCAGCACTTGTCCTTGGTGTTAGGGACCACGCGTGTCCCACATTAGCAGGGCTGCTCTGTTTTTATTGCCAGCAAATTCACGTGCATCTGTGCCCCAGAAAACCTATTTCGGGGTTTGTTCTGAGCTATTTGGCTGGACATTCAGCAAATCCTGCCCCTCTCCACTCACTGCCCTCCCTTGCCTTTTCCAAGCGCAGATTAAGGATTTAAAGCTTAGGTAATCAAAGCTTTAAACTGATCCTGCCTGGAGAAGTCAGAATGGTTTAGTATATTGTTCTAAAACCAGAAATACCTCAGTGGTTTGTTGCATGAAGATATTAAAGTTTGCACAAATTAAACTCAGGAGTGCAGACATTTTGAGCTAAATTCCTGGCTATAAGCAACTAAAACCTTCATAGCAATTAAAACCATGTTTGATATTTTTTTTAATAACTCCAGGCGCAATTCAATGCACAATGGGATTGCCTTTCCCAATAACTAAGTCATTGTACAGTTTGTGGAGTAACGCTGTTCTCTCTGGGAACAGACTTGGAAAATGCACATACATACACAAGATCTCCAAGACGGCATGCATGTGTGTACACAACAGTCCTTCAATATTTAGTATCCTCCTCTAAAAACTGTCTAACCACTGGGGACAAAAGGGTAACCATATATTTATCTGCTGGGCTTTGAAATCCTGAAGCAATTATTAGAGAAAAAAATGGAAGATAAATTCAGGGATATTTCTTGCCGCACTCTAGTTCATTTACGTGACTGTACATAAATTTCCATTTCTCTGAACAATGGAGAGGCAAACAGCATGTGCTATCCTTGCTCATAATTTACAAATTTGCCTTTGAGTCAGTTCAGTGTCTCGTCCCCCTCAGGGACCCAGTGACAACCCCTTCACTTGCTTTCTGCTGGCTTTCCTGTCTCTGCCTTCCCACCTCCCACTCTCTCTGCCTCACATACAGCTTCCCAAAAACAGGCTTATAGCTCCTGTGTTTGTGCCCAAGGAACATCTCCAGTCAGCCAGCTCAGCTTCTGAACAGGCTTTGCAATGAAGTCCATTGGTTGGATAGATTATACTGCTTTGGGTGCATAATGGGTGTCCTTTCACTTTCCATTTGAAAGGGTGCTTAGCACACCATAGTATGCCAGAACAAAAAGGGAGAAGACTCAAAAGTCTCTTCACCAGCTTTCTACCTGCTCTTCCTGTAAATGCAGCAAGCAACGGTGGCAGCAATCCCTTGCAGAGGTCTGATTTTAAGCTACTGCAACATGTGAGTTAGATTCCTAGGATTTTCTTCTATAGGTAGATACTTAGCACCTTTAAAAATTAACTCCAGCTCCAGAAGAAAGCAATGGCAATTGCAGACACCTGACACGTTATAAGCTCTGCAGCTCTGCTCATCCAGGTGCTCTTGAAAATGCTAACCTGCCCGTGTCAGTACTTGCAATGAGCAACTCATCCACATACAGGCACTCTCAGTGCTTCATTTTGTTAGTGCTGGGGAGTTATTAAAGCCTTCTTGGCAAGCTGGGATCATGTCTTTTACTCCCGTAGCTCAAGGTATTCCTCTGCAGCCTACTAAGCCTGCCGCAAAGTACTCTGATGGGTACCCTCCCAGCTACGCTGTTACCCATCTGTTAACACCCGCCTTGTCGAACTTGTTGGCTCCACACCCGGAGCACACAGCCGAGCATTGTCCTGGAGAAAACCACATCCAGTAATGAAGGCCAATCCACCCCATCAAAAATACACATTAAAAGCGAGTTTCCAGAGCCCTACACGTGGACAGTCCTTTCAAGTAGTCTGGTTTGTCGCTAAAACAATGAAGTAGCCATCCAGATGCTTTGAAGACCTCGCATAGGGACTTCCCTTAATCAAAACACACTCAGTTCACAATGCTGCTTTCTTTGAAATGCAGTTTTACAACACGCTTGCAGATGCTCATAGGCCAGTTCTCCTTCTGTTACACCCATGTGGATGAGACAAGAAGAAGAGCAGTCTGTGGTTCATGAGTTCTGTCTGTTCAAGTTGTGATGGACAGAGGTTTCTGCTCCCCATCTAGCCTTGGGTCATCTACGCAAATTAAGGTACCTACATGAAGGTGGGAATACCAGGCAGCCTGCCTGCTCAGAAGCCTTCAACGTTCACAGCCTAGTATACAAACAAAAAGATCAACATCTATTTCAATTTATGTTACTGTGCTGGTCTGTGAACCAACTCAAAATCCCCATCAGGTGTAGCTGTTCTGGCTGACAAAGGCATCATCCAGCTAACTTCTTCAGTCGCCGCAGCCTAATCCAACAGCATTTGTGAATCAGAGCACAGGAAGGGAATTTTAAGACTTCACTGAAGGGGAAGGCTCAGCATAGCTGATGTCAACAAGGTTGTCACAGAATCACAGAATTGTAAGGGTTGGAAGGAACCATCAGAGATCATCTGGTCCAACTCCCTGTCAAAGCAGGTTCACCTAGAGCAGGTTGGACAGGAACGCATCCAGGTGGGTTTCAAATATCTCCAGAGAAGGAGACTCCACAACCTCTCTGGGCAGCCTGTTCCAGTGCTCTGGTACCCTCAAAGTAAAGAAGTTTTTGCTCATATTGAGATGGAATTTCTTGTGTTCCAATTTGTGCCCATTGCCCCTAGTCCTGTCGCCGGGCACCACTGAAAAGAATCTTGCTCCATCCTCTTGGAACCCACCCTTTAGATATTTATAAGCATTGATGAGATCCTGTGTCTTCTCTACTCCAGGCTAAACAGACCCAGGTCTCTCAGCCTTTCTTCATAAGAGAGGTGCTCCATTCCTTGATCATCTTTGTAGCCCTCTGCTGGGCTCTCTCCAGTAGTTCCTTGTCTTTCTTGAACTGGGGAGCCCAGAACTGGACACAGTGCTGCAGATGCGGCCTCACCAGGGCAGAGTAGAGGAGGAGGATGACCTCACTCAATCTGCTGGCCACACTTTTTTCGTGCACCCCCAGATACCATTGGCCTTCTTGTCACACAGTGATCCCCCAGTGATCTGAGTTGTATATGTGTGTGGATGTCCCACCTCGGTTGAGGGCAAATATTTCAACAGCATCTCCCAGAGAGCTACTGTATTTTTGACTCATAAGAAGACAAAATGAAAGGCCAGTGCTTACATCTTTGATGCAGTACAAAGTGGAAACATTCATTATTTTTCAAACTACTGTTATATCCTGTTAAAATAAGTTTTAAGAGCAAAAATCCCACTGTCAGACGATCGGACAGTTCCTCACCACTTTCATGTGTTGGATGTGACACTTACAAAGTCATCAGACCATAAGAGTACCTGTACCAGGTCCAAAGATCCAGACAGACCTGTGCCTTGCCTTTAACATCAGCCAGTTACATTTTTCATACCAAAAACATGAGAAACTCACTTTTTAATTGAAAACTTATTTTCAGTTTGTTATGGGGTAGACTAAGAAAGCACAAGGTAAAACTTTCCCCCCTATACCACCACCACGGTGTCAGTGGGAAGCTGTCAGTACTGAGGAGAGAACTGCAGCTGTGTGTCCCACAGCACCCGGTGTAAGCAATGTGACCGTCCACACACTCTGTACCTTAATTATGCTTTTGGGGACCTGGTCTTAGGGGAGGTTTTCATTTTTGCTTTTTTGTCAGATATGATCAGTGCTTAATGCATATGCAGACACATATGAGACCACTTCCAGATTTGTGTAGAACACAATGGTAAATCTCTGAAAGAAGGCTGTTTACTTTGGTATTTATGTCTGCTGTAAGCCTTACTATAGTTACCTAACCTCAGCTTTAGTGATCTATCATCTCCTTATCAAACACGAGACATGTCAGCAGAGAACCTGAAGCTGAATTGCAAGCTTTCCTACAAGAGATATAGAGCAGTGACACATAAATGGATGGGGTGGAATTACAGGAGTGTAGGTGGAAGCAGAACTGGGACCCGGGCTATTTATAGCACTGAGTTAAGGCAACTCAGAAATTGCAGCCTGACTAGGATACCTGAGTCTTTGCATGGCCATTGATTTGTTTGTGACCTATGGAAGTCACTTATCTTCCCTTAGCTGTACATCCATCAAGCTGGGGATACCAGTGTGACCTTGCACAGTGCACTGAAAATAAATGGACAGAAGACGTAAAAGAATGATGGTAATTGCTGTTTTGCAAGTAGAGTGGATATATCACATTTGTTTTCTTATTCACACTTACCCAAAATAATACATTGACATTCATAATTTACTTTCCTAAGTTTTCCTTTTACACAGAGCATAGCCTCACAAAATCCTTGTAAGTTGAGTACCATTTACCTGCATTTTTACAGGCAGTGAGGGAAAGAGAGAGCTGGAACAGAAACATCAAGGACTGGATCCAATAAGGTACTGAATGCTCCAGCCCCATTCAAGGAAAGCACAGGCACTGGTTACACTGAGGCCAGTGAGTCCTTCCTTTGATTTCAATAACGTGCTTAAGTGTTTTGTTGGAAGGGGCAGAGCACCTCGTAGGGCTGTGCACTCCCTGTCTTTCCCAAAGTCATGCAGCGAAGCATGCATGAGCGGTTGTATTGTGGGAATATCTCCTCTGGATTCCTGAACAGGACGACAGAGAAATTAAAGATAAGAGTGAGAGTCTGTCCCAGGTTTTACACAAAGCCCTGTGCACCTCAGGAGAAGAATTTGGAGGGTTAGTTACTGCTGCCTAAATACATATTCAAAGCAAAATTCTTTTCTGCATGCACCTGGTTTGCATGAATGCCACGCTTATTTGTCCAAGAGAGGCATGAGCACAACTGAAAAGAGGAGCCTGAATAAAATGACTCCTAACTGTATATGGCACAGCAGAGGGAAAAGGCCAGCTTTACACATACAGGTGTATATAACTTTCTTTAGACCCAAAATCTGATGTAGGACACTGAGGTCCAAATATGATGTCTCTGGTTGGCTGGAGCAAGGTCTTTCAACTTGAGAATGATGCTTGTCCCTCTGAGAAGCACAGAAGAAATATATTGCCCACTCTGCCTGTTAAAAGAGAGGGTGAAAAGCAATCAGTTATCAATCCTTTAACATTTCTGCATTGTCCTCCTAAATCCTCCCATTTTTGGCTGAACCACACCCTTTGGGGAGGCAGAGAACTGTCATGACACATGTGGAAAACATGCAGAGCTGGCGAGCAGCGTTTGGGGAAGAGGAGAGCTGACCCTGGGTCCCGCTAGCCCTGGGAGCCACTTGCAGCCCCATGCAGGCGTCTTCTCCTCCAGGGCGCCCCAGAGCCTCAGAGCAGAATCAGGTCCTTGAACAGGGGCCGAATGTAATGTGCAGGCACTCAGCAGCTTTTCATACATCTTTATCTCTTCTGCCGTAAACTGCAGTGCACTGCGCAGATTTATGGGAATTCTTTCCATGTTCACAACTTATAAGTATTAATAACCCGTCCAAGTTGGAAAATAATACACCATTCCTAACTCTATTAACTGCAGAAAATCTGGCTTCAGTTAAAATAAGATCCCCTTTAGCAATGCCCAATATACAATAAATATTATATATAAAAAAAGCCAGGCCGCATCTTATCTGAGGTACAGTAACAGTAATGTTTTTGCCTGAGGCACTGCAAACTTCAGGCTTAAGAAGTCAAAATGACAGGGTGCAGATGATCACTGGTAAGTTATCTTTTTTAACCCAAATAGTTACCTTGAAGTCTTTTTTTTATCTAATAATGATTACAGACAGGCAAATTCAGCATGCCCACAAATTTACACTGAGATATCAAAGTTGTAGATAACTTATTCAAAAACTGATTTTTTAGTACTTTTGCTTCTGTCACTGATCTGCGAGAAAAAAATGGCATTAATATTTCTGCTACTGCTGTGCAAAAGTGGTTCTGCATTTCCCAAACAAGCAGTTTTACCCAGTTACCAGTGGTTTTAATATTTATTTTAGTGCCTTCTAATTTAAGACTAAACCCTTTGGTCCTTACTCTTCTGTCCTGTTCCAGTCAGTGGAAGGTCTTTGGTTAAACTAAGACTTCAGGATTCCGGATAAGATCTTCTGAGATATTTAAATGCCAGATTTACACGTTTTCAGCAGATGTTTGGTACCTATATACCTAGGTCTGGGCCGTACTGTTACATAAAAACTACATCAGTGTGTTATAGTATCACGGTATCTTTCAGGATTAAATATGCCAAGAGTTGTCCTCAGGGTTACTCAGTGAATCTTTAAGTTGGAAATGCTTCAGGCAAGCACAGCCTCACTGGAGCTATATTGGTGCGACTCTCAACCTGTTTTAATCTAGCAGAAGAGGCACGCTGCACACTCTGCCTCAGCAGGGGTCACTTGCAAAATCAGCCGCCAAATCTCTGCTGTTGGACAATGCAAATGCCTCAAATTATTTACTGGGAACGGTCTGCCTCTGGCCTCAGAGTTCAATTACCCTGAAGTTCAATTAAAAATCAAAACCAGCCAGCGTTTCAGGTACTACTCAGATGTCCTTCACCAGTTCCTGTGCCTCTGTTACCATGTTTTCCCCTTTTCTTTTCCCGTTGCTCAGGGAAGCCCCAGCACCATCGCTGAGGAAGGTGTCAGGGTGGGGGCCTGTCCAGAAGCTGTGTCACAGAGTACATACAAAATCCTGTTCTCTAGAAGAACATTAGCCCATCCAGCTGTGCGCTGGGGCAGGGCTGAATGAGGATGTTGGTGCCGTGACCCAGCACAGGGTGTCTGCTCCTCGCCTGGCCTCAGTCACCTGCAGGAAGAGCTGGATGTGGCTAGTGCCCCCCAGTAACCCAGTACAGGGACATGTCTTGGACTATTTCTTTAAAATGATCACCTTGAGCATGAAACCCTCTCAGTGTCTCAGTCTCATCATCTATGAAACAGGGATAATGAACGGTAGGCATCTCACTATGTACTATGAGATCTACAGGTGAAAAAAAAACTAGCTGGAATCACTGCAGTAGCACACCATGGGAAAAATCTGTGAATTTATTAATTATCATTCCATCATTAGCTATGATTATTATTTGCTCCATTTCTGATATCCTCAGAAATTCACACTATTCCTTCATTCAAATTGCCACTTTCCTGTATTATTTTGTGCCTTAGTGTTAGTCTATGAGCTAGATACCAATTCAAAGAGTTCAGATCCAAAATTGCCCAGAATTTACTTATATTCAAGGGTGTGGATGAAACTTTAAGTGAAGGAAACAAGCTAGTGATGCAATTCGCAGCAGCTTGTGGACCCTCCTTCACCTACAGATGTTAAATCCAGAACATTAGTTTTGCTACAACTTCAGTAATCACATTGCAATACTGGCTGGCTCAGTATTGCTCTTTCTTAGCAGTTTTTTTCTGAGCAGAGAAAGTTAGAAAATCATCTCTTCGGCAAACAAGCTCTTTTATTCATTTATTCATTTATTTATTTATTTAACATCTTTGTCCAAGTTGCCAATCTAGTAAGCTTAGAACAACTGAAAATTAAAATCAATGGAGAAATTGAAAGGTTTCACATGCATACCAGAAAGCAAACTCATGTTCAGAATGAGATTTGGACACAGTTATCTCACTCTGAGCATGACCTCATGTATCTGGCAGCTCTGTTGGCTTCCACCCTTCAGCAGAGTTTGAACTCTTTGGTGGATCAGTGGCTTAATCTCTGACTTGCTTCTCATTGTAGCAATGAGGGGAAAACCTCAATAATTTTGCAGGATTTTGCAAGCAAGTGTCAAATGATTTATTCATCAGAATTATAAAGAGTCTGCAACTGCCGTTGTCTTTATCCAGCTAAAGTCTGTTCTTTGCCTAGTTGCCTTCTGATATTTTTTCTTTTTTTTTTGTTGTAAGTGGAGTGAGGAATTGCTTAGGGTGCCCATGAATTCTGAGAAAATGGTAATTTTAACCCGACACACATCCTTAGCCAGATTTCACAAGAGCTGAAATCCCCAGGGCCAGTGTTTTCAGTTGAATAACACCCATTTGAAATTTAAGTCATGTCATTGACTTTAGCAGGAAGATTTCAAATTTGCACAGGTTTGAACAGGGAAGCGGGCCCTTGGAGTTACCCTCCACATTGCTCCTCCAGCCATGCTGGGCTTTTCTGCAAGCTCAAACCTTTCAGACTTAACCAGAAGCAAGCGTGGGACACCCTGGCATGGGTTCAGACATGTCCCCACACCTGTAATTTTAACCAAAGGAGTGGGAGATCTGATGGGAAGATGCTTCCACCACAAACTGGATGTTCAATAGTGTCTTGGGAAACAGCCCGATGCTGAGCTGCAGGCAGTGCTGGGGCAGATGGGTTTGAATACAGCCCATTCTGCTCCTAGAGTATTTTGGGAAAGAAACAAAGGGCTAAATAATGGGACTCCATCAGGGTGGGGAAGCTCTTTTTTTTATTTCCCATTATAGTTTTCTTCTATGAAAGAGGTTTGGCCAAACTCACTGCTTTCTGAGCAGCAGTGGTCATACTTAGGGGAAAGATATTGTGAAAACTCTGAAAAAATTGAAAAATACATTCTTTCATAACAAAGTATGAACTAAAGGGCTTGCCTGGGTTTCAATATAACTGACAGAAATCTGTGAAAGACATGAAAAACAGAAAAAGAGGGAGTTTGCTTTGATCATCTGCATGGAAGAAAAGAGATCTTCAGAAGTCTGGATTTCTAAGTTATCCTAGACAGTTACAGCAGGTTTTGAAAGTCATTAGAGGCTCCTTTCAGAAAAAGGGTTTGGATTGGCATTTCCTCCGAACAGCCAAAACTTCCTTTCTCAACTAAATGAAATTTTAAAGAGTGTCTTTAATTATGACAGTTATTGTTTTTATGGAGGCCGGATGCGTTTCCTGTTAAAAATTGCAGGGAATTTTTTTATAAGTTTCAGTTTGGGCCCAATGACTGTATCTGCAGAGTATTTTAGGAGTAGGTTAGACCTAGGGCTAAGTCCTGTGCCTGCTGGGACCCAAGGCTGGTGCGGGGCTGGTAGCCAAGAGAGATGCTCTGGCTCAGCCTGTGCCTTGAGCTCCATGCAATATCCCACCTCCAGCCCCAGACTGGCCACGGAGCCCAGAGCCCTTTGTACAAGGGCTCCAATGTCACCTTCTCCCAGGAACATCCATTTTGTAGACAACTTGAGTTAAAGATGAGTCCCTTCATCCTTGTCCTGTTTTTCCCTCAGGAGCACAGAAGTTTGCTGACTGCAGTAGCTTTCACATTAATTTTAGGGCTCAAACTAACAACACCTAACCCACATACTAGTCCCATTGAAGTGAACTCGTGCAGAGATTAGATCTCTTGAGAAATGGTAGAAAAAAAGAGTCATGCTCTTAATAAATACTAGAAACATTCAGCCTCCTTAAGCACAGCCGTTTTTAGTAATTAATTTCCTATAGATGCAGTTAGCTGATTTGAAAAGTCAGATTTATTCTGATTAAAGCATTTACTTGAATGTCAGCAGAAGGAAAATTTACTGCCTCAGGAAAACATAAATGTCAAACGTGTGCTTGGATATACAGAGTATGGTAGATATAAAGAAGACGATGTTTTCACAGGCCATGTGCTTAAAGGTCAGTTGGGTTAAAGAGTACTTTTTTGTTGTTTTAAAGCTGCCATACCTGAAGAAGGAGTTGTGCAGCTGAAAGGAAAACAGCAAGGGGGACTGTGCTCTCACGTCCATGGGAAGAGCACCAGCCGCTCAAAAGGAGTGCATGCATATAAACAATAGCTGAATTTGGCCCAAGACCCATAAAGAAGACTTTTATATAATATTGTCCCAGTGCCAGAACTACTGCTTTTCTTTTCTGATGTACATTGTCAGTTTTGTTTTTTCAGACAACCACAGTAACCATGGGTACTCTTCTCTTGCAATGTCTAAGATCCATTATACTTGCGTAAAAACTTCCTACATACAATCCCATTCTTATCTGGGGAGAATTCCAGCCTCCAGCAGACTAAGCCAGGAACATTTCACCTGCACAAATGCAGTTGGAACATTAGAGAGAAATTATTGAAATAAATTAAAACCTACCTCTTCCATTCAGATATTCCTGTTGGAACTAAGGGAGCAGTGCTGGTGCCTAGCTATAGGTATTGAGTGCCATCCTGGACCTCTGAGGGTATCTAGGACATTAGCACAAGGCAGCAGAAATGACAGAGAACCCCTACATGAGATTCAGACCCTTACAGAGTGGTGGCTGGAATCCAACTATATTTAGGGACATGAATGTCCCCCTAAGTAACTGTAAGGATGGGAGTTTTTAAAGCAGAAATTACTACAGAAGCCCATGAAACTCGGGCTGCCTTGGACAGAAACATAAAGGGGATGGTAAGTCCCAGAGTTCATGCGTTCTGGGGACAAGGTCCCACATTTCCACCAGCAGTGCTGGCAGGGACTGAAATCCATCACCGTATTCCCAGTGACTTCAGGTCTCATCCTGAAACAGTCTAGGCTTCTGCTGGCTGGGGTCAGTTTTGAGGCTGCTCATTCAGCACCTCAGAGGGATGTTGCAGGATGAGGCCATTAACCTGTATTTACATTGCCTGGTAATGCCATCAAACGTTCCACTTCTAGTCATTAGCAATCCATCCCTCCTGCCTTTCCTCTCCCTGAGGAAGTGCTTTACAAAACCTGTCTCGTGAATTTCTGTTTTTTCATTATTGTTGTAGTCTCCCCAGTTTATCTTGCTCTTTCATTAAACACAAACCACAGATATGGTTTCAACCTAACAGCCTGTTTGCAAGAAACTAACCGTTCAGGAATAGGAACACATCCTTTGCACGTTCTTTAAAAATTCATTTAACATGATTCATTGCCTTATTCTTTGCTTGCAGCATGTTTCACTTACATAAATAATATTTTACCTTTCACTTATAAATTCAAACACAAAAATGGTTGCAGTTCTCCAAATACTCATATACATAAAATATTACAACATTATCGCTTTCCAAAGGTCAGCTTCTCTTCTTTCCCTTAATTAAGATTCAAGATTTCCAACAATGAGTTGTTACAGCAGATGTATAGCTCTTTTATGTTTACTAATTCACATCTCTGCTTTTTCACTTTGCGAAGAGGGAAAAGGAAATGGTTTTAAGTGGGATAAGTACGCTTTTTTCTAAACAAAATAAGAAAAGGAAGTTCCAAATATGGGGGAAACAGACGTAACTGGTGATCTGGTTCAGTAAGAATTTACACACAAAGTCTATTATTATTTGAAAAGTTTATCAGTCAGTCCCCATAAAAGCCACATTGGAGTGAAGAGGTATCAGCATCTGATGCACCATATCTTAATGTGCCTGGAAATGCAAGTCAGAGTTCTTTATTAATAAAGCTCCAGTCATGTAATGGATCTTCTTACACCTAAACTGACAATATAATATCAATATCATGTCTTTTAAGTTATTCTTTTATGTTCCTGCAGGAGGAGATCTCATTTTGTAACTAATTAAAATAAAGGGTAGAATTTCGTTATGAAAATATAACCTAATTTGTCAGATAATGCCTGAAAGGAAATAATTCTTGTTTGAAGTGAAAAAGGTCTGTTAAATCAACCAGCCTGTCTGAGAGGACAAAGATAAACACAGCGAGCAGTGTTACTTCCTGTAACATGATTTTGCTGCATCTGAATGTAAAAATCTCACCTAACAGGAACTGTGTCCTTTGGGTCCCACAACAAGAACCTTCCAAGGAGGCATGGAAAAAGTTTATAAATGTGTTACTGCAAAAAAAAGACCATTTTTAAAAAAGTAAAATTTGAAAATAGGGAAAAGAGCAAACAGTCCATGCTCAAGGTGATGTCTTGGTATTAAGAATTTTTCTTCATGCAATTGCTATTTTTCTAATTTCATGTGTATGTGTTCCTGGTATTCCCTCTAACCTGGATGTGCTACAAAGGAAGGGAACTTTTTGGTTTGGTTGTGTACCTGGACCTCAGGGTCTGGGCTGGATCCCTGGCTCTGTTGGAAATTGTCTGTGTGTCCACGAGCAGATGATTTCATTCCTCCCAAGTCTCACAGCCATTTGCAGGATACTTGTATTTTCCTGCTGCATCCCTGCCTGTGTCATCACCCAGGGGTGATGCTGCTGCCACATGCAGAGACAACAGCATCTAGAAAGTGGCACCTGGACTTTGTCAGTAGTTCAAGGCATGGCAGCCCTTCAGGGTCCAGCCTTGCAGTCACTGTTGTCCCAAAATTCATGGGATCATCTACCCAGAGTGCAGGCCAATAACACACAGAGTCGAGATATTAGCTATTTATTAGCAGTTCTGTGCAGAAATGGGTGCTAGGAGGTATTTCCGCAAAGCTAGCACACATAGCATTGAAACAGTCATTCATTTATACATTATAAATTAACATAATTAACATATTAATTGCTTATCAACTTTCTACTGGTGGTCATAATTCCTTATCTTGACGCTGATTAGTATAAAACATCCTCATCTTCAATTAAAGGTAGTGCCTCTTCATTTTACTGTGCAGGTTCAGTGGGTGAGGGTCTTCAAGCAAAGGTGGGTATCCTAACCTCTAGAAGGGTAGTTTTCATATTATAATAAGTCAAGTTCACCTACAGAGCATGAGGTATAGCCAAGTTTCTTGGGTAATCAGCCTACTAAACTTTCTGGCACCTGGTTTTAGGTCCGTTTGTTCCTTCTATCCTAATTTTCTTGTCAAGAATCATTTACCCAAATGATTTACTGAGTTACGACTATAGAGTTTTAGACATCATCACCAGTACCCTCGAAAAGCAAAGCTCCTGCTGATTAGGTGGCTTCAATTTACCTTCATACACCAACCAAAACCAGTGCCAGTTCTGATGCGAGTCAGAGCCCTGAGCCACCTCGTTAAATCCTAGATACAGATTTTAGGTGCTTTAATCCATCCTCATAACTCAATTCCCCTGGAATCCCAGTCACTTTAACATCTCTTCTTTGAAGTCCTTCCAGTTTATCTAGACCTTTTTTGGTAATAGGGTGCCCAGCAGTGGATGCAATTTTGTTTCCCTATATATTTTCTAAATCCTAACTCTTAGAGCATTAGGGGTTTATGTATGCATATATATTCTATTATGTATTATAGTATATCTTATTATATATAATGTGAAGAATTTGACTTCATATCAGTGATACCAATTTTATTGGGAGAGAAATATTAGCAGGATTTGATTTTGAGTCACCAGCTGTTTTTTCTTTAGGGATATTTCTTTCTTACTGGTGTCCCAGTGAATGACTAAAATGTAAACCAAGTAAAGACTTAACAAACACTGTGATAATTCATACAAGCATAAAATTATATTGATCCAAATTTTTCTCAAGTCTCTCCAGAATGGTTTGAGTTTACTGGACAGATTTCATGCTGCTATCACAAAAATCCAAAACCGGACTGAACTTTCTCAAGGCTCAGATATCAGCCATCTCAAAGCTGCCAGTGACATTTCTCCTATCAAAATCCACTCGCTGCCGAGCTTGGGCAGAGGACAAACAACAAAGGTTATGGTACAACCTAAGTTTTCAAACATCTGTACAAACACTTTTACTCCAGGTCTGAGTCAGTGATATTAATAATAGACTTTCAATCGATTTCAGTGGGAATTGGCCCTTATATATACAGAAGTGTATGTATCAGCAAACATCCACCTAACTCTGATAACCAACATACATTGAACCAGTAGAGATTTGTGCCCCAGTAACAAAGCTGTGTCAACAAGTATAATCTAGATGAAAAGGCTTAATCAGAGCTATTCCAGAGACTTTAAAAAACCCAGGAAAGTTATACATGAGATCTGAACCTCTAGTTCAGTTCTGAAGTCTACCACAGACTCCTTGGTAATACTGCTCAACCTGCTTAGTCTGTCCCCAGATTCTCCACCATAATGAAAGTCTTCCATGCTTCTTCCAAAGTGGAGAGCCATAGGACCTATGGTGGAGAGCCATAGGACCTGTCATGCCCACTGTGTATCTCTTGATTAAGGTAATGACAGCAATTGACTTCATTGTCTTCGTTTCCGGAATTATTTGTTAGAGGGTTCTTTTGTGCTTGTTTGGACAGAAAACTTTCTGGGAACTGCACTGCCTTTTACCAAGTGAGACAACAGCAAAGGCTCCTTGCTTGCAGCTTGCTGCCAGCTGGAAGGAAGGGGATCTGCACCCTCTGATGTAGGCAAAAACCAGGGGACAAAACCCTGAGGAGTGGGTATTTTTGTCGGGGAGTGGCTGGGGAGCGGCTGGGGAGCAGGCACTGCCCCTGCGGCCCTTTCGCAGACAGAGTCAAACCTGATCTCATGCCACCTCACTAGAGGGAGTGTGCTGCTGGTAGCCTGGAGCTGGTATCAGCCATGCTTTGGAGGTACCATGCAGTGAACGGTGAACCAAAACCATTCACCGCTGAACAGACCTGTGGAAATTTGCCTGGGCTGTCCAACACACCCCAAACAAGAGCAACTTGCTATGAACTTGTTATATGAACCTGGAAAAGGACTTTACAAACTTAATGAGGTGTTTTAAGACAGCAATATTTGATTTTCCAATTAGCCAAAAAAAACCCCCGGTATCTCCGCTGTCCTGTACTTTGTGAAATAGCCCACCTGAAGGCTGGGAGGTAGCAGCTTACGCTAAGTTTGCACTGGTGTAAATGACAACAGAGAGTAACAGAAAATCACGCCGTGTACCAGGCTGAAAAACAGACAAAACCCCACTCTTCCTTTAAACAAACATGACTGTAAGAGAGGACTGATATAACCTCCCCAGCCCGATAAAGTGCGGCGCGGGGTAAGTACTGTTGTTTAGGCTGAAAATCTTTGTCTCTACCAGGGATAACAGATGCTGCTAGTAACCTCCTGGAGATAAATCGGTGCTGAGCTAGGTATGTTTTTTGAATGCAGGCTTTGAAGGACTTAAGTTATTACATTTAAAAATGCCTCTTTCCTTTGTAAGCTACACAGTTACATACTATTGCAACCCACTCTGAAACTATTAAGCTGAAGGCAAGAAATAGGAAAACATGAGGACTTTTGAATAGTGAGAATTTGCACAGGGAATCAAAGAGGTTTCAAGTTCACTTTGTGCAGATGTTTCTATAATTGAGACACACTAGAAAAATGCATTAATGCACAAATCAGTCTTGCCTACAGTTATCTGAACCATAAAAAAATGTCCATAGTCAGGATATAATTCCCTATTAAATCCTATAGGATAGTTAAAACCAGAATAACATAGGTTCTTTTTTCCTATTAAAGTCTTTAGGATTTTTTCAGTAGGGGAGTCCACAGGGAGCACAAACAAACCTCAAATCTGTTGACCAATTCACCCCATAACTCCCTTTCATACACTCACCCACAGATATTGAGGACCTGAATTTTAATGAGGCCAGCTAAGTGCAGCTGGTGACCTGAGAGATTTATTCAGGTCCTGATCTCACTCCCATTTAAACCAGTAAGACTTCCTTTGGAACTGGCTTGAGCTCCCTTTACTGCATGTGCCCAGTCAGCCATCCAACCCAAGCGCAAATTCCTGCATGTAAGGGCAGGAATTGCATTGCACCTACACATATGCTGCTGAGGCAAAATGCACAACCATCTCACAGGTAAAGGGACCACAAGGAGTTCTGGCTTTTGACTTCTCAAAACTGTAATGCTTGAAGCACAGAGACTATTCAAAGGAAAGAAAAAGTTTAGGGCAAATCTGAGGCAACATGAAAATAATATTTGAGTCCTCATATTTTTAAATGTGACATAATTCCCCACTTTTATGGTCCCATATACACAGAGAGAGAACTGGCATATTCTTCTCAGCAATAAACTGTTAGCTCCCTATCCAAAATCAGCAGACACCAGCTATACCCTGCTGTAACATCCTTCAGGAAAGGTGCCTTTGCTGGAAGTCTAAAACCCCTAGGAGTCACTCCTACCTGCAGGCTGCACATCTATTTGCCCCCCGAGAACCCCTTGGGCACACAGCCTCCTGCTGCTACACTACCTTTTAACAAGGATAGCCTAACCCCAATTCCAGAGATTAATTCAGATTATCAGGTGTTGGCTCCCAAACATGTCTGTTTACCCTGCATTTCTCCTCCAAAAGAACAGCAAACAGTACCCTTTTTTTTTTTCCTTTTTTTTTTTTTCCCATCAAGACCATGATTGCCTTGATGGATCAAAATAATTATACAAACAAGAAGGAAATTGTGTCTCTCTGTAATCTTTATCTCAGCCCAGCGGGAGGCGAATGGATAAGTATGAATAACAAATTATCTTGCAGTGGATTCCACTAATCAGCCCCAGGGCTGGGCTGGTTTAGCATGAAGCAATTCTAAGCTTTGTGCAGTGCTAGTTTAGGACTTGGGCAGAGGACTCTACCCCCTAATTAAGAACCTGAAACAAATTGAAAACAGCTGTGAATAATTAGACAATTTAAGTGCTGTTAAGAAGGAATAATTTTTGTAGCCATCGTAATAAATCTTATGCTGTCTGAACCCATACGTTTTACGTGAACTTTTTTCTGCTGGTGGGTTAGTGCATTACTCATAAAAGAAACAGTATCCCTTTTGTTTTGATTGGGCCTGTTTAATAACAAAAGAGCATATCACTATAAGTGGAAGTGTGATGACAAAGAGAATAGCCTTTACTTTTCTTAATTTTCAATCGTTGCGGTTCAGATCCTATGTCAGATTCCTGGCATGTGAGTTTGGTGGAAAAAAAAGAATTCTTGATTTGCACTGTAAATAATACCTGAGCCCAAGCTACTTAACATTTTTTAGATTTCTTTGGAAAAATATATGTCAGGAAAATACTTTAAAATTTAACAACCAATGCTTTAGCCTTATGTAGCCGATAAGTTCCTGAAGTATTAACTAAGACTTCAGGAAATCTATTTTTCTCTGAAATTTTCCACCTTTTTTTTAATCTTCCCACTTGTCTGGAACTCAGTTAAAGTGTTTCACAGAAAGTAATTTACAGAAGGAAAGCTTTCATCAGGAACTGCAAAACTATTCAGGGCCTGATTCAGCAACCCATAACTGGCTTTATTAGAAATTAGTTCTGTGAACACCTAAATATATATTTAATTTGTATGTTATGTATAGCTTTTCTGAGGGCAATGTATCTGCTCACACACTTAATGGTAACGCCATTCTTAAGCCCTTGTAGGATCCAGCTTTTTCTTGGATAACGGCATTACTTGCAAACAGGATACGGAATGAACTGGACTATATAGAAGCATGCTTTGCCTTTATCGCTATCTTAAAATAACCTTCATTCCTCTGTCGTTTTGATGGGTTTATATCACATAATCCCAATCTGGATACAGATTCTGAACAGCCAGTTTTTAGAGGATTCATGAGATCCTATTTTGTTTGTCTTCCATTTCCAGAGAAGAGAAAACGGAGCTCACCGTGGCAGCCACGAGTTCACCGTATTTGCAACCCAGCCAGCAGAAATGCAGCCGCGAGGAAATGCCCGATACAAAGTACCCGGCCCTGCACTCCAAAGGTCTAGATTTAAGTACCAAAAAAAGGCAACAAGGCACTGTGCAAATCCTCAGAAAACGAACCTCATGCAAGTGGTCTCAGTGGGGGTAAGGGTTGCAATCTATCTTTTCTCTAGCTCATAAAGCGGCAGGCAGTTCAGCCCTTGCTGCACACCTTTCTGCTGCCGGTCGGTGACACATCTCCCTGTTCCGCGCCTGCCTGCAGGCGAGAGCTGTGGCAGTGGCCCCGGTACTGGAAGTTCTCCCCATCCTTGACAATATTTAGCCAAGGCCCTGGGGACCATTTCTTCAAGTCTGAATTACCCTTTGTAGGGCTTATCCCCAAAGTAGCTGCTGTGTCTGACCTCCTCAGGACGCTGCTATGCGGTGACTCCTCTTCTTTCCAAGGTTTCTGTGACTGTACTATTGTCCTTACGCTGGCATTTGGGTATTCTGCATGTGGGATCATGGCCCCTCTGGGCATGAGGAGTTGAAATTTAAATTTCAGAGGTAGTATCACCTAGGAGCCTGAAGACTACATATAGTAATTAAGAGTCAGCTTTTTACTAAAATACATTCCAGAAGTTGTGGAAAAGCCAAGATGTCACACAAGCAAGGTGATGGTCTTCGCTATGCTTTCTGTGTAGAACCACAGCAAACATTTCCATCACTGACATTATTTACAACACTCAAATTCCTTTAGAAAAATGAGAAAGAATGTTTTAGCTCCTAATGATACTTTAAAAAATAGTAGCAATATAAATACACTATCCCTACTTTTCCAGCCTTCATTTCTCATTCACCTACTTGCAAGTGCATGTATGAATTTCTTTTTTTGAGAAAAAGATTGAATGTTTTCCCCAGAGAAGACGTGCACTGACAGTGAGGAGAGACTTAAGAGATTATTCCCTCACCCAGCAGGAGCAGAGGAAATGTCAGCAGAGACATACCTGTCTATTCATACGTACTTCTCCTCTTTTCTCTCTATCAGACTGCTGTCCTCTTTGGAGGACTAGTGTCTAATGACAATCCCCAGAGGTTTTCTAATTTTGGCCTAGTATTCATCTAGAGTTTACAGTGGCCAAAAGAATAATTTGATATTTCAACGATACAACTTTTGGCAAGCACTTTTGGCACAAGTCATCAGTTGCATCCATTCTTGGGGCTTGCCATTAACCCCAGGGACAACTTCTGGGTGGGTCAAGTCCTCAGGGGCCAACAGGCAGATACAGAGGGAAGCAAATGCAAATCAAACCTAGTTCATTCGGTTCTTGTTGGCCTTGATGGAACTGTGGTAGGGGAAGGAGCAGCTTCGGCCACCGAAATAAACGCCTGCGTGTTTGCCCACCCGCAGCCACCTCTGGCCCTCGGCTTCTTGTTCCATAAAATGGGGCTAATAGTTCCTTACCCTGTACATGGCTACAAGGCTTAATCGACTAAGGTTTATAAGGTGCTTTAGGAGCTTTGACTACAAGTTGCTGCAGACTTGCTAACTACATTATTTCAAAATAAAATAAACACATTTTATACAATCGAAAGGAAAAGAAAAAAAAAATTTTCCCTACCCCTTCTTCCCCTCCAAACCAGCTTCGCAGGACTTCTCCAGCCATGCATTACACTGCACTCCATACTCAAGGTTTCATAAATAGACATAGCTGGTTGGCCAAGAGGTTTTTTTTTTATCCTGGTGTTTATAATTCCAATTGGTGTAAAATTTCCTGATGGTTAACACATCCCGTTACAGACACTTTTGAATGAATGACTCATTCCCAAATAATTGACTAGCTTTGTAATTTGGGAAGTAAAAATCACATTTATGAGTCCCTGGGGGGAGGGCCTATAATGTTGTGCATAAAAAGTAGATAAATCATAAAACCTGATTTTTTTTTTCTTTTGTAAAAGCTTCCATTAGCCTTTGTGTGCACATTAAAGCAATGCCCTCTAAATGTGTGCAGCTGCTTTAAATCACTGGTGCACTTTAAAATCAAGTCTTTTTATATCTTGATGTTAAAATTACATGTTGGTTACTGTAATTCTGTCTTGTTTTTTGTGGGACATCCTTGGATCAGATCTGCTTCTGGAAAGACCTCTCCCTTTGCGCTAAGTTTTCTAATCCCTTTAAACAGAAGAAGCCTGAGCTTTTTGCAGTCGGTGTAAATGGTATTTATCAGGTAAACAAGAGAGACAAACAAAAAGGATGTGTCAGTGCCAGTGCAATTAGGACCTCATCCTCACTTAGCAAATGCACGCATTTTAGATTGAGGTTTCAAATAAATGTGCAATGTGATTCTAATGGGATTTGACAAGGGTATTTGACGGCTGCAAGGCAAATCTATTATTATCTACAAAATATCTAGTTAGGAATCTAACCCCCCACCCCAAAGGTGGTACTGATTCTGAATGAAATGGCCATGCCACTTGCCTTGCCTTTGCAGTCTGAAAGTCCCATATACTTTTGTGCTAGCAAGGCCTTTTCCCACATTTTCAGAGTACTGTAAATTAGTTTAGTATGCTTGAAAGAACCTGTAATTGTAACTGCTCTTGTTGACACATCAGCTTGATGCCACACAGAGCACGACTGGGACCATATCCCTTGGTTTTGCAGCTACAGTGCATTTCAAGTGCTTGACAGGTCCAGCGCTAAGATGTTCTGAATTAGATTTGAATTACAACCGCTAAATGCCCTTGTCAAAGCTTGTTATGCCTGAAACTACCCATATACATTTAACTGACTATTCCTATGGAAGGTATACTGCTTAAACAAAGACATACTCCAAAGTTTCATACAGAATTGTCAAAATATAATTGAGTTAAAAAAACAACTAAAGCATAAGAAGAGCAATCTTTACTGCCTTTTTCCCCCCCTTTTCCTTCTTTGAAATAAATCCAAAGGACAATTTAGTGGAATCTTAGTATAAAATAAAAAGAGCATATGCAGTTCCCACAGAGACATTGAAATCTATACAAATACCAGATTCATCCGTATATTGATCCTAGTGTCATGAAAGGCCGTTGCAAAACTTTAGAATCTTGCCCTGTGAAAACAGTTTCATATCACATTGCTGACATTGGAGAGCATCTAGTGCTGCAGGAATACAATGCACTAAAGCTAAAACGTATATGAGAATCAGGATCAGGCCTTAAATTCTAGAGGACTCCAAATTTATACTTCGTCAAACATGGGAAGTATAATATTTATACATATACAAGTATATGTATGCATAAACCTCTGTGCCCTTACACAATATATAATGCATGTATGCAATGTTTATACAGTTTAGCCACACACAATAGAAGCTTCCTTCTAACTTGCAGATGCATTCATGGTCACGTACTGGTTGTACAAGGCCATAATCATACATTTCTAGGCTAGAAAATAGCAACCGAAGAGCACAAAGCAGATTTAGACAGTGTTTGACAATCAGTCCGTGCCATCTCAGTAACTCACCGGGGCGGCACTGTGCTGCTCCTTGCTGAACCCTGGGCTGCTGACATTGGCTGCACGATTGCTGGAGGGGACTGCTGAGTCTGTCCTGGCTGGAAAAGAAAGTGCTGGTTGTAAGCACTGTTATGTGCAGAGGAGCTGGCCCAAAGCTGAAAGCTGAGAGAAAAGAGTGAGACTCCTCTGCGGACTCACTAGCTGTCTTAAACCCTCTTTGAGGAAGGAAAGCAGGTTTGCTTAACCTAAACCCACAAAAGCTCAGGCAGCACAGAAGAGGAGGAGCAGGCTATTGCACCCCTTGAAGACAAGACAAACATGGGCATACGTGTGTATGTGACATAACATCATGGGCTTCTCTTCCTCCCAGATTTTCCTGCATGAATGACACAAAACATCTTAGGCAAAGACCAATTTATTCACCGTAGATTTCCTGGCTGAATTTGAAAATTAACATCAACCTGGAAGTTTTCAAGACTGGAGGGCGGGTGTACACTCTGATGAGCTCCTGGGTTTGTGTTCCTTGGCTGACCTAACTGGAGACATAGTCCTTGGTGCCCTCGCTTACTACGTTTCCCTCTCTTACAATGGGAACCGTGAGCACTGGAGATCTTAGAGGGGGGTTGTCGGCATTCCCCAGCAGGGAGCCAGCACATGGCAGACTCATATATTCAGAAAGATCAGTAGATGTGGATGTCGACTCAACATCAGTCCTTTGTTTCCAAAATAAGGATAAAGGTCCTTCCTGTGTGTGCCTTGGCTTGTAGATTGCAGTTTCTTTGGGGAAGAGACTATCCCTTTCTGGAAAGTGCATAAACCACCCAGCACAACGACATGCCATTTCTTCTGGAGCCTCTAGAAGGTACTGTAAGACAAACAGAGACTAATCCTGCCTTACAGATGGACAAGGTCTAGACAAAGACCAGGGAAGCTGCAGCAGGGCTGCCCACCATCTCCAGTGGTGTGGTGGTGCAAACAGATTGGGAACTCACAACTAAGATTTCTCCTGTCTGAAGCTGCCCTGCCCTAGGCATTACCTCAAAAGATGAATTGTCCAACAGTAACAACAACAGCAAAAAAAAGATTTCTAACCCCATTCCAAGAGCAAAATGTGGCCTGAACTGGTCAAAACCTGCTGACAGCCTTAAGCAGCATGAGAAACCTGTTTCATGATGGCAGTTGGTTATTTTAAAACTGAGCTGAAAGATTAATGGTGAGATTTTCAAAAAATGTAGGCTCCCAATGACAGGAACCGACAATTTGCTCATGCAATTTCCCATCGCTATGTGTGCAATAGAGAGAAACGGGTGGGCAAAATGACACATGGCCATTCTGTGCCTATACTTTTTCTGGAAACCTTAGCCCTAAAAAGGCAATAAGCAAATAAGCAGAGTGTTTAAATGAAAGGCAGAAAGACTTAGGCTGAGATACACATTGATATTCTTTGTTAATTTTTTTATTCAATTAAGAGGCACATGCTGATTATTTTTAGCAGTGTCCCCCTGATACAATTCAGATGTAAATCACATTTCTGTAGTCAGCTGCTGCTGTTTAAGCAGAAATATTTTGACACTATAATTATAGGGTTGAAACTATGCTTTACATTAGTGTATAAAACACTCATTAAATTAAAATTCTTCCATGAAATCATGAAAATAAACAGTCTGTCTGAACTAGCATCAACAAATTCACAGGATGCTTCTGCGTTTTCTCAGGGCTGGCCTTCAAGTGACTGTATTACAAGGCCCTTATTTAACCGTGAAGTGTTAAAGGTTCACATTCTTTTGAAGGTCTCATTCTGCTTATTTTTAAAATTATTGCTTTAATTGTTTTTACAACTTGTAAGATTTTAAAGCTATTAAGCCTCAAAGTTGTGGGAAAAATTAAAATGGTGATTATTATAACTTGCATAAGTCCGTGAGACGGCAGTGGCACTGCTTTTTTTTCAAGGGTGGATTAAATAAAAGGGGTCCATGGCACCATATGTGGCATATCACACTGGTCTATTATGGCTGAGAAGAAGGATACACAATGTATACACAGTGCCTTGCAGGACGGAAAAGAAATCAAAAGCTCAGGGTGGTAATGGTGTTAGGGGATCCTTCTTGCCCTCTCTCTTGCTCCCCACTATCTTCCTGCCTTTTGCCCCCCTCCCTCATGGACCTGACAGTCCTGCAGTCCTGACAGGTCCAACTGTCTGTGCCCTGGAGCAGACAGAAGTTTTCAGCAGGAGGTGCCAGAACAAGAGCATCCCAGTGAGGTCCATCCACATCGCAAGAGAGGGAAAGAGGACATGTGTCTTAGCCCTACCCTGCCAACACAATTTATCAGGTCTGTTTGCATTTACTCCCCTCCCCAAGGATAAGAAGTTGCTCCTTGTCAAACTTTCAGGTGTCCCAAACTGAGGTCGCTGTCCATAAAAAGAGACAGTGTCCTCTGGCCAGGTGGTCTCATTAGAAGGACCCACTGATGGGCAATGGCATCAACCCTGTGTCCTCCACCACCCACCATGGACTTGAGGAAAGCTTGCTGGGTGGGACTGTGATCCAGACCCCTGCGCCTCACCCTCCGCTCC
Organism: Limosa lapponica baueri; assembly: GCA_002844005.1. Taxonomy (NCBI): domain Eukaryota; kingdom Metazoa; phylum Chordata; class Aves; order Charadriiformes; family Scolopacidae; genus Limosa; species Limosa lapponica. The sequence continues at coordinate 288,049 of KZ505762.1, read as the reverse complement.
CTGGGCACAGTTGCAAACCTGCATATGTTGGCACACTAATCCCTATAAGCCTTGATTGGGTTGTGTTTGTTTTCTCTTCATCTGTACAGTATCACTGATCTTTTCAATGCACCGAGTGAGCTGTGGCTGTGCTGGGCTTGGGAGAGAACAGCATGGGATCTTCAAGATGCAGATGATGTAATCACCATGGTCTGAAACATTTTTGCTGCATCTATATTCCATTGCAATCCGCAATTATGGTTGACTTTTCTTTGATTGAAGATATTCCAGAAAGATGGACTGCAATGGTAATTGCACCGTTTTATCTTAAGATACGAATCTGAGACTGATCCCTCTGGTCTTATGAAATTACAGTCAACATGTTATTTTCTCCATTTGTGCATGAAACGTATATACAACGGTGGTTGCTGCTATGTATATTTAGTCTTAACTTGTCAGAACCATCAGTTAAAAAATATTCAAACCCTTCAACCATTTTATTAACCAGGATTATACACAAGAAAGTCTGTTTCAGAGTGTAAGTTTTAGTACACATTGTAATTTAATAGTAAAAAAAAAAAATTTAATGCTATAGTTGTCTTCCTTCAGCAGCCACATGGATGATTTTTTGTCCAGCATTACTGGTATTATGGTTATCCCGCCTCTCCCACAGGATGGCATTTTCCACATTGGATAGCAATAACTTTCTTTTCAGAGCCTAGATACGATAGCCCAGTGAATTCAATTAAAGTTTTCCTTGAGGTCAAAAGGAAGAAGAATATTTTATCACTAGGAAACATTAATTTTTCATTCTAGCTTCACATTATCATGAAACCTATGGGGGATGTTCAGTGTGGTTTTGAGAAATCCCACTAATAACTGTGTATGTTACCCTTTTATTTTTATTCCAGATCATTCCACAAAATATTTTTCATTCTCAAATTAGATAATTGGAAAATAATTTTTTTTACTTAATATGTTTATTCAGATGAATTGTAACTCTTGATCACTAGATTTTTCAGGTCCTACACAGAATCTCATGGGAATTCTTTCAGATTTTTAAGCACTTTATACAGAAAGCTTGGTTGTTCAAATAGGAAAGAAAGACCAGAATGGACAACCATTTCTTGGCTAATACAGGCTCCTTCAGAAGAAGGAGAAAGAAATTTTAAAAATCCAGATGTCTTTTCTCTTGAAAAAAAATGTTTTTTTCAGTGCAAAAAATGTATCTAGTGAGCAATTAGAAACATCCAACATTAAATTTATTAAACACATTACATGTTACTGCCTCTGTTTGGATTACCACAAGATAGGTGTTAATGCGCACTCTTATGCAGTTATAGTTTACTTTCCACTAATATTCTCTAGTATCTCCTCGGCACTCATTTTTCCTGAAAACATCACTGTTAGCAAAGTTGTTCTCTACAATATTCATGGAAGACAAACACAGCTGAAATGAAATCAGGACTTGGCTTAAAAAAATATTTTTTTAGAAATTTACTGGGACTATCTCTTATTAAAGACATTACATATATAACATGTAATTTCATGACAAGTAAGTGGTGACACATTAGCATAAGGGTGAGTGTAAACTCTGAGGACAGAGTGACTCAGTGATGTACCCAGTGATGCCACATAAACAGACACCTAGTACCTAGTGATGGCAACATAAACAGACATTAGTAAACACTTGCAATGACCAATGCCCAAATAAATCAGATTACTCTGCAGTATATCTGTTTATACAAATAGTCATTTTGGTGAATTTAAGACACTTCAGATATGAACCTTACCTTTCAGAGCTGCATGACCTCCCATCCTTGGCAGAGAATTTTACTGCTTGGTCCTACCTCTTCTGGCAGAGGTTGTGGAAAATTTTTGAGTAATGGAATTGGAGACCATAAACAAAACTCCATAATCTTCACTTTCCACCAACTATTCTGCCCTCCTGTTTTCCCGCTGTACCCAGGGTAGCCCTGGGGATACTCAGGAAACACAGAGTTACTCATTGTTGAAGGGGACCTGTCACTGACCACTAGAACTAAATATCTAAAAACACCTTTCAAGAAAGGCAGTTTGACACCCATTCTGCATTCAGTTTCAGCTACCTCCAAGTAGCCCTCTTGTAGTACCCCTCCCTCAGGAACAACTCCATTTCTCTTACCCTGTGGTAGGCTGGTCCATTTGTAGCCCCTTACTTAACTAATGATGATGGAGACACCTGAATTCTTCAGTATCCAAGGTCAACAGCTGACCCACCATGACTACAGACTTCATCTTCTTGCCCATACCTGCTTCACCGATGGAAGTCCAGGAGCTTGTGGCTTCCTCAGCTTCCTCATGGCCAGGAGGCACTGACATGGTCCAAACTTTTGGGAAATACTAGAGCTTTCCCTATCTTCTGCACATTCTTCCACCTTTCCTTATGTTCTCCAGGGAAAAGTTTTCTCTCCCCTGCCTTCTCACACACAAGAGCTGAAAGAGTAAAATGGGGACTAACTCCCTCTTGTTAACAGCCTAAATGATGACTGCTGCTATGGAGTGGCTCAGACATTTGAGTCATCACCATCAGCTAGCTCTGCTTCCAGCCAGTTCAAGAGATGCAGAGTTGAAGTAGGTAGGATGAGGAGTTATGGCCAATGAGCTGCTCATCCTCTCAGTAAAGCAGCTTTCCATAGGGAATGGAATTTTACTTTTTTAAAGTTGAGGAAGCTGCAGCCTAAGTCCCCCAGTGGCACAGTCTGTGTTCCTGGCTAGAAGGGCTAGGTAGGAGGCAGAAATGAAGATGGCCAAGCAGTCAGTCAATCTTTGGAAAACATGAATGTATGACCCCCACCATGATGGTGACAAAGACTGTTAACAGACAACCAGATCACTGGCTGTCTGCTTTACAAGTGGTAGCAGATTTCAATTTAATGCTCATATTTTTCCTGAAAATCAGAGAGGTGCCTCAGGCACCTCTTCTTCAGAGACTCAAGAAATATTTGGGAGGTAAAGCCCCCTTTCTATGCCCAGGACCTCTCCTGGACTCGCTTCAGGGTGGTTTGAAGGCCAAATTCCCATGCAAGACCTCTGCCTGAGCAAAGTGTGAGGATATCCCACAACACCCAGCAGAGAGCAAAGCTTCAGTCAGAGATGCAGTGTTTTACTGCTTCTCCTTTCACTTGATTACTGACTGTGAGACAGAAATAAACAACTTGAATGTTGGCTAATGCACTCTTAAGTGCCACAGTGTGCCCAAGGGATTCGGAAGGTGCTGGGCTAGGCTCCTGTTATCTGGTCACAGGGAAGGTGCTAGGTCATTGCATCATAGAATTGTTTAGGTTGGAAGGGATCTTTCAGATCATCGAGTCCATCCATCAACCTAACACTGACAAAACTACTGCTAAACCATGTCCCTCAGCACCACGTCTACCCATCTTTTAAATACCTCCAGGGGTGGCGATTCCACCAGTTCTGTGGGCAGCCTGTTCCAATGTTTGATAACCCTTGGTCACCCTGTCCCAAGCGTGAAGGATGAAGCTCGCTGGGCAGCACCCACAAAGGGACATCTGGCTGCCCTTCTGCCAGCAGATATTCAGCAACAGCGCATTAACATTCATCGTTATCTTAGCTGACTGTCTGATGATGAGGTTAGAGCATTCACTCTCAGACCGACAAAGAAAAAAATTAGGTGGAAACTTTATTTGGCCTTGCTAGCAGCTAGAGCCCCTTCTGTCCACCATCTCCACCTCCCTCCTTCTCTCTCACATGTCCCCAGGCACACTTACAGCCTCTGATCACTTTATTGCTTCCAGGGGGAGAACGTTACTTGATTTTTGAACAGATCTCTGTGCCTTCTCTTACATCTCTCTTTCTTCCCATCCACAATCCCTGAATATGTTAGTAGTACTAAATAAGCAGCACTTCAAACAGTTTTGAAGCTTCCTCTGGCAAAACCATAAAATCTGTACTGGTAAAATATATATATATTTCTGCCCCAGATTCCCAATCTGTTTCCTTTAAATCCAATAAAATTTATATATTAGGGCTTAAGGGCAGAGGGCTTCATACAATTGAAACTGATTCAGTAAATGCAAAACATAAAAATAAAGTATTGGTATTTGATATTCCTATATTTCAATATTGCTTTGATATTCCACTATGAAACTTAAACTGGGTTGGGGTTTTATGCATTCTTTTTCCCCCCTCTTTGATTTCCCCAACTTTTTCCTTTGAATTTCGTCTCTTTAATCACTGGACCATGGATCAGAAATATTTGCAACTTGTTTGTGGAAGGCCAGAGTCTAAAGCAGCAGCTTGCTGAGAGAGTTATTTCACCATCTGTTCTCTCTTTTTCCATTAGATGGCTGGTTTTACATAGACATTCGTTTTATCGAGCTCTTATTTGCTCTGCAGTGCATCATCTTGTTTCATTCACATACTCACACAAACTCTCACCTATCTTTCTCTTTGTACACCGTACCTATTTGTACAACAATACATTGAGAGCACACATACCTCAACAGGCAATATTCTTCACTGACTTTCAATGATACCACATGTAACTTGTTGGAGTCAGGGTAGGTTTTTTCTAAAATTGCATAATGGATCCAAAGATCTGATGGCTGAAATGGGCTGTTATGATCATCTAGTCTGACTTTTGGTATAACAAAAGTCATAAAATAACAAAGGCAAGAAGTGATTCCTGAACCAAACTGATACCTTCTGGTTAAGCTGGAGAATGTTAACAAGAGATCTCCAGTTTGGGCAATCCACTACAGCCTTGTAGAATTTGTTCCAGCAGTCAGAGCTAACTAGCCTTTTTTTTTTTTTTTGTGAAGAAAACATCACTGCCTTGTAAAGCTTCCCTTTTCAGCCACTGATTTTTATTCCCTTTGGTTCATAAAATCAATATCTATCTGACATCCAAAATCTCCTCCCCACAGGGATTTTGGATATGCAGGTGCCCCCCCGAGTAGAGGGCATGCATCCGGACCATCCCCTTTAGCAGCAGTGAGCCACTGGAGTTCTCAGTCACCTGCAACCATGCCCCAGTTTCTGTCTGACAAAAAGAATGGGTTATATTTCTTTCAATTTTGTCTATGAAGCAGGTTTTGAAGACCTTATCAGCCCATGCATTTCTGAATATTTCTCAGTCATAGGCCACTAATGGACAGGTAAGAAGTGGTGTTGCAAGTACTCTCAATGCTGGGCTGAGGAGGCTTTTTCAGCATCAAGGTGAATCACTTTATTCCTGCCTATTTCACAGTAACACATCAGCTCTGTTGCCCGAAAGCAAAGCCAGATGACAATCTGCATAGATCATACACTTCTGATTGCTCCAAACCCTTCATTTAGCTAGGAAGTTGAAGATTACACTCCACGCAGCAAATAAAGTTCATCCCACCCTAGTGGAGAAAGGTGGAATAGTTAACTCGAGTTTCTTTCCAGCCTTATTTTCCATCAGTCTAGAATACATAAAGTCCACAAGATTGTGTAATTAATGTTTATTTGCCTACCACCACCTGCATTCGGTGATGTAGGCATCTCCCTATGGCTTTCCCAATCTCTAAGCAATTTCAAACACCCATTTTAAATACATATATATATTAGCAAAATCTTCTCTCTTTCCTCCAAAATTTGGGATTCTGTACCAATATGACCGTTTCTTGACATCTATTCTTTTCAACATTTAATGTGATTTAGTAACACCATCTCCATATGTAAAACTACCATAAACTAAAGACTGGCAGCTCACAGTCTGCAGGATGAGATGCTGGATCTTTGCACTGCTGGAAGGATGGAGGGACCTGGAGCATGGCAGGGTGAGCCAGGATTTGTCCCAACCCTGAAACCATACAAGGGTTTAGACATTAATATCTGAATGATTTTTGCTTCAGAAAAGTTAATTTTGATATAGCTGTTTATTTTATTTATTACATAGTAAAAATTTTCACCAAAAAGTGAAAGTGGTATTTGTCAATGAGCTTTTTTCAGAAAATCTAGCCTTTATCTTCTCAAGGATCTCTTCATGAGGGGAAGATGGCTTCACCAAGGGCAAGTCCTGCTTGACCAACATAGTGGTCTTCTATGATGGAGTGACTACATCAGTGGACAAGGGAAGAGCTACGGATGCCATCTGTCTGGACTTTTGTAAGGCCTTTGACATGGTCCTCCACAACATCCTTCTCTCTAAATTGGAGAGAGATGGATTTGATGAGTGGACGGTTCAGTGGATGAGGAATTGATTGGATTGGTCGCATCCAGAGGGTAGTAGTCAACAGCTCAATGTCGAGATGAAGATTGGTGACAACTGGTCTCCCTCAGGGGTCCATACCGGGACCAGTACTGTTCAAGATCTTCATCGATGAAATAGACAGTGGGATTGAGTGCATCCTCAGCAAGTTTGCTGGGGGATGAAGGGATTAAGAGCAGCCCTGATGAGAAGGATTTGGGGGTATTGGTGGATGAAAAGCTGGCCATGCGTTGACAATGTGTGCTCGCAGTCCAGAAGAACAACCGTATCCTGGGCTACATCAAAAGTAGTGTGGCCAGCAGGTTGAGGGAGGTGATTCTGCCCCTCTACTCCACTCTGTTGAGACCCCACCTGGAGTACTGCATCCAGCTCTAGGGCCCTCAGCACAGGAAGGACATGGACCTGTTGGGAGTGGGTCCAGAGGAGGTCCATGAAGATGATCAAAAGTGGTAGATGCCCCATCCCTGGAAACATTCAAGGTCAGGTTGGATAGGGCTCTGACCAACCTGCTCTAGTTGAAGATGTCCCTGCTCATTGCAGGGGGGATGGACTAGATGACCTTTAGAGGTCCCTTCCAAGCCAAACTATTCTATGATTCTAAGATTTTTATTGTTCAATGTCAAAAGAGAAAAAAATGCCCGGAAAGTTCTTCATCAGTTTTTTTCTGTTTTCTGACTACTTCTTATTTCAGGATAATCCCCTCACAACCCTGGTCTATTTAATGTTACAAACTATTCTCAAAATAGCACCTGTACTATGGTCTCCTCTTCTATGAAGGTGAAAGGATGTGTGTCACCTTCCTTATCCTACTTGGTGACTGTCAGAAATTTTCAGGGTTTTATCTGATATACAGTTAATCTCAGAAATTCATTTTTCTTGTATACACAGACATTGTACAAAGGAGGTTTGAAAAGGACAGAATTCATCTGGAGTATCATGAATTCTGAACCATCCTTTCAACAGCCAAATAGCTGACATCTGATTATTGGGAAGATGCTCTGGATAATTCAGCCCGTTCTGTGGTCCCACTGTCATTTTTAAGTCATATCATGCCTGTTTCTTAGCGCAAATTGCTTAACAGATCCACTCGTTTTAAGACAGCAAAAAATCAGTTTGACAAGCATTCATTATTCTGAAATCACATATTAAAGAGAGTAACATTTGCAAAAGTACCACAACTATTAAGGGAGAAGAAGAACTTATATGGGGTATAACCTTACTGTGCAGTGGGTAACAGAAGCATTAATAGGAAAAACCTAAGTGGAAACAGTTGACAAAATAAATTAAAGCACAGCTCTCCCCTGAAAAGTGACTAAAAATGGCATCCTAGGGTCCCATGTTTATTATGTGTTACCGACTCCAGATCAGATTTGCTCAGTATACAAATAAGGGGTGAAATTCTAGCTGGGCTGAATTCAAGTGGAGCTTTGCAGATGACTTCAATGGGGCCAGGGTTTCATTTTAAGAGGGTTTTTGTTGTTTTTTTTTTTTTTTCCTTCCTGAGCAGCCTGTGGAGATTTGTCTTGGAGGATCACAAGGCTGGTTGAAATGTAAAACAGAAAAATCCTAAAAAATTTCAAAATTGTTTCCATTTTGTAGAGTTGAAAATAGGCCAGTTTTTCACTTCTGTGTTTTATAGCTGAAGATTTTGCATACAATGTTTTTAATCAATGTTCTTATCAAGGATATCACTGACATGTTTATTAGCATTCTTTTCTGCCAAACCCACAAAATTTGGAAAACTGAAAAATCTAAATGATCATGCTGGCATTGATCTTGATAATGCTTGTCAATAAAAATGTCAAAAGACAAAAGAAGCCAAATCATAACATGAAAAAGTTCAGTTTTCTCTAATGACCTCTGTCTTGAAGAAAAAGTCAACTTTTCAAAGAGAGGAGAAGAGAAAGACTTTCCCCAAATGGAGACTTGCTCTCTCCGGGACTTTGTGTACCTGGGCTAGTTTCATAGGTGCCTTGGGTGACTTTTCACCCTGAAGCCCATGAAGGTTGGTGGGTGTTTGCTCTGTGTGTTTTCATTGGAGAATCCAGCAGGGAAGGATAGCCCACTGAGCTTCCCTCCTCCCTGGCGCTGATGGAGCTGGGGAAGGAAGTTTGTTTTGCCATTTCCCGCACTGCACTCTTTCTGCGGTTAAAAAGAGACTCCAGACTCCAGAGCTGTCAATCTGGCACTTTTCACTAGCACTTAAAAGCAATTTCAAAATCTATTAAAAAAATTAGATCCCAAACCTGCTGTATGTGAACAGACAACAGCATGAGCCATATCAAGGGCTTTGATTGTAGGCGAGGCTGGCTGGAGAGAGTCGGTGCTGTGCGGATATTACATTTTATTTTTGATAGCGCAGGACCTCTCTCTGCTTCTGTCATGTCTAAGCTGTCTGTTTCCATCAGGGAAAGGTCTTACGAGCACAAAACACATGGGCAGCCTTTCGGCCCTGTTTCAGATTTCTGCAACACAATAAATCCGTTTGTTTTTATTTCTTCTTTCTGTAAACATTTCTCCATCTAACATAGTAACTGCTGTTTATACAGTGCAGTAAAAACATAGGTCAGAGCACAATAAGATTATAGTCTTACTTCAATATGTCCAATCCATAATAAAATAAAACCTTACAAAATATCCAGAGGAACAGTTTGGGGTTCTCTTCATATTAATGTATGTCGTATGGGAGGGTTGTATTGGGGCATAATATTTTCCACAGCTGTCAGGACTTATTTAAAAGGCAATATCCTTTTTCTGGGATTTTATTTAGGTTCTGTTTATACCATGTGTAGGATTGTTAATCCCATGATGTATGACTCAGTGGTGTATGATTACTTGAAGGTAATATGTACAAAATGAGCTAAATATTTTGGGATACATCCTTGGGATCTGACATGCTGGGCTCACAACAGAGGAGGGGGGTGCGATAAAGAGGCAGCAGAAAAGTAACTGCATACTGCTTTTGTGTCATGTGCTTGGGCCAAAGGCAACCTGCATCCATCCTGCTTTAGTGCCTTCCCCGTTCCCTATGGTCCCCATGCTCTCTTCTGCAGGTAGGGACAAGATGGAGTCTCGGATGCTTTGGTCTGGAATGCTTTTTCACATCTCTCTGTGTTATACCTCTCTGTGCTGGGACATTGATCCCCTTATCCTGGCTCTGCTCCATTCACTGGGGCATGCCTGAAGAGGCAGAAATCCCTCAAAGGCCAGCTACGTCAGCTTTCGTGGGTGATTGCATCATGAAGGACAGAAGTAGGCTGATAGAGCCTTCTGAGGGCTGTTTGACGTGAAACATGAAACATATACTGCGTCTTCAGATTTAAATGACATGAAACATGGGTTCATTTCACAGATGGTGTGAATGTACTGAGATGTGCTGTCTATCAGCTGTGAGTCCTTTGACATGGAAAACAGAGGCATAACTAAAACCACTGAGCTAAATTTGTCCCAAGTGTAACTTCATTGGCCTTACATCAGGAATGTCTTTGGCCTGGTGACTCTACAGGTATTTAGTTTTGCCATTTAGATGGGTTCTTTCCAAGTGAATGGAAATGAAAGGAAACCATTAAAAGGACATAAAATAGCTGTACTATTAGGTTGTTAATTTTCTCTTAGTTATTTAGTATGTTTGGTAACCAGCTCATTTAGTTAGAGAATTTGCAGGGACACCACCAACTTCTGTGCTCCCAAACTCTGGGAGCTCCTGGGAATAGATGAAATATGTAGAGATAAAACTTGTTAAGGTGCCAGCAGGCCAGGGTTTTGTAAGTATTTAAATGCATGGAGAAGCAGACAGACTCCTAAGGGGATGTTTTAAAGTGCCCATATGCCTGAATCCAAGTCATAGGAGTGTAAGTGAGGAGGGAAGGAAGAACTCAAACATCTGAGTAAGGTGCCAGGCCAGGAAGATTTAACAGCTGAGATCTGGCTAAGTATTTTGCCATTTTAATGACTAATATACCCTGCTTTTGAAGGGGATAAGGCAGGGCAAGTCTTTCTTGAAGCACAGGACCTCAAAAGGACTTCTCAGCTGTTGGGTACATCACCAGGAAGCATTGATATGAAACCCTGAAATCTCTGAGACCTTTGCTCATCCCAGGCCTGCAGTTACCTTTAATGATGTTTTTGAGCACCGAACACACCTCTGTTCTTATACAGTTTGCAATTGCATGAAACCACTAGGAATGACACACTTTGCTGTACAGTGTTCAAGGTCTCCTATGGACAAGCACATAGTGAGAGGTGCCCCACCAACACAAGGCTGCCCAGGAGGCAGGTAGGTGGCTGCAGACCCTGTCACAGGCAGGTGATGGACAAAGGGACAACAGCAAAATATGGGGAGAGGAGGTGGCCCCCATGGCAGGGAGGGCTTAAAATATGTGAAATATAGGCATCCACCCAGAGAGATGCCTTGTGTGGGGCTGCAGGGTGACAGTCCCCTGCTCTGCTGGGCTTGATGCACAGAGCAAGGCAGAGGGAGCAGGACAGAGCACAGATGAGAAAAGCTCGTAAACCTTGTGAAATACAGTAAAGGCGCCTTCATGGGATGGCATGGGACCAGGATGCTGAGCTGTGTTACCTCAGCATGAAGAAGTCGGGAAGAATATGGCCTGTTTCAGAGAAAATAGATGGTATTGAGGCACCTTCATCACTTAAAGCCAGATTCAGAAATATTTACGTATCCCTAGACAGAGATATGAAACCTGACTACAGGGGAAGATTGGAAGACATTCAGTGCAGCACAGCTGTGGTAGGCTGTATTTGTACACTCCCCAGATGAAAACTTATGTTCAAGCATTGCTCTGATCCACAACAGTTAACTCTGTTCAAGCCCAAAGCAGCCATACAGGCAGTCTTGGCACCACAGTTTGGCACAGAAACTGTATAAAGTGGGGAGATGAGTAAGAGAGCAGGTAGGGTGGTGAAAGCACTTGCTAGGCTGAACTTCAGTCAGCCATTTTACTGCAACGTTACTACATACGCTGAGAGGCAGAGCTTCACCAGCAACACGAGCAGCAGCCTCAGTTACAGTTGAGAGTTGACCACTTTGATGGAAAACAGTTCTTAGTGGGGTGAATTGGATAACTGCACTTTTCCCGAAAACTGTCAGTATGAGACTTAGTCAGGAGGGAGATGGCTCTTAGAGTGGTGGAGCTTCTCTCACAGAGGTTGTTTAACACCATGGGATGCTACATGGGATGTTACTGAAGGGTCTGTAGGTGAGAACCCAACCAGACTGCATTGCACTGGCCACTGGCAACGCAGGGGGTATCTGCTGGCTGCTGACACAGGCTCTCTTCTTGCGTTATTCCCAGACGCTAGGTTGCATTAAAAGAAATAAACAAAATGTGAAACTGTGCGCAAGATTACTTTCCCCATGTCAAAGTATTTGCTGGAAAACCACAGGGAGGCAATGTGATTCCAGAGAGGGGGCAACAGGCAGTGGGCTGCATCTTCCCTATGCAAGAACAGCAGTGAGCAGTGCAGCCCCACAAAATTAGCACAGTGACTTAAAAATAATTTGTATGATTAATTTACTTAAAAATGCAGAGCAACTGCTGCCTACTCTCCTGCTCTTCAGTCCTGAATAGTGAGCTCGCTTCCAGTTTTTAAGCTTTCTGTGTCACCATGACATCTAAAAATCTACATTTCTTCATTCAGAGGAGAAGGATTATTGTTTGTTTAGGTTTGCTTTTTATTTTTTTTTCCTACTGACAAAGTGGGGCATTATGCAATATACTGGAGATCATGATATGGGGTAGGTTTTGGCATAGTGTCTCCATTAATGTACAGCCACAGTTAGAAAAAAAATTAAGAAATCTTATGTACACCTCATAATCTGACAGACCTATCCCATTTATCATTTCTATGGGCCAAGTCCTGAAGATATTTATTAGCTATGGATAAAAACCTTGTTTATTTTTCAGTGGAGATAAAAGACCTTGTCACAGAGCAGGACCTTCTGCTGGGTGCTGTACAAGCCTTCCTTTTAATTTAGGGAAAAGAACATTTACAAAATGTTCTCCAGGCAAACATCAGCTCACTCTGCACATGCTCAGAACAGGCTGAAAGCAATGGGGTCGTGTTAGTACAATGTTGTATCTATGCTAATCTACTTTTCTAATAATTAATAGAGCTGCACTATCCATAACTTCTGGTCAAGACAGGCCATAGCAGAGAAAGCTTGCATTTGTTCAGAGCAAGGTTAAACTACTTCAGAAAACGGGCAGACCAGGCTCACACATAGACAATCTCTATAAGTGGCTTGCAGAAGTTGTTTGTTTAAGTAGGCAAAGGATGCAGGATATTGTGCTGCAATTTAATATTTTTTACACATAAAAGGGGCTGAAGGCCTTCTGAAGCCATAAAAGTCTCTGGTGAAATCCACAGAAATCAATAGAATATTTGTCTATTCTTTCTGTAAGCACTATTTGATGATGAAGGGAAGGCCAGAGTAGTATCTAGTGTTGCTAACTCTTGTGGTTTTTACCATGAGGCCTTACAGCTCTTTGGAGTTCCCCCACCACGTAAACCCCAAGTTTTCTACAAAAAAAAACACTTCCCCATGACTCATATTCCCCTTCCCACTTTTCTCTGGAGCTGATTGACCTCTGCAGAGGCATTTGCCTGGAGAGCTGGCATGTGGAGGCTGACACTGTGACCATGTTTTAGGACCAGTCAGAAGACATAGTTCTCAATTTTCTGCATTGTGCGTCACAAAAAGGAAATTAAACTCCTATGTTTGCATTTTTGAGGCAAAGAGGTTCCATGGCAAGCCTGGCATGCAAGGGCAGGGGCTTTCCTCTAATTCTCATTATTTGTGACAAGCTCTGGTTGCATGTAAATAACTCCTGCACACCATAACGCTATTATCCAGTAGTGTCTTTTTCTTGCCTTTCTATATCATTGTCAAGTTTATTTACACGGCCCCTTGCTCTTCAGTTAACACCCTTCCAGACATACTATTTTCCTGCTCTATAATTATCAAGCCATTGTAAAGCTAAATTGGCAGACACTATATTGTAATTCTGGCACTTTTAGCCTAATTGGGGATAAGCACATCAAGAGAAGATGGTCAGTGACAAATGAGCATTTTTTTCCCTGAAAGATAATAGGTAGCTGCTTCAATCTCTTTTTTGACAGCTCAACATTTCTATATCTTTTTGAATATATATTTCTACAAGGAGAAAGCTATTACCAATACACCACATGAGCATCTCCTGTCCATAAATCTATTTTTTTGATACGGGAGAGCTTTACCCATCAAGACAGAGTGGGCAGCTTTCTGTATTAATTTCAGTAGGCACATCCAGGAGGACCTCCAGCCTCTCCATCTGGTGAAGCAGGACCAAGATCTGCTAGACAGCCTGTGGGCTGCTAAAGGGGTCACAAAAGAGTTTAATACACAAACCAGAGAAACCACAGACTTCTGTGCTCGGGAGGAATGTACGATAGAAGCAACGTGAAAGTCCAGGGCTGCTGTCCCTGGGATGAAAAGGGTTTTTTCACACTTTGAAAAATATTTCATCTCATTCATGACATATTGGCCTTGGAAGTCGTACAAGTCTTGTGAGATATTAAATATGTAATGCCTTGTGGTGACAAATGTATATTGCCGAGCGGCGGGTAACAGGGGCCATGTCCCCTGCTAGATCTGCCCAGGCACATGTGTGGTGCCTCAGGGGAGAGGCTGTCACCACACAGCCTGCCCACACCATGCTGCTCCACTGGGCATTTGGCCTTCCTTCTCTGCGTCTTTCTTATTAATTCCCTTAGCCAAAGACAAAAGCTTTGGTGAGAAGCAGCTTATTTTGCACACTTTTGGTGGGATTGGTGTGAGCACAGCACTCAATGCTGAGAGGTGCACAGTGCAAAAATCTGCCCTGACCTACCCAGAAGCCAACCCACCACAGATCCCTGTGGGGCTGTCAGAAGAGACTTCATTTCCTCCAGAAACTGCTCATGACACCACAAGGGCTGCTGGCATGGCAGGGACCTCCTGCCTCTCACGAGTGTCACTTCTTGCCTCAGGCCAGCTTCAAAACCCCTTTGGTCTGTGGGAAGATACTCCAGGAACCCAAAGCACTCTTGATGAGCCGCTCTTTCATTTCAGTCTTGTATCTAGGGCAGCACAAAAATAAAAAGACTCAAATCTTTCATAAGCTTTTAATCTATGCATTTCAATCCACACATTTGTAACTCTCTTAAATATGTTGCTTGCTCCACCTCCAAATTTCTGCATAATCCATCTGTCCATTACACCCTATACCAAATGTTTTGCCTTGTCATCTCCTTGTAAATAGAGGGTGTCAAATACATGGCCGGCTCATTGGACATAGCTAGGGAAATAGTTTAATCTTCCCAGTGGAGTAATTAAAGAAATCATCCCAACTGGCTGGTCAGCTCTAGCAACACACCTAATCAGCTTGGCTGGAAGCAGGAGGCTTGCAATACACATGCACTTGAAGGGGAAGGACATGCACGACATGTGGTCATACATGGAGAATTCATGTTTTTGGCAGCTACATTCCCAAGGATCCAGCTGTGGGACTCAGACTGAGAAAAGTGGCCTTACTACTGGAAAGACGTTAAAAAGCCTGTGATGGGCTCTCCTGGTAACTGCTTCAGAAAAGGCAAATCCTTGGGTTCAGCTGAAGTTGTATACATTTCACCTCAAGCTGATAAAATTGCTACCGTGTTTTGGGCAGTAGCCCTCCAGCTGCAGTCATGAGCAAGGAGCTTTGCCCACCCAAATAAGAAGAAAGTTATCCATGAAAGTAAGAATTACTCTTTTGCAAGCGTTTGTCTAGCATTTGTTCAAAAAGTACTGTACTGCATTGTATCCCCCATGTGCCTGTTACAAACTCTGAGCAAAAGGATCTGATAATGCAGAGACTGCAGATTCCTCTTTTCTTCATTTTCTTGAAGAAGTTTCTTTTTGCCCTACTTAGTTTTGTGCTGCGTATTAAAAGAAAATTCTCCAAAACAAAATAGTCTGTTGTGACAATACTCTAACTCAAAAGCAAGTCTGGAATTTCATTAAAATCTCTTATTTCAGTCATTCTATGTACAAGCTAGCAGTCTTTGAACTTTTAATGAACTAAAAGGCTTTTGTTGAGGAGCCTGGCTGTTTGATAGAGGAAAGAATGGAGATCAGTAATACCTGAGAACTGCAACGGCATCACAGTTCTTGCTGCTGTCTTCAATTCTTTAAGGGGAGACAAGAAAAGGAACGTGACCAGCAGTGAGAGACAACACTCATTTTTGCCGTGTCCCTTGGTGGCAATGCAGGAATTGTTTCCCTTCTTGTGTTTTTTTTAAGTCCTTAATGGACTTCCCTATTTTTATTCTTCATCCCCATAGGAAAGAATATTTCTTTTTCTTTCTGTTTTATTTACATTTGCCTCACAAAAGGAACCCTTCTTAGAAGAGGAAACTACAACAAACCTGTTCATCCTAAGGTGCTCCAAGCATGGTTACACGTTCATAGATGAGACTCAGCTGGGCTTCTGTTATGTGCTTTAAATAAGCCAAAGTGCAAAGTCCCACCATACCCAGTAGAAACTTTGACTTCAAAGCGTGACTGAAGCCATCGAGGGAAACAAGGAATTCAGTGGAATGTGGTAGTCAGTGCACTAATTAGTGTCCAACAGCTGCATCAGGGGTTTGGAAAAGGTAATATTGAGGCTGCAGCTGAAAGGACATAAGATGTTCTTTCCATTGTGCTCAGCCACACGTACCTGTCCCTTGCTGTGTTCACAGCAGGACTGGAGGGGATGAGGTCAAAGGGATGAGGGAGTTGATCTGGCTGACAACTAACCCTAAGGGAAAGAGCAGGAAAATCCAATACGAGCAGTATGTCTCTGGGATGAGGAGGAGGGGGCAGCTGGTTGTAAAACTACACCCAGGTATATAGAAAATAATATTTAAAACATCTGATCTATGATTATTTAATGCTGTGCATCAGCAGAATATCCTGTTAGCAGAGAATAAATTCACTCCAGAGTTCTTCTGTCTCAGCTCACCAGAAAATTTGTATTTTTAAGTTTCCAAACTCAAACGTGTTTCTTCGAAGAGTGAAGTCTGCTTGGAATTCATAATACGTGTTCTTGTATTCTGGGTTCTGATATTTATTTTAACTTTCTGGAGCACCAGAAGAAAAAGGTTCATTTATCAAGTGATTTGGTGCATTTCAGTGGGAGAAAGCTGCTTCCATAGGGGTGTCTGTCTGCTGCTGTTTGGAGGAGAAGGGCAGCAGGTCTCAAAACCCAGGGAGTTTTGTCTGTTTATACTAGAGGTCTCAATTAGGTCAGTGAACCTCGTTTGCTGAAACAGGCTGCAATGAGATTTCCAAGCTGACATTACTAAAATGCCTTAACAGAAAGAAAAATTATCTGACTTGTGAACTGAAACGAGGCTTTTGATAACTGCAGAACTAGAATACATCCTATTCATCAGTGACATTCAGATGGGCCACTGCGTAAAGCACGTCAGCATCACTGATTAGACATCTGCCAGAGAAAGGCAAGCAAACCTCATAGGAGAAGACATTCTTCAATCAGCAGAGCTCACAACACTCCTGCTCCATTACAAACAGCTCTGTTTCCTCTGCTGAAGGTGTGGTGGAAACATCTCATTTCTATTTAGCTGATCAGACAACCATTTCTTTGCAAACTGGAGTGTGGTATAAAACATTCAGAATGAGGTCTTTAAGAAGTTATACATTTTCTTGGACAGTTTTTAATTTTAGACCTCTGAGTCTTGTTACTGTCCAGCCAGAGCTTGCTAGCACTTTGGGAGTGCCAGTTTCCTTAGTGTTTGAAGTGACAGCTACATGAACTGTGACATTTTAAAAGCATGATGTCTGCTAGGCATGTCTCAAAAGTTGTGTGTGTTTGTTAAGCCCATAAATCTGGATGTTCACTTGTTGCATTACGGTTTTAAATTCAGATTCCAGCTTTTGCTTCTTTTTGCCAAAAATATTGTATACGCCAGTGTTTAATATTTCACTGTAAATTTATTATAACTGGAAGAACTCATGTAGGGTAACACTCTCAGAGAGAGGGGGTGTCTACTCTGCAACCTGGAGGTGTGACTGCAACTTGAGCAGACAGCGGAGCTAGCTTTCATCTGGCTTGCTGGGTACTGATAACAGTGCAGCCATGGCAGCAGAAGGCTTAATAACCCATCCAGAGCTGTGCACCTCATGGTCTCCAAGCACTCTGAAGCTGTTCATTTCAAGGTAGACTGGAGGGCTTCATGAGCTCCGGTCCCCTTGGTTTTATGACATGGATAGACAAACAGGCAAGGAGACCATATTAAGAAAGAATACCTTTCAAAGAAATTATGTTAATGGCTATTATGGTTGTCAGAGTCTGGAATTTCAAAAAATGATCAGAAACCAAAAGCTCTTATCCTCTTTTACCCAGACCTAGGCTCTTCAAGGATAAGGACAAGTTCCTCTTGCAGGTTAATAAATGGCTGAAATAAAAGCTATTGAAAATCTGTGTGAAAGTGAACAGAGAAAATGTCCCCTGTGAGAATCAAAACACATGCAACCTCCTGGCTAAGAAGTTTCCAAGGCACAGACTGGCATAATACAGAAAACATACAGGAAATATCACAGTATAACACCTGGTACTTTGCCTAAGCACCCACAAGCCACTATCAGAGAGACAGGGCTGTGGGCAAGATGTACTTCTGGGCTGATCCAAAATGGACATAGTTTCACGCCTGTTAAAAAGCTAGAAGAACCATTTTCGCTTTCCCAGTGTAGAGAAAATACTCACAAGGAGTTGTCTCAAGGAGTTGTTCCTGGAGATGTGCTCCTTAAGCAGGCTCAAAAACTATTCAGGAAAGAGAACTGGGTCTCATTGCAGTTTGTCCTGTGAAAGTATCAGCTCTGGAGTTCACTGTGGTCCAAAGAGCAAACATGATCTTAGAGTTAGGAGAACACAATCACAGTGCTCACTGCCCTGCTGTATAAATGTACGGTGCCACCACGTCATGAATCCCCAATGCTGTTTTGGCTGCCTGGTCTCTAGCAGGATGCAGCAGAACTGCAAAAGGGAAAGGCAACAAGCATATTGGAGAAAAGACTACCAAGAGCAGTAAAGACAAGGATGTATTGAACTTTCATATATGGAAGCAGTCAGTGGAAAAAGTACCTTGATTGAAAAGAAATGGCTGTATTGGGATTGGAAATGATAATGAGATACAGAAGAGGGGTGTGAAATCACAGATGCTACAGAGAAAGTAGATAGCAAAAGCTTAGGTCTGTTGCAACAACAAGGAGAAATGGAAGTCAAACCTACTGCTTTGGGGGCAGGATGCAAAACAGAGATCAATATTTCCGAGCCCCAGTGTCTCTTGCTTGTCTCTTCCCATCCAGGAAGAGGTGCTTCAGCTCTTCTTTGGAAGAGGGGAGTAAGGGAGCACCCAGAGGCTCTGAAATGTCTCAGGATCTGCTGGGTGATAAGCTGGGAGGAGGCAGGAGGCAGAAGGTATGAGAGATGCCCCTGGGGCTGTAACAACTTACGGGAAAGACTGTTTACTCTTGTCCACCCCATGGGAGCTGAGGAAGTAAACCAAGCAGGCTCAGAGCAACTGAAAGGATGCGCCTTCTCACCCAGGGTGTAATTATAACACTGGATGTCACTGCCACAGCAGGTGGTGGAGGCTGAAATATAAAGATGGTTCAAGATGGAATTAAAAATTTCAGAAGCTATTAAGCTCTGTGGTGGGGATACAGCCTCAAGCTCCAGTAGTCCACAAGCTATGAAGTGCCACAATCAGATGGTCTACCAGGAAGGATAACTCTACACTTACTCCATTGCTTATATTCTTTCCTCAGACACCTATAGGCCACTGCAAAGGCACATCTTGGGCTGGGTGGCCTTTCAGTCTGACCAGTTCTGACAGCTTTTTGTCACACCCTTACGTCGTTCACTCCCTAAACAGACTGTCCTCTGCCATATGTATTTTTTCATTTCTATCGAAGGACTTGCCAGTGAGATGAAGTGACAATGAATCATTCAACTAATGGCAATCTACAAGAGGGACAGATCTGGGATCAAATAAGATATATTTTTTAAATCAGTTGAACAAGCAATTATTTCCTGGAGCGCAGTAGGAAACAGAGTGAGTGCAGCTCTATTAGGTCTAGAGCACAACATCTGCAATACTGAATATTTAATAGGAAACATGTTTGCCAGAGCGGATCAGACCAGTGCTCTACTGTCTTCATCAGTAGCTATTCCCAGAGGCTTCACAGGAAGGCACAAGACATCCCATAATAGACCACTAGGAAATAATTTATCCATAAGAAATCCATCTCCTTAACTCATTTTTGTTAATGATGTCCTCCTTACTTTGAAGGCTGATACCTTTTCCACTTTGGACCTCTTATTATTCATATAAATTCCTAACCCTGCAGAGTGGTTGGCCTCAGTAATACTTCCTGGCAGAAAGTTCCACAGGTTAATTATGTGTTAATTATTTCCCAAGTTCCCTTTAAAAAACCTGCATCCAAGTCAAAGAAAATCCTCACCTCCCTTTGGTTTCAGTAGACTCAGGGGCTCTCAGACCTTGGCAGTTGGGGGTGGCATTGACAAGGTGGTAAGGAATCCAGCTATGCATGTAGTTTGCGTTAAATGGAGCATACCCCAGCTGCCCCCATTTTTGATAGAGATCTGAGAGCTGCAGAGATTTAAGGTTCCCCACAGTGATCCATCATGACTTGAGACGCAAACAGAGCTGCGTTCTGGGATGTGCAGCTCCCTGTGGAGCATTTTTCCACGTCAACAAAGAAGCCATTGTGTGTGCGTGTGTGCGTGCACGTATGTTTGTGCATGTGCGTGCTCATGTAGGGGATAGGGAAGGAGGTGAGCAGGAGCAAGCCACAGCACACAGACTGATATCTTCCAGAAGTATTAAGTAAACTTCTTCTATCTCCCCACTGAAGTAAATTGCTAAACGCTTGCTGTGTCTGACATGAACACGCTGAGACGGTGCTTTGATCCGTGCCTCTGCGCGGGCTCAGTTTCACAGCACACCTAGTCTGACCCAGCCGCAGACTGCTCCCAGGAGCAGTAGCCTGGCTCTCCCTCTCCCGCCCATCCTCATCCATTTCCAATGCTTTCTTTGTGCTGGGACCGCGCAGCCACACACAGACACATCGGCTCGTCGAGTAACCTGAGCACCAGGTCAGGAACTGGTCCTGGTGACGTTCCCATGGTTGGTGTGACGAGGGACACGGGTTGGGAGCACATGGCCAGTGGTCTCCCAGCGGCTCGCAACCAGGGGAAGCGGAGACTGGTGTCAGTCCATACTTCCCCAGCCATCAGCAGCCCTGCCTTCTCCCTTGTGTTGATGCTCCTGAAGCTACACAGTAGGTCAGGTGAGGGACCTGATCCAACTGAAAGCTAACCATGAAACAGAAAAATACCCAAAGATAGGCTGCGATGGCAATAGCTCCTTTGCCCAGCTCAGTGTGCAGCCTGAAAACACTGCTGGCAGTGCTGGGGGAGAGGCAGGAGCACAGCACTGGGAGGGCAGAAGAGCAAGGTTGGATGTCAGCTGCACAGTGGTTGGCTTACAGGAACTGAAATATCATCCTTTTTTTCACCTTTTAGTCCTTAAACTTGGGAGGCTCTAAACATGCTCCCAACACAGCCAGCAGCCATTGTGCACAGATGTCAGTCCACAGGTGAGGCTGAGCAGTCCCCAGCACACGCTGCCTTCCTCCCGCCCACACTCCCCAGCTTCTCAAGGGGAAGGTGAGATGCAGCAGGAGTCCAGGTAATGGGAGCCTTGCAAAGGAAATGGAAACAAACAGCACAGAGGGGTTCAGGGACATGAAATCAGAAGAGGACAAGTTGAGGTAGAAGCAGATTGGTCTTCTGGGGCGCACAAGGTTTGTCACAAGAGCTGTGAAACATCGTGTGTTCACTGCATCCCCCCCCCTTGGGGACATTAGCTGCTAGGACATGGTGGGAGGTGTCAGTTTATAGACTGGAGCCTCTCACCCAGGTCTGAGAGAGCAGACAGACGCAATGTTCCTGCTAGACCGGATGGACTTTTTTTTGCAGACCAGAACACCAAAGCTATTAGCTACACTTAATGTCACCAGCGTTTCAATCTTATCTTAATGGCTACGAGGGACCTATTTTTAGAATTTGTCAAGAACCTAGGAAGATCGGCTCAAACAACAGTTTCCTTCAGCATTCAGATTACATTGCTCTGACTTTGAGGCAAGAGAATAAACCCAATTTCAAAATAAGAACAAATGAACAGGGATATTTTAGGACATAATTTTCACAGGTCATGGAGTGCTTGATGGATGTGGCTGAACATGTGCTAGCATCAGAACTTCTGGCTCCTGACCCAGTAGCTATTTCCTTCCATATTTCCAGATGCAGAAATTTTTTTCCATAGTTTTAGTGCTAGATTAAGGAGGGCAACACGAGGACAAGGACAGCTGCTTATGCACCTACTGGAGCTCTTCTGGGCAAAGAAGCAAGGCCAAATTTACCCATTCCAGCCACAAAGACAAAGGGACAAATGTGAAAACCTGGCCTTTGTTCTTTCCCTCTGTAAATGTTGAGGACTTTTAGCAAGCTAAAAATTATGGCACCTAAATACTTGGGGGACAACAGTCATTAAGAACATCATAAGCACTTCTGCTACACCTTGGCATTAGTAGTGACTGCATTGTTTTCTTTAGAAGCTTCTGAGTGGCGGAAAAGTGGATATAAAAAAGAAGAAATAGTTAGAAATTGTACAATATTCAAGCAGACTGTAATAATGTTAAATACCATTTTAAAGCCCCTAAACTACTTTAAAAACAACAAAAAAGGGACTGATTTACAACCTGCTTCACAGCTGAAGGGTGGAGTCCAGTAGGAGTATTTGCCTTTGGATATGCTGGTAAAATAACAAACCTATATTAATCCAGCCTTGAACATAACTGCCAACATTTTGAGTGTATCTGTCTGTTAACGGTATAGCGAAGCAGTCAAAACAGACTGTGTTTTAAAAAGGAATAAAAAGATGAAGGTACCTCTAAGACAGAAGTCCGTTATTCATTATAATGCTTTTTGCAGCAGTGCTTCTCATCAGAAGCTGCAGAGCTGGTTGTTTTCTTTGCTTTGTTGTCAGATGGCTTGACATGAAAGTCATATATGAGCAAGTCATATACAAATACATATATAGTGTGTATATATAGATATATATAGAAGATTGAAGAGATTGAATTAGTAAACTTTTTTACTTGAGGAAGAAGGATGAGGAATAGATACATGTTCAGATGCACAAAAAAATCATATTTCAGTCTTGGTTCATGGGCACACTGGTAGAATAAGGTCACCAACCACGTACTCTCTTTTGACCAGCTTACCCCAATGTCATTAGCTAATGAGCATTAAGTAGGAAAGCAACGACCTTCAAAGCCATCAAAGTGAATAAACATGTTTGAATTGAAATATTACATGGTGGTTGCACAGCCATCATTGGCCAGTGAAAGAGGAAAGAGTTATCTAATACCAGCAGCTCCCGTGTTACACTGCCCCATAGGAAGATGTGAACTGGAAGAGTAATGGGGCTGTGAGAGGCAGGACGGCTCAGCAACGTCTCTCCGTGAAACTCAGCTGATCAGATCACGGTGCTAACAGGCTTGCTCCAAATTGCTAACAGCTTGGCGATTATTCACACCACACAGACTATTACAGGGACTGAGCCGAGATGTCTCTTATGGAAACCATTATAGAGCAAACCGTTGAGCCCTATCTTCTCTGTGTAAATGGACAGAGCTCAACTGAGCCAGCAGAGGTTCCCCTTTTTACAAGAGAAAAGAATGTGGCCCCCCTGCTTTGAACCCTCGAAACGTGCCAAAACTGTCACCTTCGAGGGCCGAGTGATCAAGGTTTGCTCTTTTCATCCAAAACGACTATTTCGGCAAGTCCTTGAACACAGGTAAAGTAAAATAAAGTAATTGAAACATTCCAACCCATACTTAAAAGAAAATTAAATAATAAAAAAGACAGACTTACAGCAAGAGAAAGGATTGTGCTTGATTCTTGGTGCCAAAGTCTTCCTCAGTGAGAAGTTTAACTTTTGCCTTTTTGGCACGAAGTTGCAGACAGCGCAGTGGAGACTCAGGCCTGCCCCAACACCGATACCTGGCAGCTCACTCAGGAGATGGGATAGGAGGAAAACACCTTTCTGTGGTATATTGGGATCTTGTAGAGCCTCATTGCTTATTGACCACACCACTGCCAGACATTTGTGCGTAAATAATAGCATCCAAAGATGTCAGTAATAGCTTTTCACTGTACAAGTTAGTCTACAAACATGAGTGAAGAAACCTTCCCTGAACAACATAACTTAAGCAGAAAAAGCAGAAGTCTAAGGGCGTAAGCACATGCAACTATAAAATAAAAACATGTTTTATAACAAACAACTGACCTACACACCTGTTCCAAAAAGGGGTTTGGAAGGACATCCCTCATTGTCCATGGCAGAATAGGTACATTTTGGGTTGAAGACAATCACCATGCTCTTGCTCTGCTTCATAGTATAGAGAAGCAGCTCCCCCACCCCAGCACCACTCTCCAGTTAGCTTTCTGCTGGTACATCCATGTTAAATTCAGGATGACACTGACACCCTAGCTAGCTAGCTCAGTCAGCTCCAAAATGACAGCTCTCATTTTAATGAGGAAAACTTATAATTATGTGGTAATTCATCTGTGACTTGGGCTCCTGTGTGCTCTCCTCACATAAAGCAAAAAAAGTGCTGAGGAGCTCCTGACAAGACTGAGGCCAATGGGTCTCTCACCACCAGTATCAAGGGATCAGGATTTAAATCCATGCTCTAGCTCAGTCTATGGCCCCGGCTGGGTAAATCACTTAATGAACCGTTTAACAATTTATTGCTTTGAGGAGAGTTATTTATTTCCCTCTGTGTTTGTTTTCTCCTCTGACAGGGATAACACTCAGAGCTTCATAAATCATAATTAGCAAGTTTTGAAGGCACTTTGAGATCTTGAGATAACAGCACGCTACAGGTGCATGGTGTATTTATTCTTAACACTTCAGGCCAGTGGTCCCTGACCTGGGAGCTGCAAAGCCATAGCTTACAGAGATGGGTTGCAAGTCCAGTGGAAGTAAAAATGGCAAATTAGTGCTCATGAGAAGAAACTGTGGCACGAACCCAGATGTGGTATTGGGAATGAGGTCATGAACCTGGTAGTGAAACCAGAAGACAGGTCCACCAGCTTTGCTAGTTCCAGAATGGCTTAAAAAAGCATGCTTTGTACTGATAAATATGTTTCCACTCAAGGCTAAAATGCAGTCTCACAGACCTGCTTTTCTCTTGAGCTCTCCCTCAAGAACAACAACAGAAAGTTCCACCTATGCCAGTGATCTACTCAATTAAATTTTACTTCAATATGTGTTAAGAGATTGGAACAAGATTTTAAACAAATGTTTACCCTGAAAAAAGCCTTAACACACACAAACCTATATTCACCATGGGTATACATAATCTGAATAATAATAATGATGATAATAATAATGGAAAACCTCTGGGACATACTGTGAATGTCAGATTGGCTACAAACTTTACTGCATGGAAAACCTCCTGGCAGGTGGTTGTAATCCTTCTAGAAAGGATCGGGGCTGGATCAGCAGTGCCTCGGGGAGTTAGGTGCCCATCTCTTATTGGATTTACATGCACAGACCTGTTGCTTCTTGAGTTACTTCATTAAAAAGCTAAAATTTTGGGTCATGATGCCATGTCTAATTGAAGCACTTGGCTTGCAGTCTTGCTTGTTTATTTTCTGGGTTCATCAATGGCAAATGGCAATTGTCTTCAACTTTAACAAAGCTTACTGGTCCTTCCTGGGCATTGGACTCTCTCTTCATCCTAAAAAGCGTATTTAGTTTTTCAGGAATATTATGTTCTGGAAAATGTTTTTCATAGGGCAGTAAAAAAAAAAAATAAATCCCCCCCCAAGGGTTTTCATTTGTCAAATATAATTTATGCCCACATAAGATTCATTCCTTAAAATAAATACTGAAACCTCAGAGAAAACCCTTGCGCAGGGTTTGCAAAGGAAAAAAAGTGCCGTGTAAATGGGAGCGGTGGTTTCGCTGCAGCCCGAGCCCCGCTGGTATCCTCGGCGAGCAGAGCAGCAGACCAGGGTTTTTACTGGCCTCTGTTGTGTCTGTTGAACTGTTGCTCCGTCTTTAGTGAAATCTCAAGCAACAGAAATCCTCTATTAAAACCACCTGCGCAGCTTTGTCAGCCGAGCTCCGCGCTGTCAAATAACTTAGCTTCTTAAGCCAATACAAGTCATTAAGAAGAAGGTGAATTAGAGATTTAGACGTTGCCGATAGTAACTATCTCTGATCAATTGATATCTTCCTCTGATAAAGCGGTGCTCCTCGGCCGACCCCCTCCCCTGCCTCATCCGCGCAGACCCCGACCACTGGATCTAATTACGGGTGAGGAACACCAGGCCCTCGTCAGCGCTGAAAGGCCATCAGTAGGCCTATCCATTAATAACTCTCCTGTGCGCTGTACATTGTAATTGTCAGACTGCAATTTACAGTAATCCTCCAATGCAAAAACTTAAATAGCTGCAGCTGATTTGAAATTCATACAACCAGTTGAAAGAGAGAAAAACAAGATGCACGGGTTAAAAGGCCAAATTGTGCAAGTGTGTGCGCTGAGTGACAGACATTTTAGTACTAGCCTGGGACCATATTTTAAAAGGTCACTGAAAACTTTTGGCTTGGGCCCTCTGACAAACAATGAACTTTCCATATATTTATTTGCCATCTCTTTGTTTTTACAGCAAGCAGAATAAATGAGTTAAATGACGTTGTGCGGGTCTGCACATTGTCAGCACAGGTTATAAGTCATTATTAAACTCCATCAAATCAGACCAAACCCGGTCTAGGCAATGAGACTAAAAGTTATTTGCATTCCTTCTGTCATAAAAAATCATATCCCCTTACCCAAGACTTTCGTTTCTTTATTAAATGCAGCCACAAGAGTATTTCAGGTCTGGCAATGTGAGCTCAGGAAAACCTACTCTGTATAACTCAGTGTAACAGCTTAGAACCGATTCCACTAAAATGTCCCAGTTGAGTGTATCTGGGCACTCAATCAAGACACACATATTACTTTTAAATAAGATTAGCCTTTATATTTTGCTGCTTAAGTTAAAACTTTTCATGTCATTCTCTCATTTTATGTAAACTCCAACATAATTCTGTTTTAGAGAATACTTCAAACAAATTAAAACCCTCAACTCGAACGTGTCTAGCAAAACTTGCCTAATGGCATAGCAAGCTGTTTGGTGACACTAAAACACTTTTAAATAAGATGAATTTTCCCTGCGTTGCCCTGGCTTTGTAATTACTGCTGCTGAACAGCATACGCCTTTGGTTACAATGGCAAAAGCAGCGGCTTGCGCTCTGAAACTTATTTGACAAATAACTTACAAGTGACCTGCAACATCTGTTTAAAAAATCGTCCTTTGGTATCTGCCTCAAGTTGAGTTCAGCATTAATTATGAAATGCAAACATATCATCTGGGGCCAAGGGCAGCTTTTACACATACACAAGGCACAGCGTGGGGAGGGGGCCAGGCTGCAAACGCCTTCCTTACGCCAGTCAAGTGGAAACAAAATGTTTAAGTAAACCTCTATCTGAGCTACCAGCTTGTAACGCCGTGCCAGTGACATCCAGCTACACTCAACCATGGGCCTGATCCCGGCAGTGCTGAGCTCCTGGGTGCTCCAGGAGACACAAGATGCGGTGGGATGGAGCTTGGAGAGGCAGGCAGGGACGCTCAGCAGCTCCAGCCACCCTGGATGTCAGCTGGAGCGGTGGGAGCGCAGCACCTCCAAACACCAGCCTTGAGCATTGCTCCTCTGGAAGGTGCCATCAATGACTACGGAGGTGTGTAAGTCACAGCAAACCCCACAGAGCTGCAAACACCTACGTGAAAAGCAAAGGGCTCCAAACCCCAAAGAACACCAGCAATAGGCTTTAATAAAACTAATGACAGTGCAATTTACACTCACAAAATCCTATAGTGATGGAGAAGATGTGTTCTTCAGTCGCTGAGTTTTAAAACATCTACCCAGCCCTAGCTGTAGATAGTTCACTGCTGTGCTGCTTGGTGTAACATCAGCTCAGGCTGAGATTCAGTTTATAGTACAAAAGCAGATGGAAGAGTGAAATAGAGCACTTCTCTCTTCTTCAGAGAAAGGAAACATTTTTTCAAGGACTTATAAGTCTTTTTTATGTGGAAGACAGTAAAAAGTAAAAATAAGAAATTCTGACCCTATGTAATCCTGAAATTACATTATTTTGGATCTGATTTAAAAACTATCCAGCAAGGTTTGATTCAAATAACATGTGCAGTACATATATCCCTTCACATCAATAAATATTAGTAGTATAACTATTGAATATAAACTTTTAGAGAACTATTTCATTATTGCAATCAAAATAAACTGCTTCTAGCCTATATGGAAGCACATGTAAAATACAGTTGGACAATACTGAACTATTGATTTTTGCAGCTAAAAAGATATTTGCTTGTAAGAGATCAAAGATCTAAAAGTTTACTTCTGCAGATCTCTTTTCTCTGCACTGCTTTTTTCATTTACCTTCGTATACATGAATGTAATCAGCAACCAAGCTCAGCCATCAGGTGATAACATTTCTGCAGCTAATTGTGGCATACTGGAGTCTAGCGAGGAATATTATTAAACTGTCCTATAATTCACGTTTCGTGTGAAAAACTGGGACTTGAAAAACACCTGCCCAAACAATTCATAAACACACTGCGCAGCAAATACCTATGGTAATTCACTGGATTTACAACCGTCGTATTATATTAAACATACAGTATCAAAATTTATCACCCATTACACAGATTCCTGTTTTAATAATATCTTGTACTCATACAATAGCACCTTCTCTCCCAAAGGGTCCCGAAGCACTTAAAAAATCGTACATACAGGAATTGCTTCATTCACTGTGGAAATACAGCTGCCTCTGGGGTGGAGCAGGGGTTAGGGGAGGGGGGAAATTGTGCACAGCGGTTATAAACGCTGACAGTCGAGGGAGATGGTTGGGGATGGGGAGGGGAGAAAATCACACCAAAGTCTCAGGAGCACAATTTAAAAGGCATAACCCCATTTGGAGGTGAGGGAGGTGCATAGGCAGCCGTGGCAGGACACGCCAGGTATCCTTGTGGGAACCGTCACCCATGAGCAGTCCCAACCGTTAGGCCAAGCTGCAGCCTTTGGCTCCAACCCTCAGCCCAGGCAATGGGATGAACCTCCCCATGGTTCATCGAGCTCAAGTCTGGGAGGCTCCGTCTCCAGTATCGTCATGCTGCATCGCTCAGATTCCCCAAAGATAACCCCAGCTGTGCTTCTAGAAAACCAGGGGACAATGGGAACCCACTGACCAGAGACCTCTGTGGTGGGCAACTGCATGAAATTGTCCAAAAATAATGCAACATTAGAGAAAAATCAGGCAGCTGCATGGATTTATGGCTAGGCCATTGACGCAGTTAGAACCCGGCCATCAAAAACTGCTGTTACCTACACCACTGAAAAATGTTTGTGTTCCTCAGTTAACTGCAATTGCAGCTTCATCTGCTTCTTCATATTTGCCATAACTGCCAATGTAGTCTCTCGTGGCTTCACGTCAGCCCCAAACCTCTCCACCCTGGTCTCACTCAGGACTTTCTCAGAACCCATTTGACCATAGTGAGGAATCAGCTTCTGAACATCAGGCTAGATTTACCTTGACAAGACAATCGGTCAAAAGCTTAAAACCATCCCCTGAAAATCACCACCAATGGGCTTACTGCTTCCTATTAGACTTCAACAAGACAACTGAAACCCTAAGCCGTGGTTGCTTCTCTCTAGTTTGGGACATTAGCTTGGTGAAGGCTCGGGGCAGAGATGCCTTCTCAAACAAGACAGAAGACTTGGCCAATGTAGGGGATGAGCAAATGTGAGCAATCACAACAAGGTGAAAACCAGCAGGGAATTCTAAGCCAAGTGAAGCCAGAAGGCCACAACTACAATCCTATATCTAACAGCAAAACCAGTTTCCCGCCTATTAAACATAATCCCATCATGCCTGCTGTCTGTGGTGTGGCTAGCACAGAAACTACCTTTAGTGTTGGCACAGCGGAGAGACCACGGCTCTTCTTACCACAAGCCTGCTTTGGATGCAGGGCAGAGCTTTCGCTATTGCCATTAACACATGGAGTCCTCACAGTGGTGACATGCATAGTCACAAGCTCTAAACTGTTGCAGGAGAAGGCAAGATGGCCTCTGGACCACAAGGACTTCTTTTGGACCTCAAAGGACTAAGGCCAGGGATACTTGAGGCTAAAAGTTTATTGGAAGTGGTGAAAATTGTTAAGTGACTTCTGTCCTACTGGGTGGCCAAGCTCCACCTCTGCTTCCGGCAAGGCTCTACTTCAGTTGACCTTGTCTTCTCAGTCTCTCGCACATGTCTTGCTGTCACTTTAAAACCTGATGCTGGAGTAAGCGAACTTTGGCTCTGCTTGTTTCCACCTTTGCCCGGCCCTCCTCCACGATGCTCACCTTTTCCGGGGAGCTGATTTAAGAGCTGAGGTCATAGAATCACAGAATGGTAGGGGTTGTAAGGGACCTTCAGAGGTCATCTAGGCCAACCCCCCTGCCAAGGCAGGGTCACCAAGAGCAGGGTGGACAGGAACGCATCCAGGCAAGTTTTGGAGAGCTCCAGAGAAGGAGACTCCACAACCTCTCCGGGCAGCCTGTTCCAGTGCTCTGTCACCCTCCGTAGTTGTTGTTACCCTCAAAAGAGTTGTCCATGTCTCTTCCCTTTCCTCTTTATATTTGAGATTGCTCTGAATCTTGGCATTTCTTCTAAAATGTTTCCACCCTACAACTTTCTCTGTTGATAGGACTCAGGTGTTCATGCAGGTGCCCCATCACACCTTGCCTCAGTCACTGCAGTTTCTGGGATTTTCTGACACACATCAACAGACCATATCTTATACAAAAAGCAGCTGCTATGTATCTAGCATAGATTATATACTCAATTTCAGTTTAGTTCCTGCAGCCTACGTGCCATAGGCTCTGTTGTGATTTATTTAGCTCCTGCATTAAGTAAGCCTTCACCTTAGCTAAACTGCCAATAAGCCAACATTACTTCACAAGAAATCTTCCACAGAGGTTGCTGTATGGTTATTTCACACTAATTTAGTGGCTTGCAACCAACCATTAAGTCAAGTAAGGAATGCCCTTACCATGTACACGCACAAGGATGTGTGCTTGATTCAGGTCTGCAAGGTGGGTCAGGAAGGAAGGTCTGAACTGCCTTTCTCCTGTGCCTTGCTTGTACCTGCTGGGGACACCAGTGCTCCTTAGGCATTCAGCCCTCCTTGGCAGGTAGTGCACCGTGCTCAGTGCAGGAGCCCTTCGAGCTGGTGGATTCCACAGAAAGGGCAACTTTTTAAAGACTGGCAAAGGCATTTGGTCCAGGAAAAAATGGCATCTTCCACAGATCCCTTCCCACCTCCACCACCAGCGACTTCAAAACTGCTGTTAAGGCAGAGTCCTGGGAACTTTTGCCCTTGTTCTAAGCGAGTTTTTTTTGCTGGCACAGCCTTGCACAGCAGCCAGTTGGCCAGACAGGGAGTACGGCTGCCTGTGCCATGCTTGTTTGTATAATGAGATCTCTTTTGCCTGGAGCACATGTACTATGTAAAGCTGGGAGGAAGGTGATGAGTGTTGCTGGCAGCAACATAATGCCCTGCTATTCCAGCCTGAATCACCATGAAAGCAATAATTTCTGAACTTAAAATTGGTGCTGCAAAATACTATTAATTGCTATGGATGTGTGAGAATAGGGCAGATCTTAGCTATCAAGATACTGGGGCGTGACGGAGTGAAGGGAGGGTTTTGTTCTGACATCAAGGTCTTGCCTGAGTTCAGGTGACTACATGAAAGCAAAATGGCTGGTGTAGGTGGCTGTGGTATAAGAACATGGAAGCAGACGTCTGAGCTTAGTGATATCTGTGTTCAGACACCGGTGCTAATGCTGGTGGTTGTGAAATAGACAACTCATGTAACCATAGCACTGCTCCTCTGTGTTACTTAGATTCTAATTTATAAAACAAAGTTAAAAACCTTACCCTAAAATTGATGCCAAAGTGCCACTCCAGTACTTCTGTGAAAAGTGCATTCTTAAAGGAATATGTAGTTGAGGACTGGACTGGTGATCCCACAGTCCCCTCCTGCAGCTTGGTCCTTCAGGGTTAGGTGAGTCAAGTCTGCAAACTTGGCATCATTTTATTACAAATGCTGGGACAGCCACAACAGCTCATACTCACTCACCTGCTTCAGGCCAAGTGGCAACAAAGAGGGGATCCTCCTCACCTTGGCAAGAGATGAGCACGACCCTGGAGTAACTACTGACCCCCTGACCATGATGCAGCTGGATGAAATCTCTTCTCCTTGCCTCATCATTTTCCCGGAAAGAACATTTCCAGCCTCAAGCTACAGTGTGGGATCCATCTCATCAGCTAAATGCCAGCCCTGGGCAGGGAGGAAGGGACCCTTCTCTCTCTCATTCAACCTACCTCATGTTGAAAGGATGACCTAGGGGCAGGAAAACCGACGGTGCCCTGTGGCTGCTGCCGTGGCTCCACTGACTGCAGAAGAAACGGGTGGGAGTTAGCCCAGGTATCTGCAGAGCACACACCTGAAGTTAGCTGAAGCACCCTAGATATTAACAGAAGCTTTGAGGAGGACGGCCCACATTCCTCCCCTCTAACTCTTGCCCATCTGGCAAAGAAAATGGAGCAAACAGCTGCCTATTCACAGCAATAGGTGGGCTATCTCAAAAGTAGGTAGTAGGTAGTAGGCTTTTGACTTAAAAGCTTGAAAAATGGAAGCAAAACAGAAGAGGCTGCCTTTGCATGTTGCCGAATTTCTCAACTTGATGTCCGGGAATTTACACTCATTACATCTGAAGGACTTTTGTGTTATGTTCAAAGGCACACAAATTACAGAGCCCAAGTGGATGTCTTCCCAGTGACTTCAGTGGGAGCTGGGCAGGGACCCAAAACTACAGGAAATTTTCAAGTTAACAGAGGAAAATTGCTTCAATTTAAGAGTTAGCATGAGGCTTCCCATAAAATATATATCTAAAAAGTAATGTTGAAAAAAAGAAAAAAGAGTATAAGCCAGGTAAGTGGAGGTGGTTAAGCTGCAAAGTAAATGATACTGTTTTCATAACATATGGAAGGTCCCTGGTTATTTTACTCACCAAAATGAAAGTATTGTTCACATTCTACAATAAGGAAGGACATAATCACAGCTATGAGAAAAATAAAACCCACTTACATGTCAGTGCTGCCTGTGTCCACTGACACGGACATTTCCTCTAAGGACCAGATCCTGCACCTGGACTCCAGCAGAAGTGTTCAGGGAAGCCCAGCCAAGCACCAAATCTGCTCCTCTGTGTGTCTGGACCTGGAGTTATGATTAACTTTACTACCTCCTTTCAGGGCAAGCATATTCAAAAACTCGCTCACCTTGGTTTTCACTCAAATTCCTTTTTCTATATGGTTTTACTTTAGAGTAGCAGCTAAGCAAATACATACCTTAGCTCTATTGACACAATTCTGAAACACATTTATTCTTATAATAAGGAGATGAGAAACCAGTACCTGTGAACTCTTCTTCAGATACAGAGGTATTTTCTTTTCAGTTCCTGCGGAGCGGCCACTGAGGTTTGTGAAGATGACAAGTGGTAACTACCCTGAAAATGTGTGTCTTAATGTCGGAGCTTCATTAAAGTTAATTGTTCTTCTTCTTAATTCAAGGCTGATGTTTCTTCGGGCGCAGGAAGAACCCAGTCATTGCTGCATTCTGAGCAGCTTAAATTAAAAAAAAAAAAAGGAGGGGGGAATCTTTATTTTGTGTTACACAATTTCAGTACCATTGCTAATGAGCTGTACTTAAAATCTGCAGTGAGTAGGTGATGCTCCCATACTGGCAAAAAATGTAGTCACCTGCCTTTGAAGCAGAACCTTTACTGATTTTACCCTGTGACTTTCTGGAGAACCCTGGATGCTTCACATGACTACCCAGCAAGGGATGGACCACTTCCTTTGAGACTCAAGTTCAGATGGCCATCCCTCATCTCACTCCTCCACAATGAACAGGAAGATGACAGCATCTTCAACTATTTTTTTATGTTTCTTTAAATTATTATTTTCAGGCCTGTTTTCCTGTAGCAAATTCAGGGAAAGAAAATTTTTCTGATTTGACCCACTTGCTAGAACTTGGGGGGTGGTGGACTATTGTTATCCTCTCCTACAGCTGACTAACCTACACATTGGAGCTTAAACCTACCAATGCCATCAGCGTCAGGGTGGAGCCTAGAGGCAGAGGAAAAATGAGCTGGAAAGCCACAGAAGATCCACAAGTTTCCTTTACTCTCAGCTGAGAATTGCTTGCTTCATTACAGCTGAGACAAGGAACAAAGTGACACCGTTGGAAGACATGGGTGACTCAGCCTTCCTCCAAGGCCAGAAAAAGGCACCACCACGGCTATCGACAGCTCAGCAGGCTCTTCTCTATAACCTAAGACAAAACATGGAGTAGAAATTGCCCACCGCAGATGCCAAGAGACTGACTGCTGCTCTGGGAAGTTTTCAAAAAGGAAGACTCCTGATCTTTGACTGGCAGGTCTGTCTCTGTAAAACAGACATGACACTGGTGTGCCAGTCAGAACACTCTGCAAAACATTCCATATTCAGGATAAGTGAAATACTAACAGAAAACAAATGGAAAAAAATAATTAAAATCAATGTCAGTTATGTTGAGACTATTAGCTAATATTAACATGTTGTTCTTAAAACATGTGTCGAGTTGTGTGAACCTGTGTTACTGAACCCTTGCGCCCAGGGGCCTCCCAGCTCCAAGAGAAATTTTGCAGGTATAACGGTCAACACAGAGATCAAATTGTAGCATGTACACCATCATTTTTAACCTGAGCGTCCCTTAAGAGTCTTCACATAGCTATGAAGACAGTTCATTCATCAGAGGAAGGAGACAAGCAGACTTGTCTTTAAACAAGGTCAAGAAATAAGGCTTTCACTTTTTTTTTTTATTTAGATGGAGACTGAAAAGTAATTTTTTGTAAACTCTAGATTTACAGGAAGATTAAGAGGAACTAAAAACAAAAGCAGAAAGACAATACAAGGTGAACAGACCATAACTTTATTGGAGATATACTCAGCTACAATTATTACAAAAAACTATTAAAGGTAATTGTGATCCATAAGGTGCAGATTGCAAACTTCTGCAGCATGATTACAGTATGAATGAATTACATTTTATGTCCCTTGAAGACAGCTGCAGCATGTGATGGTAAATATTTTATTGTCCATCAAATTATATTTGTTATTCATTCTACTTGATTTTAACCATCTTTTCAGTCAAACTATTTACAATAAAAATGCCTGCAATTTCCAATTCTTGTTCACAAACATTTTTCTCTCCAACTTGCTGCTGCAGTAAATTCTGAGTGCATCTACAAAGCAATTAAAGTAGTCTGTGGTTGCCGTTCAAAAAAAAGAGGGAAAAAACCCAAGGACTTTATTGGATAAAATTTATTGTTAAGAAATGTAGTTAGCTTTGACAATGACCTCTAGATTTGCTAAAATAATTCAGATTGAATTACAGTTGATATTTAGATTACATTTCATGATCGGTAGTGTTTTAAGTTTTAAACCTAATACCAAAGTAAAGAAATTAACTTCTTGAAAATTAGAGCAATTGGAAAAGGATCAACGTCAGTAATTAAGTACCAGAAATCAAAATCCTTCTCGCTTCACTCATGTAATAGATACAGAGATTTCCATGAGAATGTTTTTGTAGGGAACCCCACCCAAAACATACAAACCCAGAATACTGTCAGACAGAGGCAAGCGTGTCATCACAGCAGACCACAATGCTATTTGTCATTTCAGGATTACGTGTGCTGCTGTGACTGGGATACAGAGATTTCGCTTTCTATACAGATAAATGCACGTAGCATAGTCATGTCATACGCAGCAACATAGAAACCACATCTTCCAGTTAATGGTTCTGTATTTGCTTACAAGGAGGAAAACCCAAACTCTCCAACATACGTATAAGCACAAGATCTTCAGGTATGTAAAAGAATGTAGTTCCATTAATTAAAATGATACCACATCAATTTAGCACTAGGCTGAGGATCTCGCACCTCATCCCCGGGCCACCACTATATTCCTCCCCAGCATGGAAATCGGTTCTTGTCCAAATTCTGTACTCTGCAGTCACAACACACTATTGTGTAACGAGACTTAAAAATAGTAGGCTTTTTTTTTCCTGTATGGACTTTAGCAGCATCCAAGCTGAACAAACACTTCAGAAGTAGCTACCGGGCACTCAATATTCAGACTGAGCAGAGATTTAGTTGAGGTTGACCAAATTACTAGGGGCTGTCTTCTTGCAAAAACTACACTATGCACATAATATGTCGGTTTGTTCAGAGATAATTACTGGAGTGTCAGAGGTCATTCTAATTTTAATTACTTCACATAACAGTAAAATGATGTAGTAGAAAAACAATAGCTTTAAAATACAATCAAGAGTTGTTACACATCTTTGTTGTATTTTTCCACATACAGTAAAAATGCCACAGACATTACAAATGACCTATTTAAGTTGTGCAAGTAAATGACACATTGCAGGCATTATAATTAACTTTTTCAAATTCAGTAAATCAGAACAGCAGCAAGGCCAAACCACATTTTTCCTCTCTGTTAAGCATTTTTTCCTTGAAATGAGGTAAAGCATGGTACCAAGTGCAATGCTTATTTGTGCTACATGAACAGAACAGCGCAAAAAAAGCCATAAAAATAAAAACGCAGCATAGTTAGGAGGACTGTTTAAAGTACAGTATAACAGGACTTAGATAAAAAAAAAAACAACAACAAGGTTCATGCCAACTAACCCCCACACTATTGATGATGAGCCTGTGTGGTTGCTTTTGAAGATGGGTTGCAACAGTCCACTTACACTTGTGCTTATAGCATGTGAAGTGATTTCTATCCCAACCTTCAAATGATCAGATTTAGGTCTTTAATAGCATACACTGTCCAATATCAAAATCATATCAACTGCAGGGTAAAACACACAGATGTATGACATGGAAACTAATATGAATTTTCTATCTCAAAGGATAAAAAATATTTCAATGAGGTCACACTGGAAAAAATTACGGCATTTAAAACGCATTTAAAAACGCATCAGCAGCAGAAACTACTTTATAGTCAGCCACTACACATTTCCGATTTCCAATTCATAGGCTTTATCTAGTAACAAAGTGATCATTAAACTATTCTGAAACACAGAGCAAGTTCAGTTAATTCTCCTTGCATCAAAACACTCGGTAGCACTTTACTGCTAACAATTACCTGAAACCCCTGAGAATCCATAACCTTGTAACAATCAGTAAGAAGTTTTAGGCATTCAAAGACTAACTTAAATTTTAGTTTTTCATAATGCAGTTAAAACTACTTAAGACTTTCTAGATGGTCTGATTTTATCTGCTGACTCATGTCTGGCCAGAAACAGAATTGTTAACATTAGTAATCATGTATTTTTGCTAAGAAACTTCACTCCTACCATGAAGAAAGAGCCATAACTTAAATTGGTGATGTACTTTTTTTTTAAAAAAAAAAAAACAGCTAAATCAAAGCAATTTACCTTAGAAAATTTAGACAGCATGTTTTTACTGTTCCATCTCATTTATATTTGTTTTATACACATCAAGACTTGCAGGTCTTATACTGTTAAATTTCCATGACTGAAGTACCAAACAACTGCTAGAATTTTTTATAGGCTAGTATTTTAATTCTTGGTCTGACTACTACAACAATGCTGCTTTCAAATACAAGAATGGTCCTTTTTGCAGAATGAAAAATGACTGAGATAGAAAATGTATGAACTTTTGAAAACTGTATTTCAGAAAAGCTTAATGTCTACCGCTTGTCACTAAGGCATTCATTTTATTTTTTTGTTAAGAAAGCAAGAGCTGACAGTTTTTGTTTTGTTTTAGTGTGCATTTGTGAGAAAAGGAATAGGGTTTAAAAGCAGGAAATACAGTATTTATTTGTAATTTAATACATAAGACACAGCATCAAGTTCAAACTATTGTGCTGGAAAACGTTAAAACACCTTGCTCTGCTTTCTCAAACTTCAAGCATAATTAACAGGGCAAAATTGCAGCAAACCTCTACTGATATTGGTGGGAATACGAGACCCACAGCTTTTTTAAAAGGTAAATTAAGAGGTATTATAGTTACAGTGCAAAAAATTAAAATTTCAAGCATAATATATAAACATAGCACCAAAACAGAAAAAAACAATGCATGCAAAAAAAGAAGGAAAAGAAAAGAAAAAAAGAACTGAGGTATTTAAGTGAAGAGTGCCTACAAAAATCTAATTAAAGAAGTATAGGCAAAGCCTAAAAAATAAAAGTATGATTTCCCCCCACCCCCAGTAGACCAAAACACCAATGAGCTAGTTTCTCTAAATTAAGGACCTAAATCACAGATGTATCAAAAGTACGGCAGTTATATCTCAAACATCAACTTTCATGTTATTTAACAGCACAGCTTTGGTAGGTGAAATATGCATGCAACTCTGAAAAGTACAGTAAGAAATTTACGTGGAAATATCTCTAAGTGTAAAGGTGCTCTGTTTGTTAAATACGTAACCAATTGACTATAAAATCTGCAGCATATTTTAGGTGTGATATGTCTAAGGTTATTTTGTTAGAGTGACAGTTTGCACTGTGCAATTATTCATTACTGTTTCCAGTATTGGAACTATCTAGCTTGCAGGTTTGTGTAAAATTGGAATTTTAGCCAAAGACCATATTTTGTTTATGGTATAAAAAAAACTGTAGACTAACCACCTCCTCAGAATTGTTAAAAATAACCTAATTACATATATATGAATACAATTTCTATTATAATCCTGTAATAAGTCACAGCTATAGTAATGAGTTGTACTGTAAATATAGAGCTGTATCATTGTAAAATGCATAACAAAATGAAGGGAATGTAAAACAGTTTGTTCCAAAAAAGATCAGAAATTAAAGACTATTAATGAGGGTTTATTTATTTTTAAGGCAAGAACCTTTTTTGTTATGCAAGACTGTGTGGCATAAGGAAATTGAAGTTTCATTCTATCAGTATGCCAGCCATTTCAATTAAAATCTGTCCCTAACAAATAAGTGCAATAATGATTGGGATTGCCATCTTAATGTAAAAAGATGACATGGAGAGAAACACAAAAAAAAAAGAGAGAAAAAAAAAAAAGGAGAATACTGGCACACTTATTCTTTCTTATACCAAATCATCCAGTACAGTTTATCAACTGCTTTATGACTGGCACTAGTGCACAGATTGAAGAATTTCAAGATTACTATATATAAATCTAGCAACTGCATTAGGCGTAAGCTCCCTGGCCTTCTAACACTAAGCAAAGCTGTACTGACAATAAAAGTAAACCAAAAAGACCTGACAACAATTATTCTGAACACTTGCTAAATGTCATCATTAAAGCACTCTCGTGATTAAACAAAGCAGAAGTGAGGAAAGAAGACAAGATTGTGTTTGCGCAAAAAACTATAACTACAATTAGTTCCAAAATTTTATACATGTTAAATGTTTTGTTATCTATTCTGTTATCAAACAAACTTTAAATTCTGTCTTCCAATTTGTTCCTCTCAACATCAACATTTTTAAAAATTTGCTTTATTTGTATGTGTTTTTTCCCCCATTTTATTTATTTTTTAAGAGGAGTCTCAGCTGTTTGGGACCTGAGGTTGATTTGCTTTGAGGCTTCGTAGTGCTCTTCTCGCAGCTGCAGATTTGGCAATCCTGTAGCTTCTGCCAACACCTTTAAACTTTCCCTTTCCTACAACTTCCACTGTTACTCTGACCTTTCCATCGTAAGTTCTTTCTGCAGGACTGCAAAAATATACACAAGAATTACTCACTGCCTAGGCAGGTTAATGTGAAATAAGAGACCTACATTCTCTTTTCTACAGAAGCTAAAGCAGTACAGTTAAAACAGAAATCATAACTTTTCTCAGAAAGTTATGCACAATGATCATACTAGCTGCTTAGTGCAAAAAAAACTACAAGTAATTCGTGACATTTAAAAATCCTCAGTAGTTTATGAAACACAGCTTAAAAAAATTTTATGGCAGTGTGTACCAAGAAAACATATTCTTACCTAAATTTGGCTGTCTCTGGCTCCATCTCCAGCAGCTCTCGCACTGGGGAACGGGGCACATTAGCAGAAAATTTTTCTATTTAAAAAAAAATATTAAAATTAGCTTTGTTCCCTTCATAGAAGATGGTACTTAATTATTAATTTTTTTCAGAAAGCTGACAATACCTATTAATGGCCTCATCATTGGATAGTACACTTGCCAAACCATTTCCAAAGACATTCCACTATCCATATAAATGGCACCAGCAAGGGACTCAAATATATCCCCCATGGCCTTTGGTACTTCAATGTCTTCCTCTTTTTCTTCATCTTCTTCAGATCTTCTGAGCTGTTTGCAATTAACAAAAGCCGAGGGGAGGGAGGGAGGGAGAGAGAAGGGGAGGAGAAAAGAGAGAAACAATTGCTTCTTTTAAAATAAAACAAAGAACTTCAGAAACGTAAACTCTCTTGCATCCTATCCTGAGCTGCTTCCTTTAAGTTCTTCATTGACAACTTTCCACAGTGAAATTTTTCTTTTATTCCCCAATGAAACCAAGTTGCTGGATGTATCATTTTTCAAATGTGAAAAAAAATCCCAAACACCATTGCATGCACAGACCTTACATGCTTTGTGAATTCCTCCTGTAATAATTCTGTAGGATTTCACCATGGGTCTGTTTTTTCCAATAAGAAACAGACTTGGCTCTATCAGTTAAGAGTAGAAAGCTACTCATAACAAAGGAATAGTTCATACATTAAACAACTAGAAGGAGACTGTAAAATCTGTAAATCCAATCTCTGGATTAAAGTCGGCTGTACCTTTCCTTACCTCATTTACCCCAAAAGACAAGCATGAAACAAATCTTACTAAAATAAGCCATTAATAACTGATAACCAGCACCATCAGACTGAACTAACAGGCACACTTAGGCATTTTTAAAATGTAGCAGTCAGTGTTTTCTTCTATGCTACTAATTTTAGACAATAGTCTCTTCTCATTATTAAAGCTAAACTTTCAGTATCTGTCTTAATGGTCTTGAGTTATTCTAAGCCTTTACTAAAAACACCTCAAATACCTAAGTCCAAACAAAGTAACCTGAACAAAATTTTTGGCCATTACTCTCCTCTGCCTAAAGAGAATATAAGTTTCTGTTGGTCTTTTCCCCAGCAGCTACTCTCTCACTCCATGTGACCCTTATTTGGGGTTTTATACCCAATTCAGTGCTCTTAAGAGTCACCATAATACTTCATAAACTAGTCCCACCCAGTATTTCTACCTGAAATAAATCAAACAAGAAGTCAGACCTGATATGTACACACTCCAAACGGGAATTTTGATGTTAAAAAACAAATCCGACTGTTTTGAATAGCATATTTCATACCAAGTGCAAACTGAAGCACTTTTGAGTTATACTGAAATAACAGAAGGAGAGAGAAACTAAGAGCTCTAAGGCAAGGGACAACAGATGTTTCAGGAGTGAGATTTGAAAAAAAGAAAAGCAGATGACGTGGAGACACACATGGAAACCAGTCTAGCTGGCATGAACTGCAGAAACAAAGACTCTTGCATTAACTCTGATGAAATAAGAGTTTCAGTAATTCAGTGCCAGACCAAGATAGGGAGCAGGCGTAGGGAGAGTGAAACAAGAATTTTATTTGAAACAGCT
This sequence comes from Limosa lapponica baueri, assembly GCA_002844005.1. Taxonomy (NCBI): domain Eukaryota; kingdom Metazoa; phylum Chordata; class Aves; order Charadriiformes; family Scolopacidae; genus Limosa; species Limosa lapponica. Next base: position 246,805 of record KZ505762.1, on the reverse strand, counting down.
ATCGCACAATTTGGTTGCAACTTTGTGGAAGTTTCTAGGCAAACCTTTTGCATACTAGCAAAAAAATGAACAAAGCTAAAATTCTCTACTATGGGCTCTTAAAGTAAGTTTTTAGCCTTAACAGACAGAGTTTGATCCTCTGATGTAAAATGATTTATATTATCTAAATTTTAGTGACAAATTTCTTAGTCAATGTTTATTTAATCTTCCCATAAAACATTTAGATTTCACTCTGCAATGGAGTACAAGGGCTGTAAACACATATATGTAACTGAAGTACTTTGACTCCCAAGCTTTTAAATTGTTTATCAGAAAGAAGAAATTACTAAAGATAAAGATAACGTGTTTATTTAGTGTTGGAGTATTCTCAGAATATTTTCTAAGAGACTGGTCAGTTTTTCAAAAGAGAAACTATTAGGGATATCGACTGGATAACACTTTTAAAGAAAGGATAATGAGAAAGTCCATCTCTTCCAGGACACTGATTAGAATTTTACTCACAAGGCCCTTGCCCTCATACATTTTCTGAAGAGCTTATCTAAATGAGTTAATTTTAGTCCATTCTCCAGCAAATAGATGTTCATTATCATTAGCTTTCCTGCATAGCATAGATGTGATCTATGTTTGCAGGTCTTCAGTTAAACTATTGTTCAAGTAGCTTATTTGAAAGATGCGTATAATGTTTCCCCGGCTAGCAGATATAAAGCCTATAGGAGCGTGTCAAACACACCTGAGTACAGTGCAATGACTCCTGCTCCAGCAGAAAACATCAGAAGAAAACCAGTGGAAATGTGTCAGTATGCTACATTAAATAATCCCAGCATTGTGCCAAGGCAGTACTGCTCATGATGTTGCATGGATATCCTATCCTGAGTCAGCATTATGTGACTTGCATCACACTAAGAAATCCAGTGACATGATTCAAATCAGATACCAAACACCACTTCTACTTCCACTAACCTCAGAATCCATTCCTTGCATTTCATTCTTTTCCATTTGAAACTGCACAAAGTCATCAATAACATGAAACAGTTCAGGAGAGACAGCTTTGAAGTACTTATGGTAGTCATACTTTACAGCTAATGATGCAAAAATGGTATTATTGACTAGAGCAGATCGTAGGTCAGTAAGAACTCCTGGAGAGTGTTGCCGTGGGTCTTCATAAAGGTGCTTGGTTATGAGGTAGTCCAAAATTGCATCTCCCAGGAATTCTAAGCGCTGGTAACAATCTTAAAGTGTTGGAAATAAAAGAATGTACAACACCACAATTAAGTTTAACACACACATTCTTTCCAGGCCTTTCTGGATAAGAGGTTTGGTACACTGCCATGTAAATTCCACAAACTAAACAATGCTCAGAGAAGACAATCTGTTTTTTAAAACAGGTATCCCTATGTTTAAAGAGACTGTTATTGACTTACTTAAAAAAAAAATCAGAAAAACCAGAAGTTATATCTAATAATAAAGCCACTTTTGAACCAAATGTCAATTTGTCAGGCTAGCAAAACATTTGTGTTTATAATCAATTAAAGCTTTTACTCAAGATCTTCACATTGTACTGAGAAATATCAAAAAAGTAAAATCAAGAGATTCTACCAGCAGGCTGATCTGAAAACAGTAATAATTACCCCCCCCCCCAAAAAAAAAAAAATTAAAAAAAACATTTTTTTAAAAGCAGGGGGAAATGTACATCTGCCATTTTTCATCTAATTTGCCACATATTTACAGTTCTCAAAAAGCAATGAGCAACGATTCACATTCAGAATGGGTCTTTTGAACTGGAAACTAAAATTGCCAAGCCTCTGCTGTTCGGAAAACTGACAGGGGACACAGTAATAGAGAGCTACAGAGGTCTATTTTTAGAATATAAACATAAGCACAAAACCCTCTTGAAAGCTAACAGGGGTAGGTGGGTAGACAAGGAAGACAAAATTACTACAAAAGCAACATGAGAGTGAAATATCTAGTACTAAGTTGCTTTTATAGCAACTGCACCTAAGATTCTGCCAGATCTCAACTGCTACCTACTCCTTAAGAGGAAAAAGTTACAGGTAACAGCAATTCACAGTTGTCTTACTTGGTAAATAGAAACAGAATAAAAAAAATTTCTGCTACCAACAACATAATTTTATCTTGACACTATGCCCCAACATTCCTGTTTCTTAGTATAGATATAGAAAGGAATTATCTACCTTCTGTGTGTTTTATGAAATATTTGTAAAAAAATAAATATATATGTGGGTACTATTACCTAGAATGCAAAACCAAAGAAGTGTTTCAGCATTTTGTCAGAACTGTTTCTCAATGTACTAACTTTTCAAAATGACTTATTTCTTCAATTAAAGCAGAGCTTTCTTCCTCCTTGGAATAAGGAACCAATTCACTATGGAGAAAAATTCAGACTGCTGACTGCACAGGAATTTGCCATTCACTTCAAATAGGGTTGGAATTTTACCATGGTTTGTTTTCAACTGCATATTATCATAGGAAAATATTTAAAGTTTTAGAATGAACCAATACTAAATTAATAAGTATAAGCAAAATTAATCCAAAAAGATTACAGAAATACAAATTCCTAGTGCTGTAAAATCTTTTATGAGATCATGCACAGAAACATTAAGCAGTTAACTTGACATGAATATTTAGTCTGATTTAGTCATTGCTTCAAACTTTGACTTTAAATATTTACTCGATAAAATGCCTAGACTTAAATTAAGCCTTCCAATTCACAACTTCAAATGGAAGTCTCTATATTTTGCTATCCTATATATTCAGCTAGTAAAAGTTGTATAGTCTACTTCTAATCTTCAGAAGTACAGTCAAAGGGTAATAATCTTAGGATTAAATCATGGGACAAATTTGCTAAATATATTTGCAAAGCCTAATAGCTACTTCTAGAACTACGCTGCAATCTACACTGCAATTTTCCAGAGATCTAACAAGAACTTATTTGTTCCTTACTATTAGATCCTTATGAGGATCTAGTCTCAGTCATGTACAACTACTGATACAACATCAGACATGAAAATTGCTGCTCTTTCCCAAAACTTGGTTAGACTTAGTAAATCTTGTATTTGTATCAAGCCAAAATATGAGTAATCATTGAGATACAGCTTCAACAAGTATCCTCCTCTAGATAAGGGGCAAGATACTATTTTCTAAGATTTTGTATTCAGAGACTATTGACTTCTTAAAGTAACAAGTGATGTCTAAAAAAAGACTACTACACAACATAAACTGCTTCTCTTGCATTTACAATACATCTTTAAGATGACTTACCAGTAATGGTATTATAATGGTATGAGGCATGAGTAAATGCCTGAAGAAGATAAGCCTTGTTCTTAAAACTGTAGTTTATTTTCTTCTCAAAGTTTTCAAAACCAGAAATAAGGTGATTTAAGGTTTTTTCAGCATCTGGGTGATCAAACATACACCTTGGTGGAATCTTCAAACAGCCATACTCCAGGTCTTTATACAGAGAAGGCTCTGAATTAGCTACAGAAGCAGAAACAGAGTTTGGTGAAAGATTCTTCTGCTCACTGTTACAGTTCTCTCCGGTAGCACACAAGGTGCCTTCCCAATCAGTCTTTTTAATTACAGGGAGCACTTTCAGCCCCAATGAACACAGGAAAAGCTGAGCAGCTCTTTCACCACAGCTGGTCAGATAGCAGCCCAAGAGGGCTTCCACACAGTCTGCAATGCTTTTGTCAGCAATACACTGCTCTGTATGCAAGTCATATGAGATAGACTGCTTTCCTGCATCAACACCACAGTTTTCTTCTGATGGATTCCAGAAGCCCACTACAAAATCATCCTCTTCAACAGCCTTGCTAGGATCCAGATAGCACATGGCATCCCAAGAGCTATAGTCAAAATCATCAAAATCTGATGAAAACTGAACATTACCCAGGGATGACTTTTTGGGTGCTTTCCATTCATAGTTTGAATCAGTGGTTGAAAAGTGAGAGAGAGAAATTTTCTTCACAAAAGCCCCTGATCCCATTAACATATTATCAATGAATTTGATATGCTCCTGATCATACTCCAGAAAATCATCTTCAAAGTCTGTTTCTTCCTTGGGTAACCTCCACATTAGGTCTTCATCCTCTTCATCGTCATCATAAACATCAAGTTTACCATTAGCCAACAAGTTCTCCTTTGCCTATAAAAGAATAAAAAAATACGGTATTGAAGAGGGAAATGAGAAACTTTTACTCCAGAACTGTCAGAAGAGTAAGATTTGAGTAGTGTCTGCTAATAATAAGACTGATTTTTTTAACTAATACTCCTAATTACATTGTCTGATCAGATGCACAATACAACCCCAATTAACACTAGCGTTCTAAGACTAGAATAGTTGTCCTGGAATACAAAACTTTTATTATTAACCTATAATAGTGTCTGTTCCACATACAACACATGCTGCATTTCACAGGAACTTGAGGAACTCATGTTTATACTTGAATGTGATGCAGATACAATTAATTTTAAAACCACTAAACATCACATTCTTGCATGCCAAAGTAAACAAAAAAGAATTTTAAATTAACAAATTTAGAGAAGTACAAGAAATGGTTTTGCATGCATACTTCTCTCTAGTTGCTAAGTAGGGCTATTACAAGTGTTTAATCACTGTAATTTAGAAGATTCTTTCTACATCCTTCTATTGAAAATAATAAGGAGCTTGCAGGGTTTACTCTAGTCATAATCATGATAATCTCAGTTTTGGGACACACAGATGACACATTCAATGAAACAACTAAAGAACTTTACCCTAGTCTTCCAATAATTATCACTTTAAACTGCAAAATACATTTATCTATGCTTTCAAACACAGCTGCAAATTAATTCAGTCTACTTGGCAAACTAGTAGAAATTAAATTTAGTGAATCAGTGTAGCTGATTCTTTATATAAGAGATCAAAACCAAGAGTTTAATATGAGTTAGTTGGCAAGAATCTAATGCTTATGTGGGTGACAGTCTTGACTGCACGCCCTTGGGATTCAATAAGTGATCTTACAGGTTAGACATGAGATATAGCCAATTTTTGTTTCTGTAAGAATTAACTTGTACTGTGGTTCTTAATTTTAACAAAAATGAAATCTCTCTAGTCTGTCATACATTTAATATTACCAGAATTTCAATATAGCAAGTCTAAAAATGGAAAAGCAGAGAAAATGGCACACTCCTGTAACATACATTTTTGCTGTTTGTTTTTAAACTGAATATTAACATTTACATTAAATCATGAAGTAGGATAATTCAATGCAAAGGCAACTAGTATTAATCCTACCCTTCAAACAATTACACATTTGTTTGAAGTCTTGTTTTTTTTTTTTTTCAGGCTATATTTATAGCCTTAACTAATTAAAAGGAAAGTTAAAGTTGTCACCAATTTTCCAATACTTACATACATATCCACAACAGTAAAACTAATGATGTCCCATGTCTTTTTCCTGCTCATATTGAGCAAATTGGTATGGACTGATGTAAATTACAAATTGAACACAGATATGCCCAAGCTACACAATGCTGTACAATTTGCCATGGCCCCAATCCAGGAAAGCACTTAAACATATTAGCTAAATGCACAAGTAGTCTTCCTGAGATCAAAAGGACTATTCACAGGCGCAACCCAGCATCACTGATGTCAGCGGGAATTCTGCCACTGAATTTGATAGGAGCAAGATCAGATTCAAAGTGCTTTTCTGGATTGGGTCCTGAAAGCCAACACCATTTTGAATCAAGTGAAACAGCCTATATCTGCCCTCAATCTATGTATGTCACAGTGCAGGTCTTGGTCACTTAATCTTGAAAATCTGTGAACCAGATGCTACCACTGGGAACATCTCCCTTTGGGCCAAAGGCACAACTTTATAGAGGTGTGGATGGGTGTCAGCTGTAGGGTGCACCAGGCAGCACCCGAAACCATCTAAGGATCAAACAGATCATGATGCTCCTCATCAGCATGGAGCAGGCTCAGTCAGGTTTAGTAACAAGTGGAAGAAAAAGGGGCTACAGAAATTCATAGTTTAGACATTTTGCCAAAAGAATTTCTGCTGGTGTAATTACCCATCTCACATATGCACAGCGGGGATTTCTGTATCTTTAATTTATCAGAAAGAGCAAAATTTGATTTGAAATAGTTATTTTGGATACAAGTAGCAGAATAATGCTCAAAATGAGACTAATTTCTCCAGTCTCAACTAGACCTGTGCTGACTTTTCCTTGTTACACACCACCTGTGATATCTGTCACTGAAATAAAAATACACTCTCTGAATGAGACATGTCTATATGGACGATTCAAAACAGATTTCAGTGTCTGTTTTCACAAAGATTTAACAAATGATAAAGTTCATTTTTACTACAATTTAATTCACAAGTTTCTTAAAATTTATTTTAATTATGACAGCTACATGAACTACTTTTACATTGTTTGCACATCGCTTCGTGTATAAAAAAAATAGTAAAATTCTAAGTGATGAGGATGGAAAGTAGATAAAGGAGCCAGGAAGCAATTCTGATAGTTATTTTTCATTGTTAGACAGCATTTCAAAAATAAATCAAAATGAACCCCAGAAGAAAGAACCTTTTCTTAAAGAATATCTGATTGATGTTAAATGTTATGGCCACTTACAAGCTGAAGATAAATGCACTCAAGTGCTTTTTTTCCATGCTTTTTGGAAACCAGCTATTTGATCAGATGAACAAAAGATCTTTCCGCTAAATAAAGCTTGATAACACACACACACAAATCAGCATTTGACTAGGATGTTTTAGTAATAACTTGTCATAATGATAAGAGATTACTATCCCCAGCCATAGACCTGAATCAGCCCATGGATGGAGAATGGAATTTAAGCAAGATATCCACTTGGCACAAAACCCACTTCTTAGTTGTATCACTGCCTGCATTTTGGTCTGAAATTGTGTGTTTTATTCAAAAATAAACAATGACTAACAAAGAGGAAGAGGCCACTGAAAAGTTATGGAGAGCTGAAAGCTTTTTAAAAGCAATGATTAGCTCCTGTCCCAAATGTGCTATTTTATTTTTAGAAAGGTATAGCAGTAAGTCTCTTTGAAATGAAGTCTTGGCACAATACAGAACCACAATAATCAGGTTGTTTTATTCTGCAATAAACATTTATTTGCACAGTACATTTACCTAACAGCCCTCTCATGTGCCCTCTGGTGGTTTACAATCTGAGTGTGGTCTTCAGAATTGGGAAAAAGAAGAAAATCCCTCCACCCCCTCCCTCTGAACCCCAAGTCTCAAACATTTAATGATTATGTTACTGACTGCTATGATCAGTGATATTTCTTATATATGCACTTCTATTCTTGACATACACTGAGTTTAGTCGGAAAGTAATTTGAATTGTTCCTCATTAAGATTTGTCATTCTGATGTTTTGGTGATAGACAGGGAGGGTGTCTAAGCCAGCACTCAATTTTGGCTGAGAAGTAGCTTTCCATCATACCCAGGGTGTAGCTAACAGCAACCAACATTGAACATTTTCTCAAGTCAGTTCTAATCTTCATTCTGCCTCAGGGCTATGAAAAAAACAACTCCTTTTCATATATTCCATAGAGGTGAACTCATTATTAATTAAAAAGCAGACCATCTTCTGCCTATATATATTACAGCAAAACCAGTAATGATAATTCAATTTAAAACTTCCAAGAGAAATTTCAGAAAGACTCCTGAGAGCACACTAACTACAAGCAAAAAAAGCTTTTCTTCTCTGCTTTTCCATGAATATATACACTCATTATTGGATGATGTTCAGCAAATTTCCTTACTTTTGGGTTCTACTCAGGATCAGGTTTTCTCTCATTTTCCGTAACTTATATTGAAGTTTTAGGAAGGAAACAAAGACACAGATTTACTTTTTTTTTTTTTTGTTAAAAACATACCAAGATATCCGGGAAGAGGGAGAACGTAAGAGTGAGAGATTACAGACATGCAAATAATAATTCCTCCATAGTTAAATAAAGTCTTACCATTTCATCTTTCTCCCACTTATCAGTGTTGCTCTTGTCCTGGTTTACTATGTAACCAGGAGGAAGCCAATTGACTGGGGGATCAAAAATCGATACCACCATGCGACTGGGTAGTCCTTTCTTTTTTCCAAGGCGATACAAGTTACAGTTGCTGACCTTCAAGAAAAACAGTCTGATAAACCTCTGGACACACACTTACATAAAAAAAAGGTTAAAACGCAAAAGGAACAAAACAATTTTACATGTCAAGCCCAGATCTTGTACCATTATGTATTTATCTAGTTCTCAAACGGGAGTTCAGCTTTCTTAACATAGTACAAGCAATTCACAGCAAGGTACTAATTCTTTAATTTTTTTTTTGTTTTAAGGCCAAGGAAATAAGGTGTGACAATTTCAGTTAAAGAAATCTGTTAGATTAAATTCTCTTTGCAAAATAACATTATCGCTATTTTTATAATTACCAATATTAGTAATCAACATTCAGACTAGATTTGGAATGACAAATGCCATGCTATTATGGGTACATCGACCTAAAGCTGGCAGTAGAAAGTGTTAAAACAGTTCTGTATCACAAAACTTATTAAGTCATAATCCAGATGTTATTTTGATAGCCTGTAAAATTCTTTTAAATGTTTTACAGCGAAGGGAAAAAAAGCACTTTCACATACACAAACATACTTCCTTTTCCTTTTTAACTATCAACTTCTGATCTTTGTTTCTCATTTTAAACACACTTTCCATGTGTGAAATTTGCACTTGAATATTCAATCACTTCCTTTAATTGAACTGTGCAATTTATTTAGCCCTTCTTATTTTCCTAGATTTAACTACTCAATCATTTAATTCTCTGAGTGATGCAATCAAATTATTAGCATTTAATTCAAGTTATCAAAATATGCATGGAAAAAACCCAAACCAAAACAAACTTGCACATGATTAGTTATTCCAGAATTTAAAAACAGCAGCAGTAGAACTGAAGGTTCTGCTCATTACTGTTTATGTTTACTTTAAAAATACTTTCAAAAGAATTTTTAGTTCTGTTCAGTCCTGTCCTTTTGCAGGCTAGTAATTAGTTGGTTTAGATTTCAAAATGAACTGTACACAGTTTTAATCAATCACAGTTATGGCAACATTAATCCTGTAGTCCTGTATTTTTACTCCTAATATGCATGCTACCCAATGTATAATCAGTAAAGCTGCGGAATCCGATCAACCTGTTGCCATCCTATCTTCTAGTGAAATTTTTATATATATGGCTTGTTACAGCATGCCTTTTATATAATATCATTGGATTGTTACTACTTACTTTTTTGCTTCTCATATATGACAGCCGTCCCTCATGAGCATCAGGGTAAGTGCAAAACAAGTACGTAGTGATGGCATGCTTTAAAAACGAATCACCAAGCATTTCTAGCCGCTCCAGATTAAATCCATCACTAGCATTTGAAAGAGTCAAAGCTTGAAGAATGAGACCAGGATTAGGACCGAGAGTTTTTGAGGAGTACCCAGTGGAAGGGTTCTTTTCAGAATCTGCTCTGTCTTTTGAAAGATTAATAGCTTTTGAAGTACTGGTGGTCACTGCCATTTTGGGGCATCCATCTGAGGTAGATCTGTTAGCATTTCCATCAAGGTATTTATTACTCAGTAGAGTACATTCATTGCTGGGCTTGGGCTGGTTCTCACTGCTGTATAAATTCTGAATGGGATATGAGGTAGTTGGTTGTACAGGTATTTCCTGCCTGCAGTAATTCAGCTGATTTCCTTGGCAAAAGTCTCTGTTAACTAAATCACAATTGCCATTGGCAAGATTTTTATTATAAGAAACACCATTAATTGCTGCAAGTTCTGCCGAGACATCAATTTGGAGTTTACTGGGTGACTCATTGAGCAATGTTCTGTAACTCACAGACATTTGGTCATGGTTTTCTGCAGAAGAGGTTCTATTAGCACCTTGATGTGCAGCATTTTCAGGGACTACAATTGTGCTGTGCTTACAGTAATTTTCATTCTCTACTAAAGAGGAGTTAGGAATAGAGATGAAGGATTTGCTGTCAATAGACTTTTTCCATCCGAAGTCCAAGTTAGGATATCTGTAAAGATACATGCTGATTTTGTTAATAAAAAATTATCATCACAAGACAAGAAGACTATATGCACATATAGGTTTAAAAAAAGTCACGCTCTTCTGAGAAGAACAGTGATTGCAGCATCTAACTTTACCACAAGTCTTTTTAACTATGCTTCACTGAAAACTGACATGAGTTAAAGGGAAGCAGTTTTAAATTCAAGCAGTAATGGTTAAGTTTTCACCTAGCTTCCCAGTGAAGTCAGATATCATATTAAAAAATTACATGCCTGAAATCTGCAGGAAGTGATTTAACCCCTACACCAGCATCAGTGGCTGTTTGAGCTCTCAGTTCCTCTGCTGTCAAAAGGCAGTGCAGGCGATAAAGTATGCTGGGCAGGCAAACTGCTTTTCTCCACAACGATGCTGGAATAGGATGTATAGCACAGAGCTCTGGAACCAGTATCTGGGGAGAGAAGGGGGGAAAAAAAGAATTTTACTGTAAAGGTAGTCATCTGATCACTGTTAATAGAGGGGCAACTTCAATTAGATACTTCTATTTTACCTGCTTATTCTGCAAGCTTTCCCACTTTGCTTTCCTCTTCTCAGCACTGCTTAGTGGAAGTGCTTTCCCCTTCTGATTCAAATGGCGAGGAGTCAAAAGATTAAGTCTAAAAACCATGTGAAAATACTTTAATGTAAGTACATAATTAATGAAAAGAACTTACTTTTCATTATATACCTAAACTTTTTAAAGTGATGACTTATTATTAGTATTCAATGCATTGTGAAGTGACAGCAGTTACATCTGGAAAAAGATGGACTTAAGTTACAGTTACAATGTAAGTTAAGTACCCGAAGAAAAAAAAAAGTCAGTAATTATTTTAGAAACTACAAGCCCTCAACTTTCTCCCATTAAAAAAAAGAAAGGCACTTTATTGTCAAACTCCAAACATCAGACACATATATGACTGCTGTTACCTTGAAGATGTGTGGTCCACATCCAGCAGTGGCTGGTTGAGATTGGTCAGGTCAAGATTATACTTTGTTTTATAATATTCAGCAAAAGTTTCATATTCAGGGGAAGGGAATTTACTGAGTGGAGTAAGATCAGTGTATACATCAGCTACATAGAATCGATGAGGCTGATCAAAATTTCGATACCTAAAAAAAAAATAGTAGTATTTTGGCATATGTTATAGCCTTAGGGTAAAGCTTATGCTAAGTTCTTTATGTTTTAATGTGGTCAGTTGATAAACCATTAAATAGCTCACTTGAGGTCTTTGTTTGGTGTGGTTTTTTGATGTAGAAACCATTTGTTTAGCTAACTGAAATACTGAATGAGAAGTGTGCTATAAGATAAAAAGAATAAAGTCAATCTATAATCTACAGAATTCCCTCTACAGAAATATTTAAATTAAATGAACGATTTATGTCTTCAATATCTAATACAAAATCAAGCCCTGGACGATGACCTCCAAGAGTAATGCTGGAAGGGTTAATTTCCAAACACCTAACAAACTTTTTATTTTGGCTCTTTAATGCCTAGTCTCCTATGTGCTACAATCAGTAGAAATGGAGTTCTACTGCACACAAAGACTGTACTAATTCACATCTAAACTGGCATTTAATCAAGTCATCCTCTAAATAGAGTTAAAATACAAAACCCCAAATACCTAGTAAGGTAAATTCACAAACCTTCCAAGGACAATGCAGTTCTTGTATTACAGGCAAAATGTTAGAAAACACTGGATACTATAGTGACAAACATGCACAGGAAAATAATAATAATAATCATATATAAAAAATCATTAAATCAATATTCAGTATTTAGATTTCCATATTAGCTATTTCATAGTTTAATCTGCTACACGTATCATTTTAAACTTCTAATCAAATATCTAAGTAGACATCTCTAAATAAAATTAACAGACTATTAATGAGCCCTTTTAGCTTTCTTCCAAACAGGGGGAAAAAAAAAAAAAAAAAAAAAAATCAAGAAAACCATATTCCCAGGCTGTCTGAACTTCTTCACTGAAGAACATTTTAGCTAAAGGAGTTTTCAGGAAATCCTTTTTTCTTATCTTCTTCACAATCATGCTGATGCTGAAGAATTCAGTGAGAACTGTACCAATACATAGCTATTGTATTATGCTTCCCCTGAGGAGCTTACAACCAAGCAGGATAGAGAAGAACAAGCACATATTTCCACCATTTTTATGTTGACTGAAAACAGAAGTACTTGAAATTCTGAGATTTCTTAATGTATGAAACAAGGTAAAAAAATTTTTGGGTTCTCCTAAGCCTGAACATTATCAGAGGGCAACTAATAACTCTTAAAGGGATGTACTCAGCCACCTACTCCAGCCACAACCCCAAACCAAAAAAAAAAAAACAAAACCAAACCAAAAAAACCCACCAAAACAAAAAAAAATATGAGAGGAAAGGGGGCAGTATAATACTGGTTTAGTCACTGAAGACCATCAACTGTGCTAATGCACATCACCTATGAGCTACTTCTAAGGCATTAACTCTGATCTCATAAAGTAATGCTTACACACACTGATGGTCCATCACTTTTTCACACTAGCATTTTTACCACAGTAGTCATCAGCACAGGTAGGAAGAGATTTAAAGAAAAAAAAAAAATCTAACACAGATGAGGCTAAGACAAAGTACATATATTTTATATATATATATTCTGCAACTAGCATTGTTTACAATATACTGACTACAAGCACAAGCCAGTCAACCAATTTTCTTTTTTCACATCATGCCAAACATGACATCGGGAAAAATTAAGTCTCTACAAAACCTACCAATTCTGGAGAACCTTTGCATATCCAGTACATAAAATGATGTAAATTTCACCTCTAAATACCACTTAATATAAAGATTCTTTTACCTGTTTTTTTTTTCACATGTTAATCTTTCCATCTACCAGTAGCATACCTTCCTTTAGCAGGCCTTTGCTGTGAATAAGCAGTAACCAGAGAACGGGACACCCACTCAATGTTCCAGATTAAAATTTGTTTCAGTAGGCCAGGTCTTGATGAAGTTGCAATGTTTTAACAGAATACTACATAAGTTTTATGGTAAACTCTACTATTCCTAATAAAATTGTAATGTGTCTTGGCAGGCACTTAACACTTAAATCCTATGATGTAAGATTAACTATTGACTAAAAAATATTTTTCAATTATTTGAGATACCACCAGATACCTTCAGAATAATAGTGTACATTCCTTACAAGCAGTTCTGTTGCAGATACTAGTATCCCCTTACTACCAATGTTTGTATAAATACAATAGGTACATACTTAAAATACGTATATAGCACTCACCGTGGAATGATAACCGCATCCTGGTAATCTTCTAACTTGAAAATAAAAGGCATTTCTTTTGTATATTGTGTACTGGGAATGCCTGTACGTGCCTCAGATTTCTCAATGTCTTCCATAAACTTAAAGTCAATGTCCAAAGTGCTGGAGTCATCAACTTAAAAAAGAAAATGCGTAACTCAGTTATTCAGGAGGGAGTTTTCCAGGCTGAACTTTTCTGAGAACCGGTAAATTACAAAGTTGTTGTGTATGGTTTTTTGTTTTTTTAAATTCTATACACATACTTGATTATTTCCAAAAAGCTTAAAAGGAGACATATACAATTTTAGTCCCTTATGGAGTCAGCTGAAATTTACTATAAATTGACTCGCATCACCAACTTAAAACCAATTTGGAATTGTGAAGAAGTAATAAAAATATTACTGACAAATTGTCATACTACCACATAAGGTATTATTTTAGGTGTTAGCTATAGAAATAAACATTAACAAGCACGTTGCTAAAGGGATTCAAAGTGAATATTTAAAAAACAAGAGCTCTATTCTTACCAACATTAAGAGGTAGAACACAATAGGCTGAATCAGCTTCTGTGGGTTTGAACTCTAGTGCAGGTTTCTCAAGACGAAGAATATGTGAAAAAATGTACTGGTGGAGTCGCGTTATCAGCTCAAGCATTTGCAGAGACAGAGTAAAACCAGATTTCTTAAGCTCAATAGATATTGTAACCTCTCCAGAGCGAGTATACACAGGAAAGTGAGGAATCTAAATAAGAAAAAACCAAGAGAAATCAAGAGATAAAATCCAGAGCAGCATTACTCTACAGAGTACTGGTTGTTTAGGTCAGATACCGAGGTAGTGCTTGCCTGACCCCACAGCACACTGCATCAGAATTTTGATCTTTAGTGACCTTCAACTATAGATGAGATTTTGAAGTCATAAAGAATGGGGATTTTTGTTGTTTTTAATAGTTATTCTTGTGTTTTATAGCTCTTCTCTGTACATAAGATCAAATAAAAATTGAAGTCTTCTTTCCATTACAGAGGAAGAAATGTGAAACCCAGCAATATTGCTGAAATGTTTTCTTCTACAGACAACAGAAAACATAATTCAAAAAAATCTTCCTCAGCTGAGTCTCATCCACAGAAGACGTCTATCAAAAATTTTCCTATGGAAGAGGTGTGAATTTCAATTAACATGGCCTACTTTTTCTGCTTCTGCAGACTAGGAATGCTGAGAGGACTTGTTACTGTAGCTTTCATATAGATAAGGTATAGCAAGGCATCTCTGTAGCTGAAACACCACTCCTATGATGCCTCATACAAAAAAGGAGAAAGATTTTGAATTTATCACTGCAAAACAATACAAAATTAAGTTGTAAAACAACAAAAATAGAAACAATAGAACAAAATAGCAAAAACAGAACAGATTGTTCCATCACTAAAGAAAGAAAATGAAGTGGTGACTGGGCTGGATGGATATTATTGCTCATTTTCTGGAGGTTACTCCATACAAGCAGCACTTACGGTCACTTCCAACTCTTCAGTCTGGGGGTGAGGAGTAAGTTGCAAATGTCAGGTTGTAAGCCATGTAGAATAAGGAAAGGAGCTAGATTCATTACCTGAGGTATAGGTTTGGCTGTCAATATGCCAAAACATCTTGTTGTATCCTCAGGAGGATATAGCTTTCGTCTCCTGAAGTTAAGCTCATCAGGTAGAGGAGTCGTTAACACCATTCCTATTACATACAAGTAACAGGGCTGATCAGGTTTGGGATAACTATCCCTCAAACATTCTGGAATCTAAAAATCAAAAAAAGAAAGAAAACATTGACATGATAAAAATCGACAAAATTCACCTAAAGACTACTCTTCGAACAAGCCTTCACATGTTTATTTGAAATGGCATTGCTAAAAATGAGGAATTAAAAAAAAAATTAATTTGGACTTAAGTAATTGTTTCTCTCTTAAGCCAAAACATTTGGTCAGCAGTCTGGCCCGGCCGCCATGAGATCTGTCCAAACAGTTCTTACTCGCCAAGAGGCGACTTCCATTACATCCCTAAAACTTCCTCCATATCCACCTTGTGTTAGAAATGCAAGTTTGACTGTAAAACACAGACATCACTTCACCATAAATACAACTAAAGTTTTTATGACAATTTCCATATTTAGCTGGTAACTCTGCAGCACACTTTATATCCAGGGTTTTTGGACCTTAACAGTAGAAAGAGAAAAAAAAAAAGGTAAAAGGAAAGAGAAAGAAAAATAGGCACACACAGGAAAAAACTACAAAAAAACTACATCCCAGTAATTCAATTTTCATATAAGCTTGGCCAAACTTACAGCTTCATTAACACAGATTCTTTTCCCCAGCAGAACTGTTTAAAAGTATCAAAAAGTGTTCTTCATACACTTAGGGCAAACACACATACAAAATCAGATACGCTGCCCCTTTGCCCAGGCGCTATACTATAGGAGTTTCCTAATAACAATTCTAGCTTGCAGATGTGAATACTCACAACAGCCACAAGCACTTTAAACTCTGCTGCTCATATTTGTTATAGACCTTAAGAAACCATGAGCTATGTCTGATAGGAGTTCATTACTTTGTAGGACTCAAAAATGATCCTCCTGTTTATCTAAAACTAAATTGCAATACGTGTAGTCCTGGATTTTAAAGTTATACTGTGGCAAAACTATGGTCTTGGCTTAATGGAAAATTACTCATAAGTTTAATAACTATATTAAGCCCAAGAGAACCTTGTAGACCTTAAACATTTGCCAAAGCTTCTTTTCCAGATGTGAAAAGCTGGGACAAAAGCAAGGGAAAGTATTCTTGGATTCTGCATTACAAAAAATAACCAAGAAAGAATGATGCATCACTTGACAAATCAACTCCTCTGAATGAGGGATACCATAATCATGCAGTTTATGGGTCACCCCTATTCCAAAGTTCCCTAGTGAGGTAAGGGGACTGAGAAAGGCACTTGTTACAAGAAGCAGCAATAAACACTGTGCAAAGATTCAAACTGTGATGTATTGCAAAAGAAAGGTTTTCTCAACTGTCATTCCCTTTGTAATATACCCCGTGATGCCACGTTATCCTTTCCTAAGCTTTCCTAATAACCAATTATTTAAACTACTAATAAAACTGGGGCACGTGGAGAACGCCAAGAATAGAATTACTTAAGGGCTTTATAGAAAGTGCACAATCTTTGAACTACCGGCATGCTTTCAAAGCATATGGTTGCATGAGCTCATTCAGGTAATGAGTTTCCATACAGTTAAAACTGCAAAATATTTCCACTATAAATGCAAGATTTGGTGTAAGATATTCTTATCAGATAAGATTAAGAGTTGGCAATTTTGTCTTCTAATCACTACATAAAGCATTTAATTGGAGATGTGGACAGCAGTGAGTGATACTAACAGCTTTAGGATAGCACTGTCTTCGTTTTGTAGAGCCTGGCCTTCCTGGAACATTGGTTTCTTCTTCATCATGTAAATCAAGCTCCTCCTCATATTTAACCGTTTCTTTCCCAACTGGCATCAAATGATCATCCAGTTCACCTGAACGTTACAAAAGAATACAAAGAAATAGCATTTGGAACAATCAAATCTTGGTTCATTCAAGTACTACACAGCAGATGCGATTGATTGTTCATGAAAACCCCTCATCTAATTTGTTAAAATACACTTACTACTGCACAGTTCCAAAAGTGTAACTTTGGGGAAAGAGTGATAAAAGTTGAACTTTTTTGCAAAAATATTTATAGCAAACACCTCTGAAATTTTCATTAAAAAAATTCAATTCTGTAATGAAAATATCAAAGAAACTTTTTTGCCCATAAAAACCAACCAGTGACTGAAATACTCATTTGAAAATCACTCACATGGAGTTATGCCAAGAAAGAGGGAACAGTTATATTTCTGTATCATTCTAAAAAGGGGATTACTACTCAACAGTAGTGTGTGCCCTCAACACTGAGTTGAGTCATCGTGGTGTCATTCCTGGATATGTTTATTGGTTCAGTGATCAAAAAGGTTTATTTCAGACAGAAAAAAAAAAATACAAATCCCAGACTAAAATTTTTTTATTAAAAGATACATAAATACTTCTGTACTTCATCAAAGCACCCATAACATGGAATTCTCTTTAAAACATTCTACAATAAAGAATATGCTCCATTATACTTACTAGAGACAAGAGAGCTGAAATAATCCTGCAATGACCTATTTTTGGAACATGATTTATGATAAAGTGGAGAATACAATAAATTTAGGGCTGCGTATTTTATATTTTAATTTGTTACAATTCACTTGAAAAAAACAAGTCATTTTTTGGCTGCAGGATGTAATCCCTGGCCTATAAGCAACATCTTTTAGAGAACAAGACTCTTTTCCCCTTTATTAAGTATATTCAATGTCAAAATCTGTGCATTTTGTATTAATTATGTTAAATAACAAGATTCCCCTGGAAAATCTAACTGGAGCTAAAAGATGTACGCTAAATTAGTAATTGCGTGACCATATCACAACATGAAGGCAAGAGAAGGGAAGCTATAGTAGATGGCTAGAGCAGAAATGCATGTATATGCATGATATCTATACCATCTTAAATTTCACAATTATAAAATATTCTTTAGCAAAAAGTGTTGCTTTTCCAGTTCTTACCAATTTTGTGCAGTTTTTCACAGCAAATAAGAGCTACAACTCTCTCAGCCAGTCTTGCACAACTCATTGGAGGACCCTATAAACATTAAAATACTTCTTAAAAACTTTGGTTAATTAGCACATTACTTATTATACATTGTACAAACAGTTTAATTAACACAAACATTAGGTAAGCAAAACTCTGCAAAATATTACATTGATGACAGCTTTGTGCAGATATTCAGGCTTATGTTGTTTTTTCACAGAAGCTAAAATTACAAGTTTTTGAACTCAACTTACTATTGATCAAAACCAATAAAAGATGTTTTCCTACAACTGATATATATGTGTGTGTGTGAAAAAACAAGGCACTGGGAAGAACATATAAATATTTTTGCCTTTGGAATAAACAGTAACTGCTGGAAAACAGATTATAGCAGATGCAAACAGGGATCTAAATGCAGTTACAGAGCACAGTGAAGGAAAAGAAAAATCATGTCATTTTTATTACAATCATGAAACAAACTAATTCTAGAGAAGTCACACACACACATCTATGCCAACATATTTACTTATTTCTATGCTTTTCCTTCCCCAAATACCTACAACAATTGAAGCTCGAAGAGGTGAGTTGATTGGCAGGTAGAGAGTAGAGTAAAACGTATGATCAGGTAGTTCTCGGGTTTTACACTTGGGAGCTAGGTGTGTAAATGGATCACTTGGTAATCTAGCGCAGTACCTAAGTTGACAAAACATTTTACAAATAATCAAAACCTGCAAATTGAAACCTAAAGACATTTCAATGGAATTTTGACTTACTGGTGTAAACACTACAGAAGGTGACTTCAGGCCATACCGAGCACTGCAGGAGTACCCTGCTGACTGATGTTCAACTAACTGTTGAGCAGGAGACCTCAAGTCCTTTACTACAAAGCTGCTCTCTAGAAAGGTGGTTCCAAGGTTGTAATGATGCACAGGACTATTCCATCCCAGGTAACAGAGTTTGCAATTGCCTTTGTTTAATCTCCAATGTTTACTGTTGGCCTATTCCTCCTATTTGTCATGGTTCCCCTCTGAATGGTTAGCCTTACCTCCACTGCACTTATTTCCCCCCCTCACAACTTGGCGTCAAATGCAAACATGCTGATGTTAAACTGTATTATACCTCTTAATGGCTCATGAGGAATGCCAAATGCAAGCAGCTGCCTTTGAATCATCTACAATTACACCCTTTGAATCTGACTGGTTTGCCAAGTTTTATTTACCAGGCAGTCCACTGAAATGCTCTGCATCTCATGCATTTGGCCACTAAGGTACTACGGCAATTGCACTGAAAGCTTTACTTAAGTGAATGACATTCACTGCTTTTCTCCCATTTCAGAGTCAAGCAAGCATTTTGTCACAGTAGACAAGGTCAGTCAGGCAGAAACTGCCCTTGATAAAAATCCTGCTGCCTGTTGCCAACCACTTTTTCCTTTACGTGCCTGCAAACAGCTTCCATGAAGACTTGGTGCATAATATTCTGTATGACTAAGGTAACATTGACAGGTCTGTAGCTCCTTGGAACTTCTTCCTTGCCTTTTTTGAAGTGTTGTAACATTTACCTTTTCCAGCCACTGAGGACCTCCTCTAATTGCCATGGCCTGACAAAGATGATATTGACTTGGAAGCAATATATGTAATAAAACTTGTATTATGTTCAGCTTGCTTACTATGCTGTTGTGGTTTTTTTAAACATGACAACAGATTGCTATTACAAATGTGAATATTAGAACTGGAAGATTTTACTACAGTTTTAACTAGACACTTTTTTTTTTTTAAAGCTAGCTTGCCAAGAGCAAAAAAAAAAAAGTAATCTTACTACCCTTTGGAAAAGGAATGTTTTGAGGGCAGCTTTTAATTAAACAGGAATCAATATCACTAGATTTATTATCAGAGCTAGAACCTCTGTAGGACAAAAAGACAAAAAAACCCCTATCCCTTCAAACTGCTGTGTTCACTTTCTTTAGCAGGGGAAGATCATACAAGATTCTTAAGAGGAAACTCGTACAATGCCCCAGCCTACGCTTCCATGTTGCGAGACAGACTAAGCAACATTTTATTTAAAGACAAGAAGTAAAAAGTGAAGGTGCCTCTTACCTATTTATGTGTCCAATAGCAGTGTTAATAGTAACTCTTGGACTGTTCTCATCTGGCCTCAACACATAGGGCGGAAATATATCATCATCATCAACAATGGGTTCAGTTTCAGTTTCATTGGCATCGACAGATTTTGAGCATTTGTTTCTCAGGATCTTAACATTTCAAGAATAGAGCATAATGAAAGATTTTTCCTTTAAAATACTATGATAAATTTAATAAAAACAGGCACATTCCTTTGACCTCATACCTTCTCAATTGCTTTGTATGTCTTAAGATCTTCTTCAAAACTTTTGATTTTGTCTGTATCTGCTAACATGATGTAATTGGAAATTGGTGCTCTAGCTCTTCCTTTTGACTGCACGTAGGAACGGTATTCTGTGGGCAAATCAAAACGCACCACCAAGTTGCATTTTGGTATGTCAACACCCTCTTCTACAATACTAGTAGCAATAAGTAGGTTGGTCTCGTGTGCGCGAAATTTTCTAAGAACCTGCAAAAGTAATGAAGACAAATTTGAGAGATTAGTCTGAGACCCGTTTCCATCATCAGATTAATCAAAAGCCAATAAAAACAAGGAGAGCGGATCAGACATTCCAAAATTTGTCTAAATACGCAGATATAAAACTATTACAAAAAGTCATTTCAGAAACACAGCAAGGCTATTTATCAGAACAGGCAGATTTCTAGGAATCAAATCTGGTATGTGGAATTACCCAAGTCTGAGAAGCTACTACAGCCAG
This sequence comes from Limosa lapponica baueri, assembly GCA_002844005.1. Taxonomy (NCBI): domain Eukaryota; kingdom Metazoa; phylum Chordata; class Aves; order Charadriiformes; family Scolopacidae; genus Limosa; species Limosa lapponica. The sequence goes on along the minus strand of KZ505762.1, from coordinate 225,863 downwards.
GTGGGGGGGAGGAATAAATGCATTTGCTTTCAAAATACTTCACATGCTTTAAGTGAGGTCAAAGTCACAGGGTTTTACATTTTTATCATTTAATGACTTACCAAATTCATTAGCAAAGATAAATATTAAAACCAGCTTAACTGTTGAAAATGTCAGAAACCTGGATTTTCTTTAAAGTATTACTGTACTACAACTATCCCGAAGCAGAAAAATTAGATCACTGATGATCTGACTAAACACAGACATGATTTTACATGATTTACATTTTTCTGTTTGTGTAAGGTGACATAGTAACGTCTCTAAACATGGGGGGTTTATTTTGGTTTTTTTCGGCTTGTTTGGTTGGGTTTTTTTAATGAAGAACATCTGTATCTCCAATAAGCATGCATAGCAAACCAAGGGTATTCCCTGAACTTCCAATGACTGTGCCCAGACTCTGCCTGTTGGTTTATTTTGGTTTTGAAGATACATACACACCCACTCCCAAAAAAAGAAACCAAAAGGGTCTCAAAGTACTGCTAGATTCAATTGTTTTTCTTGAAGTTACCTCTTCCTGTTTTCTGAATTCTACTTCCATCTGCTTGTTACGAGGCTGGTTCTTGCCAATGCCATGTCCAGTTATAAAATTGCTACTGATGTAAGCCAGTTCTGGATCTTGCTTACCAGCTTCTTTTATCAACCTAAAAATATTACATGTGCTTTTAGAAGTCATACAACCCAGAAAATGGAGGACAATCTTTTGTTTGCAAGACTTACATTAAAAGAAAAAATGGAAGGATGACAATTAAGCCATGCTAACATATAAAACTGACCTTAGTTTTCTGTAAAAACACTATTTCTAGTGAAAACCTTGGTAAGGAAAATAAGACTGACTGCATACATACACAGCATGAGTGTGCATGCATCACATACATTTCAGACCTATCATGGTAAAACCAGATGTTTTTAAACCAATCTATTGCTCTAAGGCTCCCTGTTGTCAAGGCACCCTACTCACGACCAGTTTAGTTCATCTCATTTTCTGTAGATGATAACCAATTCTAGCAGAAAAACCTGTAATGCTCCCTCAAAGTACATTTCCCCAATATAAGGTGTTAATTTTTCGGTTAAAACATAGATTGTTATTCTCCTCAATATTAAAATACATGTTCTGTTCAGGTATACTAATAACAAAATGTTTGACCACTGAGATGTTTACTACCTTTGAAATTAACCCAAGTGTATCTACAATTGGAGGATTTAATCCTGTTCTTCAAAAAGGAACACTGAACGGGGAGGTAAGGATCATCCATGCTCTTAGTTTATTCCCATACGTCCTTCTTTATGTCACAGAAGTGGGAAAGGCTGGCTTTTGCACCATTCTGATTTCACAGACAAGGCAGAAGATTTCTCATATAAATAATGCACAGTAATTGAAACCTTTCCCAATTACATCTCTAGCAGATCTGCCTCACATACAAGACGGGTGCTCTGCCAGTCCCCAGCTACATGCCCACCACCTGTCCAGCGAGCTGCTGCCAAACCAGATGGAAAATGGCAAAGTTCTCCCTGGCCTTTCTACCCTTGGGAAACTACTGAACTCTCCCCTTAACCTGGTTGCTATTTTAAACAAGATTTACAGGAACATAAAACACCTTGAAGAGTTCCTTCCTTTGCAATCTGTTAGAACTGGAATGGACAGGGAGCATAGGCAAGAGAATGTGAAAGTGGCAAATAGCTTACTATCCTTACAGAAATGTACTAGAAGGACCCTCCTGTTCTAAAATGCATGTGATTCATTAGTTCAAGGCCAAAGAGATTCATATTTCTGTATGCAGGCTAGGCTCCTGAGAAAGGAATTAAGGTAACATAGGAAGACAAGTGTGGGTTAATAACTGGACAAGAAACCTAACATTTTTTTCTTCTATTTCTTTTTCCACATGGCATTTCTGTCAAGTCATATAGCTTCAGTTTGAGTGCCTACCAAGCATCCCCAACATTCTTACTGTATCTCACTTATTATAGGATGGACAATTAAAACCATCTAAATAAACATTTCACTTTGCACATCTTTGGCAGGTTCTTGAGAAACATTCAAGACTTCAACCTTGGGGTTAAAAAAATTATTATTAGTGTTAGGTAACAGGTGGTGTTTTTCAAATAGATATGAAAACTTCTGCTTTCAGACCCCTCTCTAAGGGAGCTGAGAGGCACCACAATGAAAATGGAAGGAAACTAGGCTTCAGAAAATGTTTTCTCTTCTGAAAAGGAGCTTATAGCACCAGAACTCAACTATATGGACCGAATAAAACAGTGAGTCACTTCATCAGTTGTGTGCAATAATAATCAAAGAATAAGTTGATTTTTTTGGGTTTTGTTTTGTTTGGTTTTCCTCTTTTTTTTTCCCAATTTGTAGTGTTTACAGTATGTGCAGTGGCTGATCTCTAAGAAGATAAGTTCCAATTACTGCTTCAGAGAAAATTCCTATTGATTTCTTCCAGAAAATACAACAGATGCCATGAATTTTGTGCTTCCTCAGTCATCATGGACTTCATAAAATGGGACTCTAGGCTCTAAATACTGCCACAATAAATATAACTTAAGTTACACTTCTGCTTTAAGTTAGTTCTGTATAATGATCCATACTGGATTACTGGAAGCCTGAGTGGTTTGATATAGTAATTCAAATGATCATGAATTCCTTATTCAGGAGACAGTCTTTCCACCTGTATATACAGCATAAATAGAGCTACAATCAGCAGAGGCTCTTCAACCAAATCCACTCAATTGAAGTGAGGGTCTCCACTGAAGGCTTTCAGTCTTAACTTCAACAGACCAGGTCTGCTGATCATCCAGGTATTTTGAGACCAGGTGTGTTACATGAGGTAAAGGAGCATTTTGAGTCTGCTGGCTAGCTTTCCAAAGCAGATAAAAAGTTACATATAGTTCTATTTTATGTTGCCAATAACCTGTACCAAAGGTGTCTAAAGCTTTTTAAAGATGACAGAATTTGGTTACCCCTTTGATCTAGACATTGTATTCTGTCAGGCTGAACAGCAGTTAGGATATAGTACAGCGCATAAAACAGTCTACGAGAATACACAGTGGAAAAAGTAAAAATTTAAATCACATTCATAACTTAACAGAGAAGAAAAAAAAAGTTTTCACAGTTCTGTTCACTCCCTGCAGGATAACAAAATACTCTCTGTCAGCTCAGCAAAAATTTATCAGAATCTGTTAGGGTTATTTCTTCAGGAGTTATTAACAGAACATTTTCATTTCACTGAATGGCTTGGTTTGCTTCATATTGCAAATTTACATAAACATATTTAAAAATGCAAGAAAGGCAAAGAAAAAAAAAAAAGAAGTTCACAAAAAACACATAGACAAATCTGCAGATCAATGAATACATTATGCACTCAAACTATTCACTTTGGCAAAAAGGTAACAACAGAAGGGTCAGATTCAGAGATATCCAGAATGCAATAACAAATTGCACAGGACATTTAGCACGCTATCAAAAAAACTTACCAAAAACCCCAAAATCAAGATCAGTGAATAAATCAGATGTCATTCCTGGTTTGCGGCAAATAGCATTTAACAATTAAGTGTTATGCATAACTAACAGAGCACATTCGGGAATAAGAACTGATAAGGAACTAGAGTATTGCAAAGTGTATCTTGGCAAATATTCCAGGGTTCATATTTTTCTTGGTGGAGACCGTAAGAAAGTGCTTAGTATTTGACTGAATAGGCGTTTTATAAACACTATCTCTTAAAGTAGTACTGGTAAATCTTAAGAAATTTTTGTGCAAGAGGAAATTTGATTTTCTGTAGTTTTAGATCATATAATAATGTGATTTAGTAAGGTAATGGTAAAATTTCCAGAAGTATTGCACTCAGTAGGGTAGAGAAGTTTCCAGCATTCGTTGCAAATATAAATTTAAAGACTGATTAAGACAAATCAGTATATGGCAATTTTACAGGTTAAGTACAGTATTCCACATTTTGCCTTCTAAAGGAATCAAATTACACACTCAGGTCCAAAACAAACCCTTGAGCACAATTTTCAAAGACACATGCTCTTCCCATCCACCCCATAAACACACAGCATGAATTATATTTTTTCTTGTTATTCTTTAAGCAGATCCAGTATGATCTTCTAAACCAATACAGTTCTGAAAACCTAAGACAATCCCCTACATATTTATGATATTAACATCCACTTGTTGGCAGCTGAGTCTGCATTATTTTTTTAAATGAATTTTTTTAAAAAATAAAAACCTTTACCTGTTTAGAACAACTGCTGTGTATCTTCTTTCCACAAAAATAATTCCACATAAAATATTAGTAAAGGGAGATGGGAAATTAGTTTCTGGCTTCTCTTTCTCCTCAATTTCTTCATCTTCATCATCATCTTCAGAATCACTCCAAGATACATAATTATCCTGATTCCTATTGTTATACCATTCAACACTTTCAAACTGCTGCCGTTCATATGGTTTATATTTGCGCAAGATTTCAAGCAGCTTTATTACTTTTGGGGTAACAAATTTCAGGTCAAGTGAGGCAGGCGAGAAGTGCTCTTCACAGAGTGCATGTATTTTCCTTAGGAAAGTGTCTGTAAACAATAAAAATTTCCTGTGCAGCTCCTCTTGTTCGTGTTTGATATACTTCTGTAGCTCTCTCACCATCATCCCAGCTACCTTATCCGCACACCAGGGTCCCAGAACAACCAATACAGCTCGACAGTCTGACAATATCTACAACAAATGAATTCAAATATCAGTTCAAAGCGTACATTCATGAACATTTAAGAATGGGATCTTGTTTCTCATATAGCACAATCTTTATAAGGATTATGACAATTGTTCTATTATAAAAACATTTACAAGTCTGTTTTGGTTACTCAGATGACCTTGGGAACTTTGGTGTTTCTAATGGAGCAAGTTTTCCCCTCTCCCCTGAATTACTAAACTGAACTTTGTACATTTCTGAATCTCAAAAAAAAACAAGTTTAAAGAATATTTTACAATTTTGTTTGAATTGTAATTTGAAATTTACCATAAGATAATTATGCTAGAAAGGAGACTACTTCCTGAGGCAGCTAGTTGAACAAAGCAGAAATTATTACCATTTATATTTAACACAGATCTAACAAAAATAAATACTTCACTAGGCATTTTTACTTCACTTGTTCCTGATACTTGCCAGGGCTTCAAAAGTATCTAACCAGAAAGTTGTACAGTGGCCTCAGGGTAATCATAGCAAGTCTAGCCTCTCAAAGGGAAAAAAAATGAGGTGTTTGTATGTGCGGGTGGAATAGGAAAAACAGAGAAAATTATAACCTACTCAAAGTACAGCATAGGCACTTGAGCACCATCAACCCTACCTAGTCAAACAATAAACTAGGAATCCAGAAATCGAGTACATTGATAATACTATCAAAAAGACTCATGATTTGGATGCACATAGTTCTTGTAACAACTATGACAACTATAAAAACAGTCAGGATGACATAGGTTTCAGTTGCTGCTTAAATTCCTCTTCCCTCTTCTCTTCTGTGAGGCAGTAAAGAACAGGTTATCACCCTCTTTACACTATCATCCCTGAAGTCTGTTAGCTGTAAGACTTCATTAAGGGCAAAATTTATCTAAGCCAATTGTAACTGCACATAGAGTCTTGATGCTTTCCAGTGCTAAAACAAAGGCACCTCAGGCTGAAAACTAATTTGTTTCATGATACAGGTGTCTTCATCTTCTTGGAGAGCTACTCAATCAGAAAACAAGCACAGAGGGTTACGAGCATTTGAAGCATAGCAGTTAATCCACTCTTCTGGACTATGCAAATCCTGGGGATTGCCCCCAGCCAGCAGCATTCCTTATATAATTTAGCCTATTACAATTTAAGTCTAGCACAGAAGTACCCAGGACTTCCTTTTCCCATGCAGCCATTAAATAGGCTGCCTTCTGTGTCATCCCTCCCTCTAGCCCAAATAATCTTTTTCTGGACAGCATCAGAGTGCTGAGTTTCTAAGAACGTTAAAGGAAACTGGAATATTTCGGGCTGATGAAAGAAATACATTCTCCAACTTCCTCATGGACTATTATAGATACATGACTCATTACTGTCTTCTTGTTAAACAAGGACTTACATACCTAAATAGCTGTACTTCAGGAGGAAATTCCAAACCACAAAGCCCAAGAAGGGAAAAAAACACTGACCCCAGACCCCACGTGTGACAGGTCCCTGCTGAATACACCATGCCTTCTGGACTCTACTCTGCCATCTCGCATAACAATAGAGGGGCAAACACATAGAAAGGTAGGGGCAAGCCTGAGGCTCCATTTCATCGCAGCAAGGTGTGTTCTAAGACAAATTGTAGAAACTGTAGATCTGTGGCTGGAATTTTTGCCTGAATTCTTATTTCATCATCTTTTAATACAACTGGGGACAGTTTTTCCAAATACTTTCTGTAGCATTACTTCCTCTTCTGTACTGAATTATTTAAAGGTCATAGGATGTCACAAAGATGTCAAACTCTTGATTCCAGAAATAAGGACCCACAACATCAAGGTGTAGAATTATTTTACTGCCTTAAGCAAATTTGAGTACAAGATTCTCTAACCAGATGAAGTTCTGATAATGGTTGATATTCAAGTCCCACTCATTCGAGAAAAGACTTGCACTGACTTACAAAAGTCAGAAGTCTTTTTGCTTAGATACTCTAGGCTGGCTACCTTAAAGTTTCAGTAAAGTAATATACACGGCAAAGAAAAACAGCAGTAAGACTTCTATTCCCCCGTTTTTTCACATAGCTTAATGTCCTTACCTGCTTAGAAATTAATGTCGAATCTCTTTCTTTTGAATGTACAGATATGTTGCAGTCATTTAGAAAAGCAAGTGCCTCATCCAATTCCTTTAGCAATCTTCCATACAACCCACTTTTGTCAGTATATGGTCCACAGTCTACAACAATCTCACACGGCTGAGAAGTATATCTTAATTGAGGGCAAAGATCAAGTTAAACACAGCTTCTGAAAGTCAGACCTATTTCAGCCTGTTAAGGTTATACAGCAAATAACAACAGCAACATGAAGTGTATTCAAGTACACCATGAATTAATAATGAATAGTTACACAGTTAAATAAAGTAAAAAACCCTCCACCACCCCAAATACTAAACTACTTCATTCTAGAATACTTTGCTTTCTAATAAACTTTCTAAAAAGGTTAATATCACTATGTTCATTTCAAATATCAGAATAATTTAAGGCAAAGCAAATTGAATTTACTTGACCACCACCTTCACTTTTGGGTTTCCAAAGTGTACTCTCTTGATAGGTCAAACAAATACAATCCACATAATGTAAATCTAGGTCTATATATACACTTCCACTAGTAAAGTGTAAATTACTGTTCTTGAATGGCAGAGCTATGAGTGAGAAACTCGTAAAACCAAATGCGTCACACACATTCAGGAAAATGCATTTAAAAAACACACCCAACCAAACACCTGTTCCAGAACATGAAATAACTTTGATTTTGTCTGAAACTTAGTTCATGGAGCACAGTACAGGTGGTGCAAGAAAACATGCTACATATGAATCATTTCACACTAATTTTCCTCCACAACAAATCATCACATTATCACCACCTTATTTTAAATAACATTTACAGGATTCTACATTCTGTAAGAATAGAGGAAAACACCCACTTGCACTGCTATTTAAATAGCTTTTACTACTGCCTCTCATCTCACTCTGTCTTTCATAAGCCTCTAAATCTAGGCTACTCATTTGAGGCAAAAAAAAAAAAATCAACCCAAAACACCATGCAACTTCTGACATTAAGAGCACCTTGTACTGTGGATGTTGCAACATTTTTCTGAATTAAATAGCAACGTTCTGTCATATTCTGAGCATGAACCAGCTACTCTCCAAACATAAAGACAGTGCATTTTACAAGTTCAGCAATGTACTGTTAAGTGTGAGTTTTCTTGATTGGTGGTGTACTGGTTGGGTTGGTTTTTTTTGTTTCTTTCTTTGTGATTTTTGGTTTGTTTGGGTTTTTTGTAGGTTTTTTTAGTTGCTTTGTTGGGGTTGTTTTTTGTGGGTTTTTTTTTTTTTTGCTTTTTTAACAACTACAGAAAATCTCTGAATATCAAGGCAAATCAGCCATTGCGCTTAACTTTAAGGAAAGATGTATTTCAACAATGGCTACTCAAAAGAAATTTAACATTCCCTCCCCACTCCAAGTAGAAGTAACGGCATCACATACACACAAACTTTCCTAAAATTTAAAAGGGGAAATATTTCTACTGATTTATTCCTCTACCCAAAATGAAAATGCAGCATAAATCTAATAATTATAACTGTACAACATACCTGTCTAAAACCACCAAATCGGTTGCAGTTTCAGCGTTGCTCTTTAGAATTTTCTCCAGTTTCTGGATCTTCTCCTCTAACTCAGCAGGATCACATTTCCCATTTAAAATGGAAGCTGTTAATCCCAAAATTCGAGGACATGATGGGTAATCCTCACAGATCTGTGAAGTGAAAGAGAATGAAATACCTTAGCACACTTAACCTGCAAATCTACCATCAAGCTTGCAGCCTGCAAACTTAGATGCTTAGTTGGAAGCTAGTATTTCAATAGCAGGTGTTGGAAAAGGAACCAAACATTGAATGAATGTTTTCTATTCCATTGACTGGAAGTTAAACTAGAAATTGAATAACATTTAACAGCAATCATCTCTAAAGGTAAATATTTACAATGTGGAAAAATATAAATAAGGAGTTAGCACTGCACTGAATATCCATTTACAACACACATCGTAACACTTCCACGCCATGTAAAAACTAAAGTATCACCTGAAAAAATAAAAGACACATGCTCTGGTTACAAAGAGAGATATGGAAAGACATCTATTACACAGGTTTCTTGTATTGCATAAGCCAAATTCCAGACATTCTTGGCTCCATGTGGTAAGAGCCCTACAAATATCTTTAGAAATCAGTATTTCAAAATAAATAAAAACGGATTAGTACATCTCATTCCTAAACTCAAATATTTTATCAATGATTTTCCAAATTCCCCTAATTCCCTAAGTTTAGCTTCTCTTCTCTGTTAATGCCAGAATTCTCTTTAATACCCACTGTAAAATACAGTAAATATACTATTTTTCTATCTCATAATATCACTGAAGTCTTAATTCATTACAGTAATTTAACAGTCCCAGAACATGCTAAAATATAGTTTCACTGATATTTTTCTGTGGTAGTAAAAGCTGCCTTAAATGGTTCCCACTTCTCCAGCCCTTCCATCCCATGACTCCTCATCAACCAATTATTAAAACATTCATGCAATTGAAACCCACCTTCATAATTTCACAGTATGGGTGATCCTGGATTGCAAGATGGCACTCATCAAACACCAGAAGATTAATATTTGACAGGGATAAATACTCATTTCTCAAAACAGTCAAAGCAACATGACATGTCATAACCAGAACCTAGATTGAAAGGAAAAAAAAGTGTCGGTATAAGAAAAGTGCAAAAGCTTCTGATCAAGACTAACTTACCATAGGCTCTGCTTGTATTTATAGTTATACTTAATATGTTACCTGATGCTTAGAGAATTCCTGACTCCACTTCTCTTTTGTCCATGATTCAGTTGCCTCTAAACTTGAATACTCTCCCACTTTAAGATCTGAATGTGTCCTGACAGCTGACACTTGTTGAGCAACTTGATTTGCTTAAGGAAAAAAATATTTAAAAAACCTCAATCACATAAAGGTCTTTTCATAATTTTCAAGATGTCTGTCATATTACCTAGCACCATGTTTCATAACATAGCTTAGACTAATGTTAAATCAGGTGTACACAGGAACTGCCTCCATTTAAAACCACAGCAAGGAAACAGCTTGGTAACTAAATTGCACCTCAGATTCAATATCTTAATTTTTTTAAACCAGGAAACAGACGATGTTATAGAGATAAACAGGTTGTATTAAATGGATTATAAGCAAAAGATGAACGGTATCATATTCTTTCATCAGTTTAGCATCCTTGCTGTGCTGTGCTTTCACACAACTGCTATTAGGGAATATTCCCCGGAAATACTAGCAGCACGTTTAGGAACTTAGTATACTTTTCCCCTTACCTGAGTTGACCAAGAACACAGTTCTTTTTCCATTTTTGTTGAAATCTCCCCTGATCTGATAGGACAGCTCTTTAGTGAGTAGTACTGCAATAAAAGTCTTCCCTGAGCCAGTGTTTAAGCAGACTATTGTATTATGATCCAAAGCTGCTTCAAGCAGTTCAACCTACGTTAAAAAAAAAAAAAATAATGTCCTTACTTGCAGCAATGCAGTAAAAAGATGATAAAGGGAAACACAAGTGGTAGATGAACTACAGACAAGTCAGTAGTACCTCTAGAGATCTCCCCAGTGCCATAGAATTAACATGGCTCTTTCATAACAATGTACTGTCACGGTCTCTCAAAAAAAATATTAATAGACACTACATATAGTCTAGCTTCTAAATCTAAAATCCTCTAGTATCACAATTTGCTGCTATTTTAAGCAGCTTTCTAACTATATTTTTTAATAGATGATTCTGTTGCTAGTTAGCTTGTGTGATGAAAGAAGTTAGAACTTTTAATTTAACCCCATACATCACTTCAGCCAAACAAGTGTATTATCTCAAGGTGGTCTAAGCTTTTCAGTAATATTAATCAAATGTTAGCTTTCAGGCACCTCTGCAGTGCAAAAACACCTCAAATTATAGAACTCAGAAATGGCTTTCCTTAACAAAACAAACATCAGAGTGCTCTGATTGGGTTTCTGACCTTACTGAGCTGCTTTCACCAGTACGCAAAACAAAAAAATCAAGATTTACCATGTAGAAGACAGAAGGTCAGAGGGGGAAGGAGACATGACATATGCATACAATAGAGATGCACAGGGTACTGTTTACTGTATTTTGTATTTATAACAATTTGCAGACAGCGGCAAGAGAATACTCAGCTTAAAAGTTGTTCTGCTTGTTAAAGCAAACTGAGAAGAGGGCATGGGGGATATTACAAATGTAGAACACTGCCAAGCTAAAGAGACACAATTAACTCCCAACAGGTGAGGCTGAGAGAGACATGTCCAGACTGGGTGCAACACTGCATATTATCCAGCTGCTCTGGTTCTTTTTCTACTAAATTAATGAATTTAACTGTACTTTTTTCTGAAATTACTGTATTAGTATTATCACTAGTACCTGATATTTTCTTGGCGTGTAAATGTTATCATGAATTGCTTCTTGTTGCCATGGTAGTCCAAAAAATGGACCCATTGGGGAGGAAGCAGGGGTCATGAGCTGCAGTCCCGCCATGCTGAGGGATTGCAAAGCAGGGCTTTTCATTCATTCATCCAGTGTTTCTTTCATTGCATTTTTGTTCCAGCACAGCCTACTATGAGAAGAAAAAGAAACAGTATTAGATACAGTCACAACATAAAGCAAGAAGAGAATATTTATTCTACGAAAAGACATTACTTGATTTTACTTCCAGTAAGTGCTAAATCTCATACTATTTTCAGCAGAAAATGTTAATTTTAAGTTTACAGGCACTTTTCCACTTAAAGATGTGTGTTTATCAAAGTACCAACGAAATTTGAAAGGAGTTGTACTTTATGGGGCAAAGTTCACTCCAGGCATTTGGATTTACGTGTGTACAATTCAGAATAAAGTTCCATTTATGTTCTGACGAAATCCTCTCTCGTACATCTTTAAGAACAAATTTTTAAAAAATAAAGCTGTTTTAGCTTTATATCAAGAAAGAAAAAAAATTGTTTTTCTAGAGCACATGCATAGGTAGGTATCACATTTTCCATTTTTCTTTCCAAGCAGAAAGTCCCTATGACCAGTGTAAAGTATTACACACAGACACGCAACAGGAACTTTATTCTAATCAGCAGGAAAAGAATACGAACTACAAAAGAACCTTAGTATTTTTAAATCAACAGATTCTGATCAGATTATCTGTTTAAGAAACTGGCAGAAGTATTATAAATAGTTGCTGATGACTCTAATAAGGTCTAGTGGAGAAAGGGACCCTTATCAGCTTAACCACCAATTTCCAGAAAGCTATTTTAATTGATAAACAAACAAACTATTCACAACTTGATGACAATTATGCTCTGGAAAACACTTTCCTACTAAGGCTATTAAGTCTTCAATACTGTGGGTTTTTAAAAATGTTTACTGTCTGTTAGGAATGGTCAAGGT